>CM045772.1:39743298-40143298 GCA_025200525.1 Camellia lanceoleosa
ACAACCTGGCATTCAGTTGATTGGTTTGATACACTGCGTCTTCTACTTTCCATTTCGGTTCTGGGGTCAGTTTGGACATGACCAAACTTGCCCAGAAGAGGAGATAGAGTACCCAGCTTCATTTCCAATCCAAGGCTCACAGCTAGCTCGGTATTCCATTGCATGGAGGACAAGAGAACTTCTGGCCCCTGCTCCCAATTTCAGTTGCGCCCTTTCTAGCAAATGCATAGCTTGGCTTGAAGATGAGGCACAAACCGGGCCCACTTTGGCATCTGAAGCTTCCACAAGCTCTGGGAGGGGAGGTAGGAACACCTGACTCAACTATGGCCCAAGTTTTCCTTTTGAATGTAATAAAAAGAAACTTCGATTTGTATCCAGAGTCAGAGAACTCTGTATTGAAATCAATGAAATTGAGGGTTGCGAGTACTGAAAATTTTCATTTTGGTCCAAAAATAGTCTAAGTTGTAAAAAGATTATTTTGAACAAAATCAACTTTTATTAAAACTTTTCAAAACCATTTTCGATAAGGATCATAACTGGACACACTCGGAATCTATCCTTGAGATGAACAACCTCGAATCCAATAACTGGAAAGTTGCCCCTTGTCTGAATAACACTACACTGCACTGGAACCAACTCTGATAGCAAAGATCACAACCGAACTCTTGGATGCAGAAAAGACAAAGATGACCAAAACAATCACATGGATATAGCTGATTTGGAAGTGTTTATGGCTGGACTTCAAGATGAAGTTGCCTACGTATCCCAAAGATGGGAATCAAGCCTTACATAGTTCTGTGCGGGTTCACTCAGGTTTTAACACTCTACTTTTGCGCTCTAACTTTTGCCAAGGTCGCCCTTTCTGGGTTTTCAACCTTGCGAGCTCAAATTTTTTTCATTTCAATTTTTTTGTGTTCTAACTTTTGCCTAGGTCACCCTTTCAGGTTTTCAGCCTAGCGAGCCTCTCAAGGGTAGTATTTCTTCAACTTGTCCATGTTGATTGGTTGGGAGAATTCAAGGCCATCTAGGTCCATAAAAATGACAGCTCCACCCGACCAAATTGATTTGATGATGTCAGGACCAATCCAATTAGGTCTAAACTTGCCCCTAGGGTCATGGATGGAAGCTCAGTTGTCTTTGAGCACCAAATCCCCTTCTTTCAGATTCTTGGACTTAACTTTCTGATTGAAAGCCCTGGCAATCCTGCGTTGATAACCTTGGACATGGTACAGTGCTTTCAGCCTCCTCTCGTCGAACAGCATAAGTTCCTCAAACTTGTTCTGCTACCAATCTGCTTCCGCTATTTGGCACTCAGCCATAACTCGCAGCGATGGAACCTTAACCTCAATCGGCAGAATAGCCTCCATCCCATAAACCAGAGAATACGGAGTTACCCCAGTAGAAGTTCGAATTGATGTTCTGTAACCCCAAAGAGAAAATGGTAGCTTATCTAGCCAGTCCCTGTAAGTTTCCACCATCTTCTGTAGAATGTGCTTGATGTTCTTATTGGCGGCCTCAACAGCTCCGTTGGTTTGAGGCCGATATGTGGATGACTTACGAAAAGCCACGTTGTATTTCTTCAAAAAGTCGATCACTTCCTTCTTGAAGTGGGAACTATTATCCCGAAATTATCTCATTCGGGACCCTATAACGAAAGATAATGTTATTCCTGATGAACTTGGCTACATGTGAGGCTTTCAATACTGCGTAGGATTGGGCCTCGACCCACTTTGTAAAGTAGTCTATTGCCACCAGGATGTACTCATGCTCGTTTGACCCCTTCGGAGTAACTGCCCCAATAACATCAATTCCCTAGACTGAAAATGGCCACGGTAAAGTCATGTTGTATAGCTTCGACGGTGGGATATTCATGCGATTTGGATGAATCTGATATTTGTGGCATCGCCGAACGAAACCAATACAATCCTTCTCCATGGTTGACCAGTAGTAACCCTTTCTGAGAATCTTCCGCGCTAGCATCACTCTGGTCATGTGCGCTCCGTACTCTCCTCCGTTGATGGCCTCCATTAGGCGTTTTGACTCTTCAGCATCAACACACAACTTGTGCATTCCCAGATGGCCCCGTTTGTACAATTTACCCCCACAGATGATAAACTGAGCAGCCATTCGCCGTATTGCCCTTTTATCTTTGGCATTTGCCTCTAGTTGATAAGCCTCATTTTCCAAGAAGTTCTAGATGTCATGATACTAGGGGTTCTGATCTTGTACTTCATCTATTGTGGCAATCAGCTCGTAAGCCGGCACATACCTCTGTTCAATAATGATTGGATGCATCCGGACTCCCAAAGGGATATCTATCGTAGAAGATAGAGTTGATAAGGTGTCAGCGAACCTGTTGCTTTCTCTTAACAGATGCGTGAAGGTTAGCTTCTCAAACCTGGGAATTAGAACGTCCAGGGTTTGGTGATAGATTTTCATCATTTCTTCTTTAACCTTCCAGTCTCCTTTCACTTGAGACACAACCAGGTTTGAGTCCCCAATGACGTCCAACCGTTTTGCCCCTAGTTCCAGGGCGGCTTCCAAGCCAGCGATACATGCCTCGTACTCTGCTTCATTGTTTGATACCTTGAACCGGAGTTTGAAAGCTAAAGGTATGTGGGTATTGTCGGTTACTATTAGCAACACCCCTATCCCATACTTGTACTGGTTAGACGCTCCACCAAAGTACATAGTCCAAATATCTTCTTCAACCTACAGAATAGCCTCATCTGGGAATAGATACTCTACTGCTTCATCTCCCTCCACTGGGTGATCGGCTAGAAACTCCGCTACCGCTCTCCCTTTCATAGACTTGCGAGTCATGTACTTCAAATCAAATTCGGAGAGAAGAAGCAACTAACGGGCTAACCGACCCGTACACGCTGGTTTCTCGAAGAGATATTTAATGGGATCTAATCTCGAAACCAGAATTACGGAGTGAGCTAATAGGAAGTGCCTCAACTTCCTAGTAGCCCATACCAAGGCCAAACAAGCCTTTTTCAGCAGCATGTAGCGGGTCTCATATTTCAGCATCTTCTTGCTCAAGTAATAGATGGCCTTCTCCAGTCTATCCTTAGATTCCCGCGCAAGCATGCAGCCCATTGTTATGTCGGTTACTAACAAATACAAAATCAACGGCTTCCCCGGCTCTGGCGATGACAACACAGGTGGGTTCTGTAGACACTAGTTGATCTGCTCAAAAGCAACTTGGCATCGGTCATCCCATTGGAATTTCTTTTAGGAGACCAAATAGTGGTTCACAAGTCAAGGTTAATTTTGCAATAAATCGTCTTATGAATTACACTTTACCCAGAAAGCCTCGCACTTTCTTTTCAGTCCTTGATGGTGGTATTTCTAAGATGACCTTGATTTTGGAAGGATCGACTTCAATGCCCCTTTGTGTAATCAAGAACCCCAACATTTTCCCTGCTGTGACACAAAAAGTACATTTCTGAGGATTCAGTCACAACCAATACTCTCTGATCCGTTGGAAAATTTTCTTCAAGGCGGTGTAGTGGCCCCCTCTTTCCTTAGACTTGACAATATGTCATCTACATACACCTCAACCTCTTTGTGGATCATACATACAAGATCGTGGTTACATCCCGTTGATAAGTAGCCCCAGCATTCTTCAAACTGAACAGCATCACCCTATAGTAGTAGATTCCCTACGGCGTGGTGAAGACAGTCTTCTCCCTATCCTCGAGTGCCATTAAGATCTAGTTGTACTCGGAAAACCCATCCATAAAGGAGAGCAGCGTATGCCCTGCAGTGAAGTCCACCAATTCGTCGATGTGCAGTAGAGGAAAGTCATCCTTCATACTAGCTTTGTTTAGATCTCTGAAATTCACACACACCCGAATTCTGCCATCTTTCTTCGGCACCGGAACAATGTTGGCCAACCAAGTAGGATACTCATATACTAACAGGAACCCTGCATCTATCTGCTTGGTGACCACTTCCTTTATTTTCAGAGCCCAATCTGGATGTATTCTTCGAAGCTTCTGCTTGATAGGTCGAGCCTCAAGGTTAAGAGGGATCTGGTGCTATACAATCTCAGGATCGATTCCAGGCATGTCTTCGTAGGACCATGTGAAAACATCTTTGAAATCTTTTAATAAAGCGACTAAGCGTTCACGTTCCTCCAAAGACAACGTGGACCCGATCTGAACTTGACAGGGATCCTTCTCAGAACCAACATTAATTGAAGTGATTTCATCAACCAAGGGTTTTACAAACCTCTCCTCCTCTTGATCAATCAAATGTTTCAAAACTGGAGGAATTTCTTCCTCATCGTTTTTATAAAAGTTTTGAAAGTCTTGATTAATGCAATAAATGAGTGGCACAGAAAAGTACTCAGAAACAACAGTGGTACCATTCTCATTCACAACTTCTAGTTCATCCAATTCCTCGGTTACAACCTACTCAAAAGAAAAAGAAAAAGACGACCTGGACAAAACAATGGCATCCGGGTTATCAACCCCAAGAATACCAGACTCTAACTCAGAAGAACTAGAATCTAATTCCGACTCCACAGACTCTGTGGAATCAGATTCTGGTTCACTACCTAACTCAGAACTGTTGGACAAAAATCCTTCATTGTACTACCAAACGAAGAAAGGCGCGATAGATGCATCCAAAAGGCTAGAAGAAGGGCCCACAGTCGATTGATCCCTAATCATGCAAACAGAGAAGTCACCCCCCAAGCTCTCTAATGTGATTTGAGGATATGAGAGGAGACAAGCCAGCGCTGCTCCCATCTCAAGTTCTGTGCCATCAGACTCATCATCTTTGCATTGTTCAGCCTCAGCTGGTAGGTCAGTTTGCTATTCTACAACTTCATCCCCTTGTAACTGTAGGTCGAAAAAGATCTCGAAGCCGGGCAAACGCCACTTCTCAAAATTCAGCCATGGCTCAGGAAAGCCACAAATGGGAAATCCTTCCCCTCCCAGACAAAACGGCCGTTCAGGGTTCCTTGAATAGGTCTATGCACCAACTCATAGTGCTTCCCAGCTTGTTTAGCCTTGGCCCTTCTTGTCATTTCCTTTTCCTTTCTTACCCAATCCTCTTTGGTAGGCATGTAACCTAGACCAAAGGTATAAGAGTTGTGTGGCACTTCGGCAAACGCAGCGACGCCCTTCCGGCCGCTCCTTCCCAATCCCATTTCAGGTACATGTTGCAACTTATTCATGAGGTAGACGGATTACGCACTGACATGCAGTCCCTCATCAACAGCTAGAATATCTTGCACTACCCGAGCCTCGGCTAAGGTGAATCCAGACAAAAAGACATCCTCCTTGCCGTGCACAATTTCCAAGACCGGTGTAGTAACCTCCGGCGGCAGATGTATGGAAGAGTTCCCAAAAACAATAGATACCCCCTTCCCATAGAGGTACTTCAGCATCTGATGCAGAGTGGAAGAGACAGCTTTCACTTGCTGCAGCCACGGCTGTCCAAGGAGTGAATTAAAGATGGCTGGAACGTCCAGAACATAGAACTCGATGTCCTGTTGTGCCGGGCCAACCTGAGTTCTAACCCGAACTATCCCCATCACTTCCTGACTGGTATTGTCATAAGCCCGAATCACCTGGGCCGTTGGTATGAAGTCTGTGGGTTACAAACCAATAGCATAGGCCGTATGCAACGAACACATATTAATTGCAGACCCGGTATCAACCAAGACAGCTGGTATCCACTTCTCTTTACATTCCACAGAGATATATAGTGGCTTGTTGTGCTCAAAGCCCTCAGGCGGCAATTCTTTATCTGTGAACGTCAAAGTCGGTGAAGCGCCACCGAGGAAAACCAGTCCCACTAATTGCTCGGGGGTTGTGTCAATAGAGAGCTTAGCCTTATCCATTACTAATAGGACAGCTTGTCTATACACCCGTGAGGCCATGAGTAATCCTCAAATGGAAATGTTTGCTTGAATCTTCTTCAGCTGCTTCAGTACAGCTTCCTCCTCCAACAGTTTGTCTTTTTGTTTCTCTGCTTCCTTGTCTTTCCCTGATGCCTCTGGTTGGTCCAAGTGTGGGGGCTTAAAGTACCGCCCACTCTGAGTCATGTGATCGACTTCTTCGGTATACCACGTATCATCCGGCAGATTTTGTCCCCAGTCCTCATCAGTATGGACAAGACGCAAATCATCGTCTTCCCACCACATTCCTTCGACAACCGACAAACAATTGTCTGGTTCCGCTGCAATTGTTCTCGTGTTCACAACACATTCTGTCCCCACAGGGCCTTTGGCTTTTCTAGCCTTCTAACCAGTCTCGATTCTTTCTTGTTCGAACCGCTTCAATGTGGCCTCCTGTTCTGTATCGGCTGTACAAACGCTGCTCAATTCCCGAGCAAAATTCTTAGTACCGATGCTCTCTGGCAACTTCCTCTTGACGTCAACCATTCCAACTGTTGCAGACATTCCTATTTCCAACTATCCCTGCTTTGGTCGAGACCCCTCATCAACATCCGGCTCATCACTAAGCCACCCTGTATTATCCGTTGATCCATTCACATCAAACCAGCTGATCTGTACATTCTCCAGATCCTGTTCATCAAAGAACTGCAGATTACTGATGTCCTACTCAAGCTCAGCTAAGTTATCCAGCCCCTGGCTTGGCCCGTCCTCCCAGACTACATTAATCTCCATCCCCTTTAGCAATTCCACCCTTAGTCTAGCCTGATCAGTTGGCGCAATAAAGCGACAAGGGTTGTATGCTTCCTCAATTAAGCTCACGGTGCCCTCAGGCATACCCTCTTCTATCACAGCCACCACCATGGGTTCAGGTTGGGATTCGAACGTGCTCATCATGCATAAGTCTGTGCTTTCTGGGATGAACAGCGCGGTTTAGGCAGGTGGGAGGGAGTGATATATATGCTAGGGTCGTATGGGACGACCATTGTTTGGATAAGGTTTACTTACTTGGGTAGAGAAGGGGGTTGGTTATGTGGTGGGGCAAGATTTGTAGTGACGTTAGGCTTCTCAGGAGCCGCTATCACTTTGTTGTCAATGAGATCCTGAATCTCATGACGAAGTCTAAAGCATAGGTCGGTATCATGACCATGCTACTAGTGGAAGGCGTAATACTTGGCCGGGTTGTGTGTTGGAGGGAGGGAATTAAGCAATGGACGCGGTTCTAGGGGCTTCAGATGCCCTTTTCTAATCAGGACCTTCAAGGCCGCAGACAGAGACATATAGAGTGAGGTGAAAACCCTCTGGCCTCGGGGTGGGTACTTTGCAGGTTGTGGGGTGGCTCCAAATGTGCCCATAAAAGGTGTGGCTGTTTTCGGTGTGGTGATGACCATACCAACGTCAGAGGTCCTCGCAACTGCATTGCTACTCGTAGCTACATTTGAACTATGTATAAAAGCCTGCTTGGGCTGCTCTTTTTCATGTTTCAATCAGACCTTGTTTCATCGCATCCTCTATCTGTACCCCTAACTCGTAAAGATCAGCAAATGTAGGGAGGGGTAAGACAATCATCTTCTACAACAGCTTCGGTTGCAGATTACGAACGACCATTCTTATCTGGTCTTTCTTAGATAGCATGGTTGTCATCATAAAGGCCTTGGCCCTCTACTGAGTGTCGAAGTCGGAGAAGCCCTCCTTTGGCTCTTGCCGAATAGCCTTGAGATCATGAGTTGTGACCTCGATTTGAGTGTTATAAGAATATTGGGCAACAAAGGCCTCGTCCATCTCTTCCTAACTCCTCTTCACAAAATCCTCTAGTTTAGCATACCAGATAGTCACAATACCCGATAGGGTCTGGCCAAAGAGGGATAGCTTCTACAGTCCAGTCAGGCCCATCAGCTGCAGAATATCTAAAAATAGCCTCAAATGGACCATGGGATCACCGAAACCATCGAAGCAGTCTATGTGAGGCATTTTAAATCTATCCGGCAGTGTCACCGCCGAATCTGTGTAGCCGTCCTCTATGTCTGGGATCGAGTTGACTCCCTGAGCTCGTTTGAAAAGCTTCTCAAGCTTGCTCACTTTTAAGGTGGTAGGATCGACCTCAAACTTGAACAGTGCGTCT
This sequence comes from Camellia lanceoleosa, assembly GCA_025200525.1. Lineage (NCBI taxonomy): Eukaryota > Viridiplantae > Streptophyta > Magnoliopsida > Ericales > Theaceae > Camellia > Camellia lanceoleosa. Next base: position 39,751,335 of record CM045772.1, read on the forward strand.
GTTGGGTAGGCCGGTGCTTTGGAAGTCTGAGGTGGGACTGGCCCTACTGGAATGTCCGTATTCTCCTGGACATTAGTAGTATCGCCGGGTATCGAAACCCTATGGGGGTGGGTGCGAAGAAGAAGCTGCTGCTTGTTATGGTTGTTGTTGCTGTTGTTGTTGAAGCCTAGCAATCACTTTAACCTGCTGGGCTACAACCTCTGTTTGGCGAGCGATAACTTCCTCTTGGCGAGCAGGGTCCCACTACGTGGCCTAGATAGTCTGTTGAAGTTGACGCATCATATCCTTCATACTGACTGAGGGGCGCTGATCTGTCTAAATCGGTGTACACTCTCTTTCTGAGGTAGAATTAGAAAACTGGGCCCGACTGCAAACAGGTGAAGCAGATAGTGACCGCTGAATTGGCGACTATTGAACCAGTGATCTATGCCTGACTGTCCTCCGTCTCATAACCGGGGGTAGTGAAGCGAACAGTAGTTGTCCTCCAATAAGATCCTCAGATCAGTAAATCCTCCTAACTCTGGTCCAAAGTGCTCGGGTATCTACCTCGTCAGAAGCAATTGTGAAATACTACCTAGCAAAAAGAAAAATAAAGCAAAAAGGAAACAACAATCAACAAACGCACAGCACCTCGGCTTAGATAGAGACAACACACAGTTGAAATCATAAGCTGGACAGTCTATACTCGAACATTGATTTTTGCCCACCAAATTTTCTGTCTTAAAACTGATATCCTCAAACTTGCAACTGATACATACATTCCTGTAGAGACACACCCTAACAGTACATATCAAGCAAGTGAGAGCCAAAACACCTCTATGATAGGGTAGGATTTCCATGTCCTAGTTTCGTCAGGAACTAAGGGTTCACTATGCACGCATGCGGTTTCATACAATCCTGCATTCGGGTGAGCAACCTGTCCTAGTTTGGAACAGTCTCTAAGGCTTCCGATATGCAACTAGGTCAATTGGTCCAAAAGGGTGCCTCAGCAAGACCACCTAATATACTTTTTGGTCCTAACACCGAGAAGTGAAATGAGGATCAAACGGTACAATGGTAGTCTAGATCCAAGGTTTGTGTTCCCATCGTGGTAGAGCTCGCAACCGGTCAGCCTTATGGCAAGCTTTTCCAAGCGAGCCTCCTGCAAACCACTCAGGAATAGCATATGGCAAACACTATGACTTAGGCGCACCAATGCAAATGAATGCAAAGAAACACATAAGTGTAAATAAAACAACATATCATGAGTACAAGTCAAGTTCTCTAAATTCCCAGCAGAGTCGCTAGAAACTGTAGACTCGACTTTCTCCACGTGCCCCCTTTTCAGAGAGGCGTGAATTGGTCCTACAGTTCGGACTCCTGTCACGGTTCTGAATCTAATCTCACAAAGTGCAATGTCAGACTGATAAACACCAAAGAGTCCAATCTGGCAAATCATTTTGGAAAATTGATTTTAGATCAAATAATGCCAAAATTGGACTGCTTTGCCAAATTACAAGGTCGCCACCTAAATATTTTGTTTTAGGGAAATTTAGGAAACCCTGACTCGCGCCAAAGGCCACGTGTCCGCCATCACCAAAGTTGCCTCAGCTCGGGAACTTGGGTACGAGAGGGAAGAGCATGACATGAGCACCCCCGCTCACCCGATCGAAGGATCAGCCTCTACTAAGCATGATATGTTGTTTTATAAACCTCGTGTGTTCTTATCCAGTTATTAGCTAACTTTACTATGTAACGCACACATACAAGTATAGACTAAATCGCAAGAATTGGAACATTTCGACTCATGTTTGTTCAAAAATGGTTTCAATGTGCCACTCTCAAGAGGGCTAAAACGCGGATTCGCCACCCTCAGGTGGGCTTAAAAACATTATTTACCACTTCGCAAAGTGGGCTTAAAACTCACATTCGTCGAATTGTTTCAATTCAAGCAATCAAGCATTCATCCACAGGCTTTCATATAGTTAATCATTTAAGCAAATAGCCTAATGGCAAGCATGCGAAACATGGCAACACTCACACTCATGCAAGTATGCTAAAGCGTAAAACTTACAGTGTACTCCAAGCCAAAATAAAAGCTAGTTAGAAATATGCATGATCCTAACTATACAGAATGCCTAATGCAACACATGCAATAATGCAATTAATAGGCTCGGCTACTTAATCATGGTATATGATACAATTTGAACAACATGTGATAAACACGTATTCAAATAAGTGTATTGAAATACAATGCAGTTTGAATGATGCACCAAGCCTCACTGCATGCAAGACAAATGAATGATGCAAACATGAAATCATAAGGTGGGCTAATCGAAACATGATCCCTAATCTAACCATCGAAAGCGGATAAATAAAAGGGAGAAAGACGTGGGGTTGGAAGACATGCACACACGCACGCACACTTATTACAACATTACGCCCTCGTGAATGAGGGTCCGAATAAATAAGCTAAGCTACACTAAGCTAAGCTAATTATTACAACACAATTGAATAACTAGCTATGCTAAGCTAAATTAAATATTACAACACTTGAATCGAATAATTAGCTATGCTAACTAATTGAAACAATTAAATGGCCTCGAGGGTGAGGGACGCATGCATGCTCTGTTGGCTTCCTTCCGAAAATCCACCGCCTTGCCTTTGGATGCCTCTGTTTGCACTTTGCTTTGTTCTCTAAAAAATACACCAATTTCAAGACTGCTTCTGCTCCACCTCAGTAACACTTTGAACAACTTTTCCACTGATGGTCGGTCAGCTACCATAGTTGGCTGTCGGCCACTACTACTGGCCTGTTGACCACTGTTTGTAGCTGTCGGCCACCCTTTCCCTGGGATTTTCCTTTTTGCTGCAATGGAGAGCAAACAGAGGCAAAGCAATGTATTCTCAAACAATATATGTACTATTACCCTCCTTATCATTTCTCAAGCTCAAAGGAGTGTAATTCTTGTCTCTCAAGCCATCAAACAAGCATTTTCATGCATGATGGCCAAAGAGTCAAGCTTGTACAAAGTCAATGAATGCACAAATAAGACTAAAACAACCACCACCCTATCATGCATGATCAAGGGTGACGGTGACCAAGAAAAATGACACGTTTCATCACTTTGAGTATGAAACGTCCCACATTTCTTGTGTTTGGATTAACGTCCGATCCAAACATATGCAATGCAACACAAAGATACTTATCTTGCCAAGTTTTACTTGATTCATTTTGTTTACACATTTTATATTACCGATTAGTCCTTTAACTGGTTAAGTCCAAAGTAAAAGTCCTCAAATTGGAAAGATGGCCTAAGCCACAAGTGCCTTGAGCATGAAAGAGGCCTCATGCTATTGGTTAGGAGGAACCCACAAGAGAGTGTTAAAACCATTAGGCATGGGAGCCTCAAGTTCACACTCAAGCCAACAAGGGGCTCAAGGCCACTTTCAAAGCAAAACAAAAAGTGAAGAATAGAGGGAGGTTGCAGACTTTTCAGTGCTGAAATGGCATGAAAAATAATACTACAACATGCAAACAACTCATGTACAACATGTTCAAAACCTTAAAACATTAAACTAGGGAAGAGCATTACACTAGAGGCATGCAATACCAAGCTCAAATGATCAAACCAGCTCAAAATAGAGCTCAGACATGCCAAAATAGTGGCTAAAACATGCTGAGATTGAAGCATAAAAGGCAAGAAAAACATGCTCGCATGTTAGCCTGCAAACAAGGCTCAAGGCACAACTCTCAAAAGCAATGAAAGAGTAAAATAAGTGAGAGTGTGATAGAGCTATACACACTGAAATCGCATGTAAAATGATGCTACAACATGCAATCCTCTCATGCAAAACATGTTAGAGGCCTTAAAACACTAAGCTAGTGAAGGCATTTACACTACAACCATGCAAGGCAAGGCTCACATGACCAAGACAGCTCAAAATAGAGCTAAATTAGGCTAAATCAGTAGCTAAAACATGCTGAGATCAAGTCACAAAAAGGTAGAAAAACATGCTCACATGTTGGGTATTCTATACTTGCAAACAAGACACAAGGAGGGTAGACCACCCCCTCCTATTTTGGACCTCAAAACCAAGGTTTTTACCACTAAAATTCCCTTGGAATTCAGTGGTTAAAAGGCCAAAAAAAAGACGTTTTAAAAACTTGAAAGATGGTACAAAAGGCTTCACAAGCCAAAGAGCAAAAGAGGAGACAACCCCCCTTAACTCAACAAGGCTTAAACCAGCATTTTGGAACCTTAAAAATAGAGTTTTTTATGGTTTGAAAAACTAGGTCAAAACAGTGTAAAAAGATGGTCAAACAATTGAATAAAACAAAGCTTTAAAGAGGTAAGCCTTATACCTTTGAAGCACAGCAACAAACAGCCAAAATTCTGAGCTACAACCAACCTTAGAAGCTCAAACAAGGCCTCCAACAACCTTAGCTCCAAGATGAAGGTGTTTGGTCAAGGGCTTGTATGCAAATATGTAGAGAATTCCCACTTTCAAGCACAAAATAGGAAGAGAGAGAGAGAGGAAATTTGCTCACAAATTTTTATAACCCCTCAAATGGGAGAGAGACCCCCTATTATATAGAAAAACAAGCCAAAGGCTTGCCTTCATCCCTCCATACACGTGTATGGAGATGAGCATCAGTGATCAACAGCTGGCACAGCTGGCAAATAAATATCTAAAAAAGGAGAAAAATGGCCGTCGGCCATCATTAGTGGCCGACCGGCCATCACTGATGGCCGGCAGGCACAAGCCATGGCCAATGGACATTAGGGATGGCCGACAAGCCACCCTTTCCTCCAAATTCAAAGCAACAAGCTCTTGGTCCACAACCAAGCACAAAAATAGACAAGATTAGATGCTCCAAGGCAAGGCACTCAGCCGAGACCTTCAGAGACTCAAAACGAACACGAGCAAGCACAATCATCGGTTGTTAAAACGATGACGTCCAAGTCTTGAGGACGATCAAAAATAGGGTGTCTACAGTAGAGTCAATGTAAAAGAATGGTGAGGAAGCAATAGAGAAAATAGATGCAGAGAGAGATACATAAATAGGAGACGTGGCTGGCTCTCCTAATAAAGAGAGAGGATTCCAGAGACCAGAGAGATGGTGGTTTCAGAGATGGCAGACTGAGAAAACTAAATTAGGGCTAATGAATTAGAAAGAGAGGCAAAAAGAATAGGAAATTAAGAGTTATGTTGTGTTTGGAAATTCTATCTTGTTTGGAGAAAGGAAGAATCGTGTCTCTCTATTCGTGGGTGAGACTAGAATTAGCGTGAGGATTGAAAATTTTATTTTATATATAACCACACGTTAATTAAAATGTGTGATTAAAAAAAAAGATATAATGACACTTAAATGAAAAATTTCATAAAAAAATAAATATAATCACATATTAAGTAAAAGGTGTGATTAAAAAAAATTATATATAATCACACTTAATTGAAAAATGACATAAAAATTAAATATTATCACACTCAATCAAATCAAGTGTGATTAAAATATCAATCTAATTTTTTTTTTATCATACTTCCAATAAAAATGAGATATTTTCATTTGTTAAAGCGTGATCTTTAATTGTTTTTTGTAGTAGTGGTGGTTCTGAAATTCCAAATCCAGATCGCACAAATTGGGACATTATAGATGCGCATTTACTCAGTTGTCATACAATAACTCTATGTCCAACTGTGTTGCATGTGGAGCATTGTTTTGAGGTTTGGAGTGCTTTGATCAAGCGATTCACAACTCTTTCTCGATCTCACATCCATTAACTCAAAAATCGGTTGAATAATGTTTCCAAAAATTCTGATTCTATGGAACTTTATTTGGCTCAAATTAAGGAAATCTCCAATCAATTGGCCTTTGCATCTATGATCATTGCTGATGAAGACCTTGTAGGAATCACTTTGAATGGCCTTCCTTATGAATCTGATTCCTTTAAGACTAATATTAAAGCTTGAGCAAAGAGTATTACCATGGATGACTTGTGTTCTTTGTTATGTTCAGAAGCAATTCATGTTGAATCAAAGAACCACAAAGCTACATTTCTTGAGCAGCCTAATGTTGCATTTTCCGCGACTCGTGGCTCTCACACTGTAGTGATCCCGATTTTGACCCGTCTCTTTGTGGTGTTCCGAGCTGGGGTTGGTATGGTTTTGAACGGTGTTACGTATCTTAGTTCCCTGCATTCCCCTTATTTTGGTTATCAGGATGTAGCATATCTTTCATGTTTTGCCACTTCATTGACTATGTCGAGGATCGAGCTACCCGATCAGCTTACGGGAGTCCAAGGGGCAGCACCCCTAAAGCAAAAACGCAAAATGCATTCGAAGTTGGTTGTCCGCTCGATCAACCGTTTATGTGCTCGAGCGGAGAATGTTTGGTTCCAGAAGTTTGACCTATCTGCAAAAGTACTGGGAAGGTGTATTTGACGCTCGAGTGGGGCTTTCCACGCTCGAGTGAACCATGTTATATCAGTTCATGAATTTGATATTTCATATCACTTTTGTATATCTCTCTCTAAAAAATTTCCTCTCCTCTCTACATTTCTCTATACAAACTAGATCAAAAACCTTGATTTCTCAAGATCCATTTCAATTTTGCCATTGCTTCATCATCAAAGTGGGTTATCATCTCGAGAGCTTCGTTGTGTGCGGTGAAGATCGAGTTTAGGCATCGTTGATTTTGGGGTTTCATCTCTATTCTTCTTCAAACTTGAGGTAGGGATTTTCTTTGAGTTATATATATATTTTTGCAAGATCTAGATGATTTTTAAAATCATTTTTTGATAGCTTTTGAAAATTGATTGTTGATTCAAGAAGTTGAGCTATTTTGAAAGTGGTTTTGTCTCTTGTTTTTTTAAAATGGTCTTATGGATCTTGATCTTCGTTGATTGAAAATAAGATGATTTTGAAAAGTTTTCTTTCAAAAGATTTGGGTTGTATAGTTTTAATTAGGGGTGGGCGCGGGTCGGTTGCGGTCACAGAACCTTCAATCCGCCATTCATCCGCCAGATTGACGGATTGGAGAAAATCAATTCGCATATGTCCGCCAATCCGGCGGATGTGGATTGAGCGGATTGGCGGTTTGGCGGATAGATGCGAATCTATTTGGCGTTTTAAAATTTTATAAATTTTCAACATAATTCAACTTGTGTACTTCCTCAAAAAAAAAAAAAAGAAGAAAGTATTACAGTCAATGACTTAAAAAAATATTGCAATCACTGCATGTCTCATCCAAAGAAAGAAAGTTTAAAACTTTAGAATATCACAATCACTGTATGTCTTATTCACATACTACAATCACAGCATACCTCATCCACATAAAGCATTACAATCTGTGGTTCTTCAAATATAAAAATAATTCAAACCACCAAAACCATAAACAGAGCAGTAGTAGAGATTGGTGTATGTCTTTGTATTGTTGCATCTATATCTGTTTTTGAAAACAAAAACCAACAAGGATATATCATATTTTCAATTTATTATTTTTAGAGATAGATTTAAAAATCAAAAAATATAGATAAATAATACGTTTATTTTTTTCAATTCAAAAAAGATATTCAAGTTGAAAACTTTTTTTCAACAGAATATTTAAACTCTTTTTTAATTGAAAACACAAAGTCTTATAAATTACTAGGGATACTTGTGGTTTGGCGGTTCAGTTGCGGCCAAAGGAATCTCAAATCCACCATTCGTCCGCTAGATTGGCGAATTGGAGAAAATCAATCTGCAACCGTCCGCTCGTCATCACGCATTCGTACAAAATGCGGCGGATCGGTATTATCCACTGCTCACCCCTAGTTTTAATGAGAAAACCTAGAAATTAGGGATTTTTAAAAGAGATTGAAAATCCATGAATGATATTGTTATATTTATTTTGTGTGTCAAAATAAATGGATGTTTGGAAAATTTCTTATTTATATTTATATAAATGATGAATTTCGTGAAATATGATAATTGTTGTTCATTTTGGAAATTATTGTTCAAAACGTTGAAATAGTCTTGAAATGACTAATTGTTGAGGATACTTGAGAAGAGGAAATTGTGTTATTCCTTGGATAATGAATTGGAATAAAAGTATTTATATTCATCTTGTGAAATTGGCATATCAATTCATTTGATTACATTAAACTTTGAAAGTTGATTTGAAAACTTGCATTGAGAAAGGAATGTTGAGAAACAAGTTTTCATGAAATGATTTTGGGGTAAATACGCTAGTAAGTCTTGATAGGTGGTGTAGATGATATTGAATAAGTTGGCCTGAGAGTCCGGGGTGAAAGACCAAAAACCCGCGCGAATAGGTATTAAGCCTTCCAGTTAATATCGGTAAAAATGACAATTTGGTAGTACTAGTATAGTCTACTTATAGACACCAACCTAAGGATTACCAGAGTCGTATTTATCGCCTTTGAAATAAATTGTTAAGTTTTGAACAATTGAAATTGCATGACATCATTGCGTATGATGGTTTTCAAAAGATGAAAATGTGATTTATCTTCAAAAAGGACATAGCATGGCACGTGTATTTCATCTCTTGAGACTTATATAAAATGTATATACTTTGTTAAGAATTTCCTACCGGGCTTTATGCTCACCCTACGGGATTTTTGTGTAGGAAAAGATGTGGTGATCCCACCCAACTAGGGGCGTGGAAGTATGTGTGTTGGGAGTACAATACTCTCATTTTGCGTGACTCTATTTTGTAAGCCAAGGGCTGTATTTGTGTGGGTTTGAATAACCATTTTGTATAACCGGGCCTAAGCCTTGGAAACTTGTAAACCCTTGGGGGTATCTATTTGTTTATTTATTTGGTTTGGGATTAAACGTATAATCACATTGAGGAATTAATTGTATCATGTAATGCAAGTGTGGAGAATCATTTATGTTTCCTTTTAAGGAGCCCTGATAGTTGTGTTATCATTTGGGCATAGGAAATTAGGGCGTTACACACTCTAGTTCTTCTAATGCTTCTTCTCAAGGACAATCTACAAGTACTAGATGAAGGTACTCCCCTAGAGGGGGAAGAGGCCGACATTTTACTTCTTATAGAGGTACTTGTCGATCGGGTTTTAGGGGAAGAGGAAGATTTGGGTCTATTTGTCAAATTTATGGTCTCTTTGGTCATTTAGCTTTTGATTGCTGGCGTCGATTGGATCCTTAATACCAACCTTAGGTTCAGTCTTCTCTACAACATCCTAAAGCTTTTGTTGCTTCCACACCTCATCCTAGCAATGCTTCTCAGATTTTCAACTCCACACCTTGGTATCTTGATTCTGCGGCTACTGATCATATGACCAATGATTTACATAATCTGAGTCTATATTAGCCTTATTCTGGATCTGATAATATCACCATTGGAAATGGTCAATCCATTCTTATCCATTACACAGGTAATGGTAACTTGCATACTCCTCACTTTTCTTTTTCTCCCAACAAGGTGTTACATTCTCATTCTATTGCTTTTAATCTTCTATTTGTTCATAAACTTACTAAAGATAATAACTGTACGATTACTTTTGATGCTTCTCACTTTGTGATTCAAGACAAAGTCATAAAGAAAATTCTTCATCAGGGTGCTAATACTCATGGATTGTACCATTTCCAATCCCCTCCTTCAGCTGTTTTTTAGGCATTGGATTTGTCTTGAGCTTATTTTCATAATGTTTCAAATAAATGTGTGTCTATTGAAATTTGGCATCATAGACTAGGACATCCTTCTTCTCAGAAATTTGATTTTCAAAAGAAGATTTTACCTTGCACTTTGCATAAGCATGATTCTTTTATTTCTTGTACAGACTGTTGTGTGTCGAAGAGTCATAGATTGCCATTTCATCTGTCCAATTCTACTATTCATCAACCATTCTCTTTGATTCATAATGATGTATTTGGGCCATTTATTAAATCTACTTATGGTTTCAAGTTTTATGTGATTTTTGTGGATGATTTTTAGTCGATTTACTTGGGTATATCCTTTGGTTTATAAGAGTGAAGTGTTTTCTAAATTCCTATAGTTTAAAGCCTATGTTGGAAGGAAATTTTCCATTTCTCCTAGAGTGTTTCGTACTAATGGTGGTACTGATTATTTTAGCAATAACATGCAGCATTATCTTCACTCTCATGGTATTGTTCATCAACATTCTTGTCCATATACTTTCCCTCAAAATGTTATTGCTCAGAGAAAGCATAGGCACATTATTGAAACTTCTATTGCATTACTTGATCATTCTTCTCTTCCTCTTCATTTTTGGTTTGATGCTATTGCTACTTCCACTTTTCTTATTAATCAAATGTCGTCTACTGTGCTTGCTAACAAGTCCCCATTTGAGGTCTTATTTCACTCTGTCCCAAATTTCTATTTTTAAAGACTTTTTGGTTACCGATGTTTTCCTTGGTTACGCCCATATGCTTCTTCTAAGCTTCTTCCTCGATCAGTGGCTTGTTTGTTTTTAGGATACCATAATTTTGCTAAGGGATACAGATGTTTTGATCTTGCCATTGGAAAAACATATCTCTCTAGACATTTTATTTTTAATGAGTCTGCTTTCTTATTTTCATCTCATATCTCCTCTGTTCCTACTTCTTCCTTGCAGATTTTACAAACTTACTTTTGGTCCTCTCTACCATTTTTTGCTAAATCTATTCAATCTATTGCAGCATCAACTGCACAGCCTGCTACACTCTCAGCACATTTCATCTGCCGCACTAGTTGTTGCACCTGTTTAACATGTCTCTCTACCTATTACTTCAGCAGTCCATCTTCTATTAACTTCTCAATCTATACCCATTCACTCTCTCCCTATTGCCTTACTTCTTGCCCCTCCTCTTTCGTCTATTTCTAATTCTCACCCTATGATTAGCATATCTAAATCTCATCCTCCTTCTGCCTCTGTTAGTATCTCTTCTTTTTCTTCTTTGTATACGAATATCGAGCCTCCAACATATCAAGCTGCTTTTCAATCTCCTATATGGTATAAAGCAATGGCGGAGGAATATGGTGCTTTACAAAAGCAACAAACCTGGTCTTTCGTCTCTTTGCCCCCATCTAAAAAAGCTATAGGCTACAAGTGGGTGTTTAAGATCAAAAGAAACTCAGATGGCTCTATTGGTTGGTTACAAAGTAAGACTCATTGTTAAGGGTTGTCTTTAAGAAGAGGGTGTTGATTTTCAGGAGACTTTCAATCTTGTGGCCAAGTTACCTGCTATCAGGGTTCTTCTATGTCTTGTTTTACATCATAATTTGCCTCTCAAACAATTGGACATCTCCAATGCGTTTCTATATGGCAAGCTTGGAGAGAAAGTGTTTATGATTCAACCTCTTGGGTTTGTGGATTCTTCTTCCACCTCTCTTGTTTGCAAGTTACATAAAGCCTTATATGGCCTTAAACAAGCTCCAAGAGCTTGGTATATACTTCTTGGCTTTTCTTCTCTCAGGTTTTTCATAACAGTCACTATGATAGTTCACTTTTTATTCACAAGACTTCCTCTTCCATCACTATCTTAGTTGTATATGTTTTGCTTACTGGCGGTGATCCCATTCACATTAAATCTTTAGTTGCTCAAATGCATTTGGCTTTTTCTATGATAGCGTTCGAAAATGTGTCTTAGTTTCTTGGCATTTATGTCCAAGCTACTGGAAAGAAATATTTTTTGTCTCAGCAAAAATATACCCAAGATATTCTCCAAAAAGCTGGTCTCACTGTGTGTAAGCCTTGTTCCTCTCCTATATCTGTCAAACCTGGGTTGTCTTCCGATGCTTCTCTTTCATTTTATAATCCAGCACTTTATCGATCCATTGTTAGTGCATTACAATATCTTACCATCACTTATCCAAATTTGTCGCTTGTCGTTAATCATGCTTGTCAACATATGCATCAATCCACCAATGTTGACTTCACCTCTGTTAAACAATTACTTCGCTATGTTAAAGGCACTCTTTCTCATGGCTTAACTTACACTTCTAGCACTTTTGATCTTCATGCATTTTTTGACTTTAGTTGGGCCGGTGATCTCACTGATCGAAAATCTACTTTTGGTTATTGCATCTTTCTTGGTTTAAACCTTATTTCTTGGTCTGCCAAGAAACAAGCTACGATGTCCCGGTTATCTACTGAAGTAGAATATTGGGGCATTGGCTCACGCGGCTTCCGAACTTAGTTGGCTTCAAATGTTTTTGACTGATTTGTTCATTTCCTCTCCTACTTTGCCTCATCTATGGTTTGACAATCTATCTCCTATTGCTCTTGCCACAAATCTTGTCTTTCACTCTTGTTCTAAGCATATCGAAATAGATTTTCATTTTATTTGTGAGAAGGTTCTTGCTTAGCGTATCTTACTCAAATATGTCCCTACTATTGATCAGTTGGCCGATCTCTTCACCAAGCCATTGTCTATTTCCCATTTTCAATATTTGAAGAACAAATTGATGTTGTTTTTCTCCCCCATTAGTTTGCAAGGGAATGTAAGTGTACCAAAGACAGGTAGCACAACTGGTTCAACTAAGGCAAGAGAGGAAATTAGTTAGTTAGGATTGAAATGGTTATTGTATGTATGAGGTCAGCATGACTAGTGTAGTTGAAGAATATAGTTATAATAATACATACAACTATAACAATATATCTTGTATATAAAATATGTGCAGAGTCTCATATTCTTCAGTAATGAGAATTGAATTGTATATTTCTACAGTAGAATTGAGTTAAGGTGTTTGATACTGATCTTGTTATTATGGAAAAGACCTCGAATTGTTGGACTTGTGTTGCTTCTTCAAAAGAGCAAAAAAGAACAAAGGCACATATTGAAAAGGAATGATCTGATCAAATAAAGAGAGCTTGTAGTTTTTTAGATTAGAATGAGTAGGTGAGGATGGTTTGATAAGCTCTCTAGAAATTATGTCAATCTTCATTATCAAAAAAATCAGAAAGTAAATTAGTTGTGTGCTTTGGTTAAGTAACTAAACTTCCTAAAAAATAAAATAAACAAATAAATAAATTGTTCAGAATCTCAATAGAATTGTGAAAAGACAATTTTATCGTCAAGACAATTGATATGTTAATAAGGGTTTCAGAACACCACAAAGGTAATATGGTACTTTATCATCAAAAGCAAAAGTTTAAAAAGATCCACAAAAAAATATTCATAATAAAGAAACAATTTTTTTTTTAACAATTATGAATTGCATCAATCATTTTAGATTCTAAAATATAAAAAAACTAAAACAATAATAGCCAAACTCACCCTGCATAAAAACTTCTCAATAAAAATTTGATTTAACAACACAAAGTTGCATATGTACTACGAAGCATGGATACATAAATGAGATACAGATATAATACTGTAGCTTGACTTTCTCCGCGCCCCCTTTCGGAGAGCTCGAATTGGTCCTACAGTTCGGACTCCTGTCATGGTTCTGAATCTAATCTCACAGAGTGTAATGTGACACTGATAAACACTAAAGAGTCTAATCCGGCAAATCATTTTGGAAAATCGATTTTGAATCAAATAATGCCAAAACTGGACTGCTTTTCCAGATTACAGAGTCACCACCTAAATATTTTGCTTTTGGGAAATTTAGGAAACCCTGACTCGTGCCAAAGGCCACGTGTCCGTCATCACCAAAGTTGCCTCGGCTCAGGAACTTCGGTACGAGAGGGGAAAGTCCTGAAATGAGCACCCCCGCTCGCCCAATGAAAGATCAGCCTCTACTATCATGATTTGTTGTTTTATAAACACATATGTTCTTATTCTGGTTATTAGGTAACTTTACTACGTGACGCGCACAAGCAAGTATAGACTAAGTCTCAAGATTTGGAATGAATTCAACTCGTGTTTGCTTTAGAAAATGGTTTGAATTTGCCATCCTCAAGTGGGCTAAAATTCATATTTACCACCTCAAGTGGGCTTAAAACTTACACTCGTTGAATTATTCCAATTCAAGCAACAAAGCCTTCATCCACAGGAATTCATGCAGTTTAGCTATTAAGCACATAGCCTCATAGCAAGCATGCTATCATGGCAACACTCACACTCATACAAGTATGCTAAAGCGTAAAAGCTTACCGAGTACTCCAAACCAAAACAGAAACTAGTTAGAAAACAATGCAAGATCCTAACTATGTTAAGATGCCTAATGCAACACATGCAATATGAAATTAATAGGCTCGGCTACTAATATGGCATATGCAACACTTTGATACATGTATTCAAAGAAGTATTGAAATACGATGCAGTTTAAATGATGCGCCGAGCCTCGGTGCATGCAATACAAATGAATGATGCAAACATGCAAGCATAAGGTATGCTAATCGAAATATGATCCTAAACTAACCATCAAAAGTGGTTAAGTAAAAGGGAGAAAGACGTGGGGTTGGAAGACAGGAACACACACAGGCACACTTATTACAACATTATGCCCTCGCGAATGAGAGTTCGAATGAATAAGCTGACTAGCTACGCTAATTAAGCTAATCTAATCGAACTAATCTAATTAAACTAATTAGACTAATTATCACAAACCAAACAAATAACTAGTAAACTAATTACTAATTATTACAACACTTTAACTAATTAGCAAATTAGTTAATTAAAGCAAATGTACACTAACTAATCATGCAAGATATTTAAACTGCACTGCCTCAGCTCTGCCTCAGGAAATGGAGGATGCAGGCGCTTGGTTTTCGCCTCGAAAAGCCCTCCGGTTTGCTCTTGAGAGGCTCTGTTTGCAAGGTTGACTACACTCTAGAACCTTCTGCTCCACCTTACCAAACCAATGCTGAGGACTGCACCAATGGCTTGCCGGCCATAATTTTTGCTGTCGGCCTCCTGCCGGCCAAAAATGTGCCATGCCGGCTAAGGATAAAGCACTACCGGCCATCAGTGAGCCATTGCCGACCACTGGTGTGCTAAATCATCACACTACAACAGAGCACAAACAGAGGAAAATTGAGGGTTTTCCAACGATATGTTTGTACTGTACCCCTCCTTATCATATCAAAACATCAAAGGAGTGGCACTCTTGGATCCAAAACCACCAATCAAGCATTTTCAATGCATGATGGCCAAAGATTCAAGTTGTACACTTTCAATAAATGCACAAAAACAAGACTCTAGACCACTACCTTGTCATGAATGATCAAAGGTAATGGAGACAAAAGGAGATTAGCTCATTTCATCACTTTTAGTATGAAATGCTCCAATCTACCTTGTGTTCAATATAACGTCCGATTGAACACATGCGATGCAAGCACAACATACTTATCTTGTTCATGTTTTACTTGGCATGTTTTATTTACACATTTTACATTACCAAATCATTATTTAACCAGTTAAGTCCAAGGTGATTGTCCTCTAATAAGAGAGGGGTCAACCAAATGATGACTTAAGACATGAGAGATCATGCCGTTGGTTTGTAGAAACCCTCAAAAGATGATTAAAACCATTGAGCACAAGCTCTATCTCAACCTTAAACACAACCTTAAGGTTAACCAACCCTCAAAACAAATGGAAAAGTGAAGAAATGAGGGAGGTTGCAGATATTTTAGTGCTAAAATGGCATGAAAAATGATACTACAACATGTAAGCAACTCATGCACAACATGTTCAAAAGCCAAAAACACTAAACTAGTGAAGAGCACTACACTATAGCCATGCAATATAAAGCTCAACTGACCATACCAGCTCAGAACAGAGTTAAAATATGCCAAAACAGTGGCTAAAACTTGTTGAGATTAAGGCACAAAAGGCTAGAAAAACATGCTCACATGTTAGGCTACAAACATAACTCAAAAGCAACTCTTAAAAGCAATAAAAGAGTGAAGCAAATGAGCATGTGACAGAGCTATGAACACTGAAATTACATGTAAAAAGACACTTCAACATGCAAACATCTCAAGCAAATCAAGTTTAGAGGCCTAAAATGCCAAGCTAGTGAAGCCACTTGCACTACAACTATGCAAGACAAGGCTCATATAACCAAAACAACCCCCACAGAGTTAAATCATGCCAAATTAGTAGCTAAAACATGCTGAGATCAAGTCACAAAAATGTAGAAAAACATGCTCACATGTTAGGCTATCTACACTTACAAACAAGACACAAGTAGAGGAGGCCACCCCCTCCTATTTTGGACCTCAAAATAAAGTTTTTACCACTGAAAATCCCCTGGAATTCAGTGGATAAAAGAGCCAAAAAAAAAGTTATTTTAAAAGCTTTGAAAGATGGCATAACTCTTTAATAAACAAGTTACAAAAGAAGGTGGACTACCCCTAACTCAAATCAAACCTCAAACCACCATTTTAAACCATAAAAATAGAAATTTCAGAGGTTAAAACCAGCCTCAAAATAGCATGCAAAGGTGGCCAAACAAGTATTTAAATTAGGCTTAAAATACAAGTATTCTACCTCTTTGAAGACAAGATGCTATTTAGGCAACAAAGGCAAGTCAAACCAAGCTAATATCCTCTTCTAAAGCTCAAATAGGACCTCAAGCAACCTTAACACAATGGTGATGAAGTTTGATCAAGAGCTCACAAGCAAAAGTGTAGAGAATTTAGGCTTTAAGGCAAAATATTTAGAAAGAGAGGATTCTAGAGAGAGAGAGAGAGAGAAATTTTTTTGTCTTCAAAATTTGCAACCTTGAGCATGCAAGAGGAAGGCTTCTATATGAAGATACAAAATCCCCTCAAAGAGATCTAGCCATACACGTGCAAGCAGATGGCTCAACCTGTGCAAACAGCTGGCACAAAATATCAGAAAATATTTACTGATACACTGGTGGCCGGCTGGCCATCAGTGATGGCCGGTAGGGGATCATTGATGGCCAGCAGGGCACTTCAATGGCCGGTAGGGGATCATTGATGGCCAGCAGGGCACTTCAATGGCCGGCAGGCCAAAATCCATGGCCGGCAGTGCATCAAGAATAACATGCTAATTGATGCAGGGTTTGGAAAGCTCAAACCTGTGGCGTTCCGCCGCAGAGTTCGAGCGCTCGATGAGCAATCAAACTTGTCACTGGATGTACCTGTAAGAACATCCAAGTCTTGAGGACAGTCAGATACAGATACGGTAACATGACAAAATCTAAAAAATTAGGATACATGTACATTGTACGGTTAGGATACATTTACGAAAAATATATTTTTTAAAATGATTAATAGTGAGTTACACACAAACTAAAGAATGTTGAGAAATTATAATGCAATTTTATAATGAAAATAATAACATTTAAGAATTAGGTATTAATTTAAGCTAATAGCTTATTTACCTTTTAAATTTTTAAAAAGTATTGCAAATATTTTATATTAATATGAAGTCTAATATGTTTATATTACAATAATAGATCAATCCACAACTTGTTCTTGTGCATTTCCCTTTGGCACTAGCAAAAAATATTGTATTCAAGTTTACTTGCTTATTTATTTGTTGATATTGCATTTTACTATTGTTATATCCTCTTGTTAATCCTTACTTTCTATGTAGTTATAGTGGATATGAAATAATTAGGATACATCAATTTGACAAATTGTATTATTTAACTCACTATGTTCTTCTTATCAAAAAAACTAAACAAAATATTAGAAATATATTTTTATATTTATCCGTACAATTATATTATATTATAATATTATGTAAGAAATGTTACAATTCTAATTTCGTAAAACAAGTAATACGTGACTTTGAGTATCCGATACTCTAAAATTAATGAAAACTTAATTAAGAAGTATCTGATATGTATATAAGAGTATCCAAGGAATACCTTATATAAAAATGTTACAGATACGTCACCCTATTTGAAGTATCCGCATGTAGCTAGTTTTGGATACAAGATTAGACATAGGCAAGCATTATTATTTGCACTCTCTTTTAAGCTTCTGGTATCTCATATAGTATGCATTTTTACAGAATATATGAGAATGGAATTGTGGAATCTTGGAAAAAGGTATGCCAATAGGAACTCTCAAGAATGATTGCAAAAATTTACAAGAATTTATAGAAATGGATTTGTGTATGCATTTATTTATATGAATATAATTAAGTACCTTTCAATGAATTTATGATCATATCTTAGATGGGTTTTCCAAATCAAACCCACGTCTACAATGACTTCATATGTGACAATAAAAATAATTGCATGATTGTCAAGTTAGATCATGGTTTTTAACTATGAGATCCTCTGATTTTCGTTTCAACTTCAATGGGAAAGAAGATGATGTGCTGGACAAGATTATTGGGCTAGAGCTAAAGGACAAAGAGAGATCCAAATAAGAGGGTTTGGTCTAAGAAGGATGTTGGATGGCAACAAGTAAGCATAATTGGAGCATTCAGTGGGTTATTAGCTTTTGTTAGCTAGTTTTTGGGTGGTGGCATCAAGTGTTAGTGGTCTTGTGAGCTAGTGTTGGTTTCTCACCAACACTATACTTGGTTTCCTTTCTTTTCCTTTTTTCTTTCTCATCCTCATTGATGTAATCTCAGCTGTAATGTATAGCTTCTTCATCAATAAAGATTTTCTTTGTTAATAAAAAAAAAATGATGGTATGCAAGCAACTCCAAGACCTTGAAATGTAGTTTTCACTTGAAAGTATTATTCATTATGACATATAGCATCAATTGGTTTTACGAGTTTGTCCTTTATATGTGAAAAAGCATCTTTAAAATTGTAGATTATTTTTTTCTCCATTTCTCTTTTTCTGTACAAATCTCTATTCAAATTTATAATTCAAACACAATGTAAAATAAGTATTTTCAACCGACTTTATAAATTCATCATGTACATAATCCAATTTGCAACCCAAACTTTTTCAGAGCCAAAGGAAAAATTTTAAATGAGGCATTTTGATATTTAAATAGTAATTATAATTTTTAATATTTTATTTTTGTCTATAATTAATTTTTCTTGCTTTTTTTAGGCAAAATTACTAATTAAGCTTGTCCTTAAGTTTTTTGACATATCTTTTTAATTAATAAAATAGATAAATCTACTTAATATTTATTCATGACGAGCTAAAATTTTTCTTTGAAGAATTGAAATAATTTCTCTATGAAAAAAGAAATTTCTTTGCGAATACCTGGAAATTTCTATTTGTGAAAATGTTGAGGAATCCCAACTATTACGAAAATGTTGCATATCATTCATCATATAAAATCCTATTGACCTTAAACTAAAAACGACTTTTAAGTAAGATTTCAATAATTTTAAATTTGATTTTTTTTATTTTTTTTTTGCAAAATTATTGATAATAATATTTTGTAAGCAAAAGCAATCTAGTTTAAATATTATTTCGTATCTCAATTGGTGTGTCTTTTCTCTTATTTGTATAAATTTTTAAAAATCTTTTAACTTATAAAATAAATTAATTATCAAAATTAGTAAAAAAAATTTAAAAAAAAAGCATCATGTTTCAGAAAACTTTTACGATTAATAAAAAAAATTTTAAACTATCATCATGAGTGATTTTAATTTTTTAACATTAAATAGAAAATAAAAAGATAGTTATAGCAGTAAAAATATTTGAGGTTTACAAGACAAACATTAAAAATATATGAATTTTGTTAACAGTGTTTTCAGAACTAGCTAAAATTTTGAAATACTTGTACATTATTTATAGAAGCATGTTGTAAAAAATACATAATTATTTTAAAATTTGTTAATTAATATTTTTATAATACTAATAAAAAAAGTATAACTAATATAGTATATTATGGATAGTGATTTATAATTAATGCAAGTTAAAAAATGTACGATAATAAATAAATAAGTGAAAATGAGCAATAACATTGTGTTTAGATCATTGATTTGGAGAGTGATTTAAAAAGAGAAAAGAAATTGAGAAGATAAAAAACTAAAACTAAAACAAAAAGGAAAAATTAATGAAACGTCCCTCTCCAACTTTGTGTAGTAGGAGAGGTTTAAGATTTTTATTTTTTGTTTTTTAATTAACTAAGGTCCCACAACATTTTTACAAAGGAAATTTGACTTAGAGAAATTTTTCCCAATTCAAAGAAATTCCGACCTCGACGTAAAGAAATTTTAAAATTTCTATGTGAAATAAAAGAAATTTCTCTGAGTCGGGCAAAATTTTTCTAAGCCGAATTTTTTCTCTAGAAATTTGAGAGATCTTAACTACTATGAACATATTGTATGTTCTTTATCTTGTAAAATCTTAATATCAGGGACCTTAAAAAAATTCTTCAAAAAAAAATTTATATTTCACATTTACTCAACTTTTCAAAAAAAGTTCTCTCTCTAAACCTCTATTCAAATTGATGATCCAAATACAATTTAAGTGTAATATTTTGAATTTTAATTTTATTATATTCAATTTAAGTGTAATGGAGGTTGGATTCCTGTTGTGAAGCAGTGGCGAGGAGGTGGAGCTCGGGGCAAAGAAGTAAAGCAGGGCCTATACACAGTATTTGTAGACAACCTTCCAAGTTCAATGGATGCTAAATCCCTGTTCAAGCTATTCACCAAGTTTGGCATAGTGAAAGACGTCTTTGTCCCCTTCAAAAGAAGAAGAGTGTCCAACTCAAGATTTGGTTTTATGATATTCGACTGTCCTGTAGCATTAGATATTGCTATTCAGAAAGCAAATAGTCTTTTGGTGGATGATAAGGTTCTCATAGTCAACATGGCTTCTTATGGCAGGAGTAACAGGGATATGCAAAGCAAGAGGCAAGCCCAGAACTATAGAGGTGCATTTGAAACAGCCATAAGTAGGGGTCAAATACTATTTGTTGGTCCCAGATTGTTCGCAGAGGTACTAAAAGGAGGCAAAATCACTGGAAAAGCTAGCACAACTATCAAAGTAAATAAAGATGGCCATGGGTGGCTCTATGACAGTGTCATAATCAGACTTAATATGGATTATTCTGCTAACAGCATCAAAAAGGCCCTAAAGGAGAATGGGATACCGCAAGCTGTAGTCAGAAAGGGGGGAGGTCGTGATGTAGTTGTGACTTTTAAATCCCATGTGGAGCTGCAATCAAGCATCCACAATATTAAGGAATGATTTAAAGACTGAAGTCAGATTGTATTAGAATGGTAGCCAGGAGCCCAAATTCAGCAAGAGAGATGTGTGTGGTTAAGGTGTTATGGCATACCTCTTAACCTCTGGAATAGGAATACACTAAACAACATTGGAAGCTTGTGGGGCTCAATTCTTAGCTTGGAGGGTGATATCAGTTAACCTAAGTCCTTTTCCTACACCAGAATCAAAGTGGTTACATCTTGCATGGAATTCATCTCTTCAACAATAAACTTGGAGTGCAAGGGCATACTCCACCCTATCCTTGTGTATGAGGACCATTTTGACAACCCAGTTGAGTCTTTTAGCAGCTCACACACTAAGTACAACGACTGCAACTCCATTGTAGGCTTCTGTAGGGTGAAGGCCATTAATTTTCCAGAGAAGTATGGCATGAAGAAGATTAATGATGCTGCAGTGGCACATGGGGTATGATCACTCAAGTGATAGCAGGCTCACAC
Source organism: Camellia lanceoleosa (assembly GCA_025200525.1). NCBI lineage: Eukaryota > Viridiplantae > Streptophyta > Magnoliopsida > Ericales > Theaceae > Camellia > Camellia lanceoleosa. The sequence goes on from CM045772.1 coordinate 39,772,810, forward strand.
AGTGCAACAGTGGTGAAAAGGAGGATACAGTGGTTGAGGAGACCTGTTGTGATAGGTAACTAGGTGTGAAAGTAGCTGGTGCGGCGGTTGCTAGTTCCAATGAGATAGTGCACAGGAAGGGACTTAATCAGTGCTATAGTGGAAAGTTGGTGGACACAACAGTTGAGAAGATGGGAGGCTTAGCCATGCTAGTGTAGTAAGAGTGAATGTAACAATGATGGAGGAGCTAGCACCCTACCCAAAAAGCTTTGTTGTCCTACTGAGGAGTGCTGAGGAAGTTTTATCTTCTGGTTTTATCAAAAGTCTTAGTGGACCAAAAGAAGATCTTGGGCCTGGCATTACTCTTGAGGTGGATTTAGCCTAACCATATGGTATGCAACGAATACAAGGCCTTACTATTTTTAAGTCGCCTGAACCTCTTGTTACTAGGCCTAGCAGTAGTAAAGCTCTGTCCTCAGGCACATGTTAATGCTGGCCCATCTAGATTGGGCATTCAGGGGCTTCAAGATCAAAGCCTTGATAGATCATCTTTCTTCACCCTTAATCCAATTCGGAAGGCTAAGAAATCTGGGAAGAAGAAGGCTCATGTGGAGGGCTTCTCCCGTTTTGCTAGGCTTTATGGTCAGAAAGCCGTAACCATTAGTAAACATACATCCAGGTCTGTTATCTTTAGACCTGTTGTCGATGCTTTTGCTCAATCAGATCTGTCCGAGGGAGACTCAAGCTCAAATAGCCTCCTCCTCAAAGAAGCTAAAGCAACCATTAACTTGGGGGAGCAACTTGGCATTAATTTTAAGGGTAAAGAAGTTGTTGTGCTAGACAAGATTATCAATCTTGAGCTGAATGATAAAGAGAGAATCAATGAAGTGGGCTCAGCAAAATTGTGATAGCAGTGACTGGGGGCCTCACAGTGTATCAATTGGTCTCTATGAAGCTACTCTCTTGGAATGTCAGAGGCATTGGTAAGCCCGCAAAGAGGGGCTGAATCAAACGTCTTTTAAAAGATAGACATATTGATGTTGCTTTTTTTCAAGAAACTAAGAAAGTAGTGGTTTTAGATTTTGTTGCTCGTGGGCTTTGAGGAAATAAGAAAATGGAGTTTATGTCTGTGGACCTTGTTGGCACTGCAGGAGGGCTCCTTTGCATTTGGGATCCGGATGTTTTCCAACTATCTAGGAGCTGCTGCAACAGGAGGTTTATTCTTCTCTCAGGTACACTCTACAATTCTTTTGATTGTGTTCTTCTAAATGTGTATGCACCTAATGATGTCAATAGCCGATCCACTCTTTGGAATTCCATAATTAAGCTCAAAGACTCCTTCCCTAACCCTTGGTGCTTGGGTGGTGATCGTAATGAAATAAGGCACATGGGAGAGAGAGTTGAAAGTGTAGAAGAGATAGGGTAATGCACCATCTTAATGAGTTTATAGACAAATGCAAATTGAGTGACCTGCCCCTTCTTGGACGATCATACACTTGGTGTAACTCTCAGGAGGCACAAAAATGGAGTAGAATTGACAGAATCATGCTCAATCCAGAATGGTTGATCCATTTCAAAATGAAGCTTTGGGGCCTGCCTAGGTTAATATCACATCATTGCCCTCTATTGATGATGGAAGATGAAAGAGATTGGGGCCCTAAGCCCTTCAGGTTTATTAACGCTTGGACCTTGCATCCCAGTTTTTCTCATCTTTTCATTTCTTGCTGGGAGAACACTACTATTACTGGTTGGGCAGGCTTTATAATCCAGCAAAAACTCAAGCACCTTAAGGTGGAATTAAAGGTATGGAATACTGAAGTGTTTGGTAATATTACCACTAAACTCGAGGCTACAGAGGAGGAATTGCATGCCTTAGACAGAATTGCAGAGGAAAGAGTACTACTTCAATCAGAAATGGCTCGAAGAAGAAAAGCAAGATGTTAAGTGTGGAAACTCTATAAAAGGATGGAATGGTTATGGCATCAATAATCCAGAATGAACTGGTCTCTGCATGGTGACAAAAATACTAGATTCTTTTATGCTATTGCAAGTACCAGACATAATAGGAACATGATAAATTCCATCTCAGTAAATGGTGTGTCCTTGGAGGAACCTAGTAGAGTTAAACATGAGGTCTTCCTTCATTTCAAGAAACACTTCAAGGAAAGCTGGGTTAATAGGCCTGTGTTGGGAGGGGAATTCAAATTAATTGAGGGCACTATCTCCCACCATCTTATATCAGATTTCACTGAAGCAGAGGTATGGGCTGCCATTAAAGAGAGTAATAGCAACAAGGCTCCCGACCCAGATGGGTTTAACCTCCTATGCTATCAGAAGTTTTGGAGAATAATGAAACAGGAAATCATGCAATTCTTCTAAGATTTTCACAATCACAACACTCTTACTTATGGAATCAACAGCTCTTTCATTACACTTATCCCCAAGACTTCTAATCCTATTAATTTGTCTGACTACAAACCCATTAGCTTGGTGGGTTCTATATACAAGATTTTAGCAAAAGTTCTATCACACAGATTGAAGTCCGTGATGCCCTCCACTATTGGTGACACTCAAACTGCTTTCATAGAGAGAAGAAACATCATAGATGGGGTGTTTATTGCTAATGAAGTAGTCGATGGTTGGAAGAAGCCTAAGCAACAAGGGTTGATTATCAAGCTGGATTTTGAGAAAGCTTTCGATTCAGTAAACTGGGAGTTCTTGTTCTCTTTGATGTCCAGCTTTGGATTTTGGCTAAATGGGTCTCTTGGATAAAAGCCTGCATGTCTACATCCAGAATTTCCATCCTCGTCAATGGTTCACCAACTAATGAGTTCTTACCGCAAAAAGGACTCCAGCAAGGTGACCCATTGTCACCCTTCCTTTTTCAATATAGTGACTGAGGGGCTTAATAATCTCCTGAATAGAGCACTAAATCTTGGCATCCTTCATGGTTTTTCAGTTGGGGTTAATGAGGTTCTTTTATCTCACCTTCAATTTGCTGATGACTCAATCCTCTTCTGTGAGGCTGATATGGACCAGGTGGTGATTGTCAAAAGACTCCTTCGATGCTTTGAAGTTCTTTCTAGGCTCAGAATCAATTATCACAAGAGTGTTGTGTGTGGTGTAGGTGTGAATGGTGTGTCTCTACATGCCTTTGCAAAGCTTTTGAACTGTAAGGTGCAAAGCTTGCCACTAAAATTTTTAGGGCTGCCTTTAGGAGCCAACCCAGGTAGAAAATCAACCTGGAAGCCTATGCTTGATAATATTAGATCTAGACTATCAGGCTGGAAGAGGAAAATACTGTTCTTTGCAGGGAGGTTAACCTTGATCAAGTCTGTTCTCTCGAGTCTCCCTGTGTACTATCTTTCACTCTTCAAGATGCCTGAAGGTGTGGCTCGTGAAATTAAAAAGATTGAGGCTACTTTCTTGTGGGGTGGTAATGGTCTAAAAAGAAAAGTTCATTTCATAAAATGGATTGAGGTTACAAAGAGTGTTGCCCAAGGGGTTTTGGGCATCAGAAAGATTAGGGATGTTAATCCATGCTTGCTTCTTAAATGGTGGTGGAAATTTAGAAATCAAATTTTAGCATTATGGAGAAAAGTTATTTGCAGCAAGTATAAAATTGAGGTTGAGTGTTGGCATCCTCCTGTGTAATCCTCCTACAAGCACTCTAGGGTATGGAAGGATATTACCTTTATAGGGGTTCATAGTTTGAATACGTTTCATTTCTTCTTGGAAAACTGCCAAATCAAGGTTGGGAACGGTAATCGTATCAGATTTTGGCATGATAAGTGGTGTGGATCTGCATATCTCAAGGATGAGTTCCCCTCTCTCTCCAACCTGTCTGCTGATAAGAATGGATCTCTTCAACAATTTTATGCTAGGAAAACCAGCACTACAATCTGGAACCTTCCCTATAGAAGAGTCATGTATGCTTGGGAAGTGGCCGTTGAAGCTAGGTTGATTATAACGTTATCCTCTGCTCTCCCCTTGAGCCTTAACAATGCTGACAGCTTGGTGTGGTCCTCTGCAGCCTCTGGTTCTAGTGTTTTCTCCGTGTCTTCTTTATATTGTCTTTGCAATTCTCTCATTGGGCCTCATCTCATCATTAGCAAGTTCGTTTTGAGCAATATTTTACCTCCCAAAGTTCATTTTTTTAGATAGTTAGCATGGAAAAATAGAATCAAAACAGCTGTGTTTCTACTCAATATTGGTTTTCTTGGCAGCAATGTTTCTCCCTTATGTCTTTTCTGCAAAATGGCTCCTGAATCTGCTTCTCATGTTTTGCCTCATTGCCATTTCTCTTGGACCATTTGGTCATCTATGTTATATGACTAGGGGCTCTGTTGGTGTATCTCACAATCTGTGGCAGCCCTGTTCAATTGGTGGAATGGTGGCAAATTTAAGCACCCACTTAGGAAATTTTGTGGAGCAATTCCACTAGTAGTTCTCTAGTCTCTTTGGAATCATATGAATGAGTGTGTTTTTAGAGATGCTCATCCTAATTCTGCAGACATGTGGGAACTTATTAAGATCAGATTAGCTCTTTGGCTCAAAGTTTCTCTCAAGGACTTCCCTTTCTCAGCCAAGGACGTAGTTCTCAATTGGAGACAAATTAGGCTCTGCTATTGAGTTTAGAAGAATTCCATCGCTGTGTTGTAGAGCATCAGCTGCTGCATTCTCTGTGTTGTTTTCTGTCTTAATCTGCTCTGCAATCTATTAGTGATTTTGCTGGTTGATTGATTCTGCTGTTTTGCTGGTTGATTGATTCTGTTGTCTTGCTCTGTTAGTGATTGATTTTGTTGTTGGTAGTTTGCTGATTGCTCTACTGCTCTGCTGATTGTTTTTGCTGGTTGATTGATTCTGTTGTTAGTAGTATGCTGTTAGTGGCTAAGAACCTGATCTAATCTGCTAATTATCTACAATCTGGTAGTTATTTGTTGGTAGTCTGCTGCTGGAGGTTCATGTGGCAGCCATTTTGTTGTTCTGTTTGTTCTTTCTTTGCTACTTGTTGGTCTCTCACCAACTGGAGCTTGGAGCTTTTGCTAGCTCCAAGCTCCTTTTTATTGATGTACTCTTTCATACTTTGTATGTTCCCATCAATAAAGATTTTCTTTTGCCGATCAAAATAAATAAATAAATAAATAAATAGGGCGGGAAAAGAGAAAGCAAAATCTATCCCAACAGCACTTCTTCAGTGAGGCAAAAAGAAACTCGTGCGAACTGAGTGGAGAGACGCAAGGCAGAGCGAGACCGAAAAATTGACCATCCTTAAGATTTATATATATATATTACAAAGAAGTGTGATATTTCCCATTGAGAGGCCTGAGACAACAATAGCCTCACTGGCCTTACACTTATGGAGATGTAACTACCAAATATTGATTCTTTGCAGGGTTCATAGTAGATGCTTCCTATTAGAAAAACAAGATTTGTTCTGTCTGATACAAAAGCCTGGCTTTATTTTCTAAATTATATTTGAATTATAAGTTTAAATTTAAAAAAAAATGAAAAGAGAAATAAAAATTGGAGAGAAAAGTAAATAAAATAGGACACTCGATCCATAAATCTAATTTTAAATTTCTTCCGTCTAAGGGTCACTAAATTACTCTACTCATAAAGACATGTTTATGCAAAATAATCAAATTACCCGTTCTCCTGTCTATGAAGTCACACTTATAGAACATACAAAATAATTATTTGTTTTAATAATTTTGTTTCATTTCAAATTTTAAGGAACTGTAAATAACAGTTTGGCTTATAACTTTATCTTAAATCAAATCAAATCAAACCATACTCACTGTAATTTTAATTGGAGTACTCATTTAATAGTGAAGGTTGGTTGCTGACAAGAAACTCATCATATGTTGAATCTCTTGATAAGATTTTAATCTCTTAATGAGACTTGTTTATTTTTAGAAAGGTAAGAAAGCATTTCACTGTTGATATTTAAAAATAACTAGACAAATATTTTTCCTTGACCATCAAAAACATTACAAGCAATATTTCTTAAAATGGTAAAAGACATAATTGACATCCTCAACAATGAATTTATAAGAAAAATGATCACAATAAAATAAGTGAGTTTCTTATCATTAGATCATTTCGAATGGAAGCAAAGCCATGGAGCCAAATTCGACATTTTAGCCCTCACTTTTGAATTTATTAAAAAAATAAATATATCACAACAAAATAAGTTACATTTGGATAGTTGGCAATCAATTTTGAAATTTTAGCCCTCACTTTTGAAATTTTACTACTTCAAAATAGTGAAAGTTCACTATCCCAATGCTACAAGACTGAAATTTCATCTTTCTTTCTATATATATATTTCATATGTATTATAGGTCTACTCCAATATACCTGAACGATCCAATTTTAAATTTTGATATCATTCAAAACTAAAACAATGTTCATGTTGAAGTGTTAATGTTTGAATTTTGTAATTTACAAACAAATTTTTTTAGGGAAAAAAATGATAATAGAAGGATTTTGTAAATTAGCTACTACTTCATCCACTTTTCACTTAAAAATCTCTCTCCAAATATAAGATTCAAGCATAACCTTAAATTGGCATCCAAGACATTATTGGAAGACAAACATTAACTGAAATCCCTAATTTAAGAAGTTGGAAATGATGAAATGAAGGTTTCCAATTGATCAAGTATAGCCACATCTTGTTCATGCACAGTCACCCATGCCTCTACTCCACCAGGATATTTAGAATCCATAATGATGATAGAGTTCTTAGTGTCCATGGTAGCAATACTCACCCAACTGGGCTTTCCCCACCCAAAATCTGCTTCATAGATTGGAAACCCACACCAACTACTGAACCTCAACACCTGCACTTTCCCTTTGGAAACCAGTTCACCTATCTTCTTCAAATCATTCATGACCACTTCAAAACCATCCTCCCCTTGTCTTTCTTTTACATAATCACAATCAATTTTTTCAATTGCAACCCTCAGCTTAGTCACCAAGGTAGCCAAATCTGTTTCGCCATTCGAAACTGCATTCGCCATCAAAAAGAGATTGCCAAAACAATGTTCTGGCAATGCTGGGACCATCCTTTTCCTTATATTCACTGGATGAAACGCCATCGATGTGCTTGCAATGGAACCGTACTTCTTCCATATTAGTGCTGTTACCACCTCCACTCGGGTAGGTTGTATGCCAGCCAGATAGGGTACAACTTCAGATTTTAGAGCAGCTATTGTTGAGGCACTGAAAACCAATCTTCTAGTAACAAGTCCTGCTTCTAGAATTCGACCTACGTGCTTGAAACCGATTGGCTCTCTTGGTGGGAACAAAGTTGCTGAGATGAAACTTGGACACACCAAACTAGGCTTGCCGCGTGCAGTGGCAGCCCAACCTTTGATGAATGTGCTCAGGGTGCACCCATCAGCAATCTTGTGTGAGATGCATAAACCGACTACTACGCCTCCGCAGTTGAATAAGTTAACTTGGATGGCTAGTTGTTGTTGTTCTTCTTCTTCTTTATCTATGCTCAATACTCGGAAACTTAATTTATATGGAATCAATTGGTTCAACACATCAAGTTCTGGTCGATCAATGATATTCGAAAGCTGGCTATCAACACGGGTTTCAATGTAATCGACTCCCTTGTCGTTGCAATCCACTGAAGTCTCACCTTTCACCCTTCCGGCCAGTGGGTAGAATTGAGTTAAGGTGTTTGATAGTGACGTTCTTAGCATAGAAGATACCTCGGATTGTTGGACTTGAGTTGCTTCTTCAAGAGAGTAAAAAAGGACAAGAGGGACATATTGAAAAGGACAGATCTGATCAAATAAAGAGAGCTTGTAGTTTTTGAGGTTAGAAGGTGTAGGTGAGGATGGTTTGATGAGCTCTCTAGAAATTATGTCAATCTTCATTATCAAAAAATCAAAAAGTAAATTAGTTGTGTGCCTTGGTTAAGTAATTAATATTCCTAAAAATATCATTTTGTTTTTGGGAGGAATCTCAGTAGAATTTTGCAAAGGCAATGTTATCTTCAGGGTAATTAGTATGTTAATAAAGGCTCCACAACAAAAAAAAAGGCTCCACAACACAACAAAGCTAATATGGTAATTTATCATCAAAAGCAAAAGATTAAAGACCCATAAAAAATTATTCATAACAAAGAAATAATTTTTTTTTAACAATTTTCGAACATATTGATTCTTTTAGATTCTAAAAAAATATAAAAACAACTAAAAAAATAATTGCCAAACTCACCCTGAAAAAGTACTTCCCAGTAAAAATTTGATTTAACTCAAAGAGTTGCATATGTAGCTAGTTTTGGATACAAGATTGGACTTAGGCAAGCATTATTTGCACTCTCTTTTAAGCTTCTGGTATCTCATATAGTATGCATTTTTACAGAATACTTGAGAATGGAATTGTGGAATCTTGGAAAAAGGTATGCCAATAGGAACTCTCAAGAATGATTGTAAAATTTTACAAGAATTTATAGAAATGGATTTGTGTATGCATTTATTTATATGAATATAATTAAGTACCTTTCTACGAATTTATTATCATATCTTAGATGGGTTCTCCAAATCAATCCCACGTGTACAATGACTTCATACGTGACAATAAAAATAATTGTATGATTGTCATGTTAGATCATGGTTTTCAACTATGAGATCCTTTGATTTTCCTTCCAACTTCTATAATGGCATGAAAGCAACTCTAAGGCCTTGAAGATGTAGTTTTCGCTTGATAGTATTATCCGTTATGGCATATAACATTAATTGGCTTTACCAATTTGTTCTTTTCATTTGAAAATGTGTTTTGAAGGTTATGTTTAGATCATAAATTTAGATAGAGATTTGAAAGTGGTAAGTAAAAAAAAAAAAAAAAAAAAGCGAAATATAAATAAAATCTAAACTAAATTTGTTTCTCCCTTTCTCTTTATTTTATTTTTATTTTTTTACAAATCTCTATTCAAATTCATGATCTAAACATAGCATAAAAAGTAAGTGTCTTACATTGACTTTATAAAAGGGAAAATTAGCGATACATCATCCATATAATTTAAGTAGTTTGAAGAGGTCCAAAATAATTTCATTTCCTAGTTAAGATATCTCACAGTTATTATTTTAGTATTTAAGTCATTTATTCCACCTTTTATATTATTTAAGTGATTTCAAAACTTTAAAATTTCATAACTTTTGATTTACATTTCTATTTTTTTTTAATTATATTTTTAGAATCCTATTGACAAGTTCTTTTAAATAAGATTCATGAGTAATATAAAGGGAAATTGTTTTTTAAGATCCCTGATATTAAGATTTTATAAGATAAAAAATATAAAATATTTTTATAGTAGTTAAGGTCCCTCAATATTTTTACAGAGAAAATTCGATTCAAAGAAATTTCAATTTTCATGTAGAAAGTTCTCTAATTTCACATAGAAATTTCATCGAGAAACCTTAACCTAATAAAAAATAAATAAATCTTTGACCTCTCTTATTACACAAAGTTGAAGAGAGATATATTTCACTTATTTTCGCTCATATTAAAATTCTAGAAAAAAAAAATCATGAAATTTCACTAACTTGATCATCGAAATTTCACTAACAAGCCGAAATTTCATTGACCTAACTTTGTCATCGAAATTTCACTAACCAAACAAAATTTCATTGACTTAGACTTAGTCATCACTGACCAGCTGAAATTTCAATAACCTGTCTCAGATCAGTGAAATTTTGTCATTTTTTTTTTATAGAATTTTGTATTAATTATGAATCTTATTTTATAGATCTTGATGAAATAATTTCAAAAATACAAATTATATATATTAAAAATAAAAATAAAAAGATAGAGATAGAGATCTACATCAAAAGTTGTAGAATTTTAAAATTTTTAAATGAGTTAAAAAAAAGATATAGAATTTTGTCACCATGTGTTTTAAAACACCTAAATTAATATAAAAAATTGTGTTATCTTTATCCTTCTAAAAAAATATTATTAGGAATCTTAAACTAAAAACCACTTTATAAATTCATTATATACATCGTCTGCATCCAATGTGCTACCGAACCTTTTTCAGAGCTCAAGGAAATATTCATATTTAAATTGTAATTATAATTTTTAATATTTTATTTTCATCTATAATTAATTTTTGAGAGATTTATTAAAAAAAAAATTCAAGTGTTTGTATCCCAATTAATCCATAAGATATTCTTGTATTCCAATAAATCATATTATTTAAACATTTGATCTATCAAATTATAATTATCATATTTAAGGTATTTTATAGATATTTATACCCTTACAAATATTTTTTAAACGATTAGCAATTTAATAATGTGAATATTTATATTTTACAATGTGAATATTTATATTAACATATAAATGTTCATATTGATAGTGTAAATATTCACATTGACAATATTCATATTCATATTGACATATTAACATTCACATTGACGGTGTGAACATTCACATCACAGAACATTCGTACTGTAAATATGAATATTATTAAAAGTATTTTGGTAACTATGTCACCCATAATACTTATTGGAATATAATAAAATAATATGAACTAAATGGAACATAAATAGGTGAAAATGGATTTAAGAAAAAGTGCTCCTTAATTTCTCTTGCTTTTTTATAGGCAAAATTACTAATTAAGCTTGTCATTAAGTTTTTTGACAGATCTTCTTTGATTAATAAAATGGAGAAATCTATATTTTCTTGTGACATAGTCAGTTTTAAGTAAGATACAAAATATTTTAAATTTGAAAATTTTATTTTTGCAACAGCAATTGTAACAGTTATTGATAATAATAAGCAAAAGGAATCTAGTTTTTAATATTATTTGGTCAGTCAATTGGTATGTTTTTCTTTCCTCTTATTTTTATAAAAAAATTTTGAAAATTGTTTACTCATAAAGTAAAGTAAATTATCAAAATGACAAAAAAAACATGATGTTTCAGAAAACTTTTATGATTAATAAAATATTTTTAAATTATCATTATTGAGTTATTTTAATTTTTTAACATTAAATAGAAAATAAAAAGATAATTAAAGCTTATAGCAGTACAAATATAAATATTTGAGGTTTAGAAGACAAACATTAAAAATATATATGACTTTTGTTAATATTGTCTTCAGAACACTAGTCAAAATTTTGAAATACTTGTACATGATTTATAAAAGTATGTTGTAACAAATACATAAGGGTAAGTCATATTGACACCCCTTTAATATCGTTTACCCTTCACATTTTGAAAATTATATTTTCTTTTTTGAATTTTATAATCTTATTATAAATTGTCTCATCTTGTTAAGTGGACATTAAGAACTAAACAAAATTTGATGATGTCATACCTTAAAGTTTTGTAAATGACCATCTTACCCTTTTTTCTATCATTTCTTCTTCCTATATGATGACTACACTCTATAACTTTTGATCATTAAATTCTTCATAAACATATTCTTATTGAATAATAATATAGAAATATAAATTTTATATAGAATTCCAAACACGATCATATAGTTTAATGATAACCTTTTACTTTAAACCAAGACACCCATAGAGATGATTTATATTTATAACAATATTACTATCACAATATTTTTATGATATTTTTTGTATAAATTTTATATATGAATAAATTTTTTGCTTTTTTATTTACACTATCGTTTTCTTAATTGTCAATTCGCCTGCATTTATTACAGTATTAGCAAACGCCATAATTCACGTAAAATCTAACCAACCACCCAATTAAATTTGGAAGCACAAAAATACAATACATATATATATATATATATATTATATATCCGTTTATACAAAATAAAATCAACAAAAATGTACTCCACAGCCTCATGGGGTATGTTTTTTTTTTAAATTTTTAATTTTTAATTCTTATTTTTATAATATTAATAATTTTTAAAAATATTTTAATCATTTTTTTTTTTTTTACTTTTTAGATCCATTTAATCTAGATACACTTTAAAAGTATAAAATTTGTACAAAAAAACTTTTTAAAAAATTCATTGAATACTACAAAAGACGATAATGCACTGAATTGATATATATATATATATTGTATTTAGTGAGTTTGAAAAATACAAAATATTATACTTTTTAAATATATCTATGTGTATCTAAAAAAAATATAAAAAATTGCAGAAAATATTAAAAAACTTCAATAAAAACAAAAGAACATGATAAACAAAAAAAATCAATTTTCTAATAAGTGAGTTAAACCAAACAAGATAATTGTTATTTTTCTTGGAATGACATAAATAAAAATATCTGTATTATTTTATTATTTTATATATATATAAAGGCTAAGAGGCAAATATGTCATTTTAATCCAAAAGTTAATAGCGCCAACATAATTACACTAGTAGGGGGTCAGTGTAATTTTTTAAATGTGAGAAGGGATCTGTATTAAACTTAAACCTTAGGGGTGTCGGTACAATCATAAATATTTGGGTTAATTATACTGATAGTCCCTATATTTTGATCTATATAATTTCAATTGACTCGACTTTGATCATAAATTTATGATTTTGGTTCAATTTAATCCAATTGAATACAATTATTATTGTTTTTTAATAAAAATGCGTACATAAGTAGCAAGTGCCATGACTTTAAGGGTAAAATTCTAAGTTTGTTCAACTCAATGAGTTAACCTCGATCAATTTAGTGATAATTTTTCATCAAAAACACTAATGATATTATTAAGTGGACCAAATTGATACAAAATCTAAAATTAAGTGTCAAAATTGAGTCAATTGAAAATATAAGAACCAAAATGACACAAAAGACAAAATGTAGAGATTAACGGTGTAATTTGTCCTAAATATTTTAAACTTTGTTAATTAATATGCTTAGAACACTGATAAAAAAATATATAGATAATATTATATTATGGATAGTGATTTATAATTAATGAAAGTTAAAAGATATATGATGAGAAATAAATAAGTGAAAATGAACACTAAGATTGTGTTTAGGGATTTAGTAAAAGAAGAAAAAAAAATTGACAAAAAAAATTAATTTATATTTCTTTCACATTTACTCATTTTTTCAATTTTTTTTTTTTTAAATCTCTATCTTAAATCATGATTCAAATAAAATTTAAATATAATAATTTAGATTTTAATTTTATCATATTCAAAAAAATTAAATGATATATTAGAATATAAATGGAGCCGGGACAGATTAAAATGGGAAAGGAGAAACTAATCTATCCCGTCTACCTCTTCGTCAAGACAGAGAAAAGCCCGTGATAGGGAGTCGGAAAAATTGACCATCCTCAATAACAAAATTAAGATATCTATATTAAGTAAAATGAGATTTTTAACTCTAAATTTTGTGGAAGTTCCAATCTCTCAATCTAAATTTTTTAATTTTTTGATTTTAAAAAACAAAAAAACCTTAACATTTATTAACTTCTCCCAACTCCCAAGTCTTACCCTCATAATAACACTTTAATGTATTAAGTACAAGTATAAAAAAAATTCTTTAAAATCCAATACGTATGAATTCCTTGAAAAGTCTCAACACATATGATCATTATCCTTCATAATAACACTTTAATGCATTAAGAACAAGCATAAAAAAAATTTCTTGAAAAGTCCAACACATATAATTATTATCAAAATATTAAATTTTAATATAATATAATAAAAAAAAGAAGACATTTAATTCTTTGAAAAGTCCAACACATATGATTATTATCAAAATATTAATTTTTAATATAATATAAAAAAGGAAAAAAAGAAGACGTTTAAAAAAAAAGACATTTAAAAATCACAATTCACATATATAAATAATTGTAAATATATTAAGAAAAATAGGGTTTCTAAACCCCAAACCTTGTGGGAGCTCCAATCTCTCAATTTTAATTTTCTAAATTTTTTATTTAAAAAAAAAAAAAAAAAACTCAGCATTTATTGAGTTGGTCAAAATCCCTTGATCAGCATTTATTAACTTTTTCCAATCCACATGCCTGCATTTATTGATTTTGTCAAAATCCCTGATTAGCATTTAAAATTCCCTCATACAAATAATTATAGATCTGCAAATTGCATAGGTAATCTTGATGAGCCTTTTTAATTTCTCCTGTACACTATGGTTAGTGATAAGATTGTTAAATTATTTTTATAAAAAATCTTAAAAAACATAATTTATATATTAAAAAAAAATTAAAACAAATATAAATATCTATAATTATCCTGTGCATAGCACGATTGATAGGCTAGTCTATATCTATCTATATCTATACTATATATTAAGCAAAAGGGAGTTTTTAACCCCAAGGCATGTGGGAGCTCCAATCTCCTAATCCTAATTTTCTAATTTTTTGATTTAAAAAAAAAAAAAACTCAACATTTATTGACTACTCCCAACCCAACATCAGCATTTATTGACTTTTCTCAACTCGCAATCCCTTCCCTTTTGACTTCTCTCATAATTATTGCAACACCCTTTTCAATTTCTACCATAAACTATAGTTACACACAAAAATTTAAAAAAAAAAAAAAAAAAAAGATAAGAATTTAGCTATAGATCTCAAAAAGATATAACATTTAAATTTGAATTATGACTTAATAATATAATTATGTATTTTTTTTTATGTATATCTATCAAAATTTTAAATCACTTAATAGAACAAATTACTCAATTTTTCAAAATTATTGATTTTTAATTTACAAAATAGATTAAAAAAAACTATTGATTGATTTATTTATTTAAAAACAAAAATATTTCATAATTTCTCTCTCCTAATCTCTCTCACAAATTTTCAAAAAAAATATTAAAACTTGCATTCATTTTCTCTTCCCCAAAAAATCAGATAGGAGCTCCAATTTCCTAATCATAATTTTCTAATTTTTTGATTTTAAAAAAAAAAAAAAACCTCAGCATTTATTGACTCCTCCCAACATTTTTAACCCCAAGGCATGTGGGAGCTCCAATTTCCTAATCATAATTTTCTAATTTTTTGATTTAAAAAAAAAATCTTAGCATTTATTGACTTCTCCCAACCCAACCTCAGCATTTATTGACTTTTCCCAACTCACAATCACTTCCCTTTTGACTTCTCTCATAATTATTACAACACTCTTTTCAATTTCTCCCATAAACTATGGTTACACACAAAAATAAAAATTAAAAAAAAAAGATAAGAATTTAGCTATAGATCTCAAAAAGATATAACATCTAAATTTGAATTATGACTTAATAATATAATTATGTATATTTTTTTTTTTATGTATATCTATCAAAATTTTAAATCACTTAATGGGACAAATTAATCAATTTTTTAAAATTATTGATTTTTAATTTACAAAATAGATTAAAAAAAACTATTGATTGATTTATTTATTTAATAACAAAAATATTTCATAATCTCTCTCTCCTAATCTCTCTCACAAATTTTCAAAAAAAAATATTAAAACTTATATTCATTTTCTCTTCTCCAAAAAATCAGATAGGAGCTCCTATTTCCTAATTTTAATTTTCTAATTTTTTGATTTAAAAAAGAAAACCTCAACATATATTGACTCCTCCCAACCCACAATCCCTTTTGACTTCTCTCATAATTATTGCAACACATTTTCAATTTCTTCAATACACACTATGGTTACACACAAAAATTTAAAAAAAAAAAAAAAGATAAGAATTTAGCTATAGATCTCAAAAAGATATAATAGCTAAATTTGAATTGTGATTTAATAATATAATTATGTAATTTTTTTTTATGTATATCTATCAAAATTTTAAATCACTTAATGGGACAAATTAATCAAATTTTCAAATTATTGATTTTTAATTTACAAAATAGATTCAATAAAAACTATTAACTGATTTATTTATTTAATAACAAAAATATTTCATAATCTCTCCCTCCTAATCTCTTTTAATTTACAAAATAAATTAAAAAAACTATTAATTGATTTATTTATTTAATAACAAAAATATTTCATAATCTCTCCCTCCTAATCTCTCTCACAAATTTTCAAAAACAAAATATTAAATCTTGCATTCATTTTCTCTTCCCCAAAAAATCAGATAATATTTTTCTATTAAAGTTGTAGCTATCTACCTATATTTTATATATTATATTATAACATAACAAAAAAAAAACTAAAAAACTAAAAAAAAAAATCTTTAAAGTTTATTTAAATAAACTTTAAATCAATAAAACTCACATGTCTATCACATATCTAACTCACATCATAACTTACTTAAATAATAATAATTAAAAACAAATGGAAACCACAGATAAATTAAATTTTAAAAAAAAATTACCCACAACTCCATCTTAAATAAATTGAAAAAAAAATACCCGAATAGAAACCACACTAAAATAAAAATAAAAATAAAAAGATATATCTATCTATCTATCTATATCTATACTATATATTAAGCAAAAGGGAGTTTTTAACCCCCAAGGCCTATGGAAGTTTCAATATCCCAATCTGAATTTTTTTTTAAAATTTATTTTTAAAAAAAAACTCAGCATTTATTAATTTGGTCAAAATTCTCTGATCAGCATTTATTAACTTTTTTCAATCCACATATCTTTCAACATGCCTGCAATTATTGATTTGGTCAAAATCCCCTAATCAGCATTTATTAACTTTTTTCAATCCACATATCTTTCCACATGCCTGCAATTATTGATTTGGTCAAAATCCTCTTATCAGCATTTAAAATCCCCTCATACAAATAATTATGTCACGCCCTCAAAAATAAACCCATAATAAACAATATTAACATGCATCAATATACAAAAAAAAATCAGAATATAATTCCATTCATCCGAGTCTTAAGAAATAAACATCAAAATAAATGCCCTACGGGCTTACATCTTGCCAAGCCAATACTTGGACACAAATCCATGAGTTCTAACTCAAAAACAGATAAAGCCCTAGGCTTGAGTGTTTTACATATAAAAGCAAATAAACAAAAAAATAAATCTTCAAGTCCAAATCCTCACAAGCTAAGTCCTTGGAGGTAGTGAACCGCCTGAACCTGAAAAAGAAGTTCTCATATAGGGTGAGCCACACCAAGAGAGAAATACTAAACTGCATAAGAATTAACTAAAGCATCAACATCCGATACATGGTTAGCACAAGGTAATAAATTCCCAATTTTAAGACATAAATGCCTACATTGTCTATGACACATGGTCTATGACACAATTCACCTTCCATTTATACCAACATGGCTCAGAACCTGGCCAACAACTCAACTAAGATAACAATTCAGGTCAAACCTTTCTTACAACATAATAAACACACATGCTGGTGTTACATCAATCACAATCAACTTCACTTCCATACTTCCCAATTGATACACATGGTGGTGATGTATCATATCAACAACAAATAAATATAAGCACCCACATAAGTGATGCTACTGGAGTCCATCCCCTATCTCCTCCCAACAAAATCCGGTTTAGAGGTCCATCCCTTATCTTCCCCTAAACCGTGGAGTTCATCCCCTATCTCCTCCAAAACCAAATGCATATGCAACATAAATAATATTTGCCATATACAACACATAATTAATACAAGCAATGTTCTGTATTAATTTAACAGTCAACATAAATGACTAAATTCCAGTTATACCTAAGCCACATGCAAGGTCTACAACAATCACTGGCTATCCTCCACCGATAGCCCAAAACAATTATTTCTAAGTAAGAAATAAATATCACAATATATATAATATCAATTTCACAGATGAGTGATTAAATATTCAACTACACCAACAATTCTCAATTTCCCCAAATCTCATGAATTTAACCAATACACACTTCCCCTTTAAATTAATCACATGAATTAATCTATGACACAACCCTAAGGTTTCTCCCAAAATTACCGAACTACTTCCCACATACCAAAACACCAATACTTAGGATTAAAACGTATACAAGGAGTAGGAAATCCCTACCTTAAAGCGAAGAATCCAAAAGAGGAAGACGAAGAAGATACTCGGAACTCCAAAGTGCTCCAAATCAACAATTGCTCCGATTAAATGAAAGCCCTCACTCTCCTCTATCTTATTTGTGAAGGAACTAGGGTAGAAATTCACTCTAGATAGATCAATCCTAGGGGAGAAGATGAGTTGGGAGAGAGAGAACTCGTAACCTAGGGTTTGGAATCAAAGAGGATGAAAAGCGCTTTAAAACGCCAAAAACACGATTTTATACCCGGTAGCTCCGCTCGGCGGTAAACCCCTTCGGCGGCGGATGCACACTCTCGGCACTTTCATCTGGGCTCCCGCTCGGCGTCCAACTCCCGCTCGGCGGCACACGAACTCGCCGAAGCGTAACTCGCCGCGAGCATCCAACCTGCAAGAAATACTGGATGGGTGTTTTTCCGCCGCGCCAAAACCCTTCGTGCGGACAAGCAACAACAAATCCCCGCTCGAGCGTCAAACTCCCCGCTCGAGCGGACAAGCCAGAAATCTGGGCAACTAGTTTTGGTTCCTAAGCTCAACCAACCTGTTCCAAACCCACCCAACACATCCTATAACCCAAGAATAAGGAATTAAAGGACAACAACAACAAATATAATAGCGGAATCCACGGAACGTAAGTCCGGATGCACTAATCAAATGGGAAAAAGACCGGGGTCGCTATAAATTATATATACAATTCGTGTATAGTTACTGCAGTACCCTTTTCAACTTTCCCCATACACTATGGTTAGTAATAAGAAAAAATCTTAAAAAACATAATTTATATATTAAAAAAAATCTAAAATAAATATAAATATCTATAATTATTCCGTGCATAGCATGGGTGATAGGCTAGTATATATATTAGAAAGAAGTGTGATCTTTCCCATTGAGAGGCCTAAGACAATAGCCTCACCGGCCTTACACTTGTGGAGATATAAATGCCAAAAATTGATTGGAAAATTTATCAATAAATTTCATATAGGGAAATTTTAATCCATTTAATTTTAAGAGTTTTCTTAAGAATTAATTAGTTATTTTTATTTTAAAAACTTATATTTATTTGATTTGGTGCTATTTGAGTTTAAGTGAATGTCTTTTTATGATTTATTTTTTTAATTTTTTAATTCGTTTATAGGATGAGAATAAAAAGATGAGGTCTGGAAGATTTTTTTTTGAAGGTTTTGTGGCTAAAGTGTTAGTTATGAAGTGTGGAAATATATATTTTTGTTGTTACATTGAAGTGTTGCATTAAAGTATTACGTTTGGAAAAGTACACTAAAAAGTTTTTGTGTGTTATATTAATTGGAGTGTTACATTTAGAAAAAATATATTAAGAAATTTTTTTAGAATTTTACGTTTGAAAAAAGCACACTAAAGAGTTTTTAATTGTGTTATATTGGAGTGTTACGTTTGAAAAAAAAATACACTAAAGAGTTTTTGTGTTTTACATTAATTGGAGTATTACGTTTGGTAAAAATATCCTAAGGAATTTTTTTAGAATGTTATGTTTGAGAAAAGTACACTAAAGAGTTTTTAAGTGTGTTACATTCGAGTGTTATGTTTGAAAAAAATACACTAAAGAGTTTTTGGTGTTATATTAATTAGAGTAGTACGTTTGGTAATAGTACACTAATGAATTTTTTTAGAATATTACGTTTTTATGTTTGATTAAACTACACTAAGGAGCTTTTTAATGTATTACATTGGAGTATTGCATTTGGAAAAAACACACTACAGCGTTTGTGTGTTACATTGATTAGAGTGTTGCATTTGGGAAAAAAAATACACTAAAGAGTTTTTTTAAAGTGTTACGTTGTTACATTTAAGAAAAGTACACTAATAAGTTTTTTTTAAGTGTTACGTTTAATAATCTTAATATTATGAGAAAACCTACATTTGTCCCTCAACACAAAATACACACGCGTTTATGGTTGCCCCTTTATGTAATTTACACTAGAATGGGTATAGCGATCCCGGTTTTGACCCGACTCTTGTGGTATTCCGAACTCGGGTTTAATGCTTTCATATTGTTGTTTACCCCTTGCTTCCCTTGTATCTCTTGGAAATTGGCTTTTCGGTTACTGTGGTTATGTTTGGGCAAATTGGTCGCTTGTTTTTTTTAAACCTTGTGTTGCCCCAAATTTTGGCACCCCGCTCGGACGACACTTCTTGCGCTTGAGTGGGCTTTGCAAACTCTCAGTTTTCGTGTCCGCAAAACCATCGAGAGTGATTCTACACCGAGCAAAGATTTCCTACACTCGAGTGGGTGGGTGTACGAGCGACCTTTATTGCGCTCAAGCATTGGTCTGTTGTGTGCAAAACTACTGGATGTGTGCTTTCTGTGCTCATCACTTCTTACGCTTGAGTGGAACAACTTATTGTGTCTGACGCTCGAGCGTTAATTCTTGCGCTTAAGCAGACTGTGCGCATATCAGATCGCGAAAATAACTTTTTACATCACTTTTTCAGATTTTTTATTCCTAAAACCTAAAGTTGAGACTCTCTCTCTCTCTAAAATACTCTCTCTCTACTTTTTACCTAGTTCTAGTGATTTCTTCACCCTAATCCCTTTGATAAAAAGATAGACCATCTTAAGATCTCCACTTTGATCCGAATAGAGTTAGATTTGGACATCTTTTGAAGTTTCACTCTTACTTGGCTCGTTTTCTCTCTTTGAGGTAGGGATTTCCTACACCTTCATATGGTTTTTAGCTTAATTATTTGTCATTGTGTAACAATGGTGGGATTTGGGAGTAGTTTGAACAAACCTAGGGTTTGGGTTTGAAATAAAAAGAGGGGTTTTTTTTGGTGAATGTGAAATAAATGGACATGGAGTTTGAATATGAGGTTATATTGTGTCAAAATTGTTGATTTTGGTACTTGAATTTATACTTGGAAAAGGGGGAGTTTTTTCCTAATTGGGTTAAATTGTTATTTTGTATAAATAACTGAAATTGGCATTGGTAATGTGCAATTGGATGATTGTTGATGTAAATGGTGGAGTTGGACACGTGTTGTCTCTCACCTATGGAAATTTGAATAATTTATCTATTGAGAAGATTGTCTATCTGTTTAGAAATATTTGTATTGGGCCATCGGTAAAGGATAGTTATGATTGTTGTAAAAATTGTATGAAGATTAGATAAATCGAAACTAATCTAATGTTTGTTGTCATTGAATGTGACTATGCTTTAAATACATTGTATAAGTATGCTGTTTGGTAGGAGAAATGGGATGTACTTCATTGGTTGGGAGGAGATAAGAGATGTAGTCCATTGAAATTAAGTTGGGCGAAGTGTCCAGGGTGAAAGTCCAAAAATCTCGTATATACATAGGTGCTGATCTCGCGGACAAAAATTTTATAAAATGGCAGATTGAAGTATTGTGTGGTAATTGTGTTGATTAGAGGACCACTGAGTTGTAGTCTCAGTTAAGTTGCTGAAAAATAATGAAATTGGCTCATGAATTGAGAAGAATAAATTAACTTAAAATGAATTGAAGGAAAATGGATTGAAATATGAACTTTGGGACTTTACGATCATATAAAATGTGAATGTCTTGTCTTAAGCATTGTATATACACATTGTACTTATATCTTTGTTAAATCTTATATGTTGTGTTAGATTGTTCCTACTAGGCTTTGGCTCGCCCTATTTGGGAAAATCATTTTCAGGTATTGGTGACATGCCTCCGCCAAGGTAATAACTTGGAAGGACTTTTAGGAGCAAGAGCTTCTTTATTTTGTTATATTATTTTGTATAGCCAAGGGCTTAAATTGTATTGAGCTAGGCTCATTTTTGTGTAATCAAGTAATGACTTGGAAAGATGTAAGCTTATAGGGCATATGACTATATGTTTACTTTTAACTCTCTTAATATTGCAACATATGCTGTAGATTCAGGATAAATATTTGTAAATGTATATCGCATGTTTTCACTTTTGTAAACAAACTCTGATGAATGAAAGCATATTATTTCTATTATTCCTCTGCTTTAAGGATTAGATTTATTGTAGTATTTTTGGAGACGTTACAACTTGATATCAGAGCATACCAAATTTGAATACTTTGGATACGTGGAAAGTGGTTAGTACCACAATGGGTTTGTCTCACTTGGTTAAAACGTTAGTATGTATTGTATGCTTAGGTGATAACATGCTTATATGATTATATGGGTATGAGATTGAGTTCCTAAGATATTGATTGGGTCTACGGGTTTCTAGAAGTCCTATTAGAAGAGTACTTGATTACTGTTGTTTCTAACTAGAACTCTAGCAATGCCGCAGGACGGTCAATATCTAAGAAGGACATTCGTATGTATTTATGTGATTACGTGCTTATGTGGAGTGATTTACTGTTGTCCATCGCATTAGGATGTGAGGTAGTTAGTTTCGGCACATTTGCAAATGTACTAATACCTTTTGTTACCTTTATTAAGATTTCAGGATGTAGACGTGGTTGTGGTGGGCGTGGTAGGCCTAGAAGGCATGAGATGTCTCTACCGGATGATATTTCGGCACAGGAAGAAAGGGTTGGTTAGGCTAATGTGGTTGAACCTGTTGGTTAACTAGCCATGGGCTCCTTAACTAGTGAAATGGTCGAAGCTTTGCGGGAATCTATGGATATTCTAAGGGTTGAGAATCAAGTCGAAGTCGTTGAGGCAGGGCCATCTTTTCTGAAGAGGGAGTTTTTCTAGTTGAATCCGAATGATTTTTTGGGTGATCTTAAGGAGCCACTGAAAGCGGATGAGTGGCTAGTATTACGGTGAAGACATTTGAGATGTTCGGCATTGAAAACGGGGGTTTGAGAGTGACCTTGGCATCCTTTCAACTGAACGGAGACGCAGGTCAATGGTGGAAGTATGCGCGAGGGTGCATTGGAGAGACTTGGGAGGTTTTTGTGAACGCCTTCTAGGACAAGTTTTTGCCCCCCACTGTTAGGGAGAAGTTGAGAGACCAGTTCTCTAAGTTGGTGTAGTTGAACACACCAGCGGCCGAGTTTGAGGCCACATTCACCAGTATGTCGAGGTTTGCACCAGAAATCATGGCGACTGAGGAGCACCGTTGTCTGGAGTTCAAGAAGCGGTTGTGGACCAGGCTCATGTTTAGAGTGGCTGGATCCATGATTAGAGATTATAGACGCCTTGTGGAGGTGGCAAGCCATCTTGAGACTATTATGCAGACAAAGGAAGAGAGGATGAGGGACTCCAGAAGGAGTCAGGATAGTCAGGGGGACAGTAAGAGGCAGAAGGGTTCTAACCTCCAATTGTCCCAGGGAGCTCAGATGAGGTCCACTTTTCCAGTACCAAGTTCGAGTTCTAGGAAGGGTGGTCAAGAAAACATCACTTGTTTCAAATGTGGTCAGTTAGGCCACAAATCTCCAGCTTGCCCGCAGAGAGGAGGAAGGTAGCGAGAGCACCGTCTTCGGCTCGTTCTTAGGGATAAAGTCAGGGGAGATGCTACCCGCTCACTTGTTATCAGTGTGGGCAGGCAGGGCACATGAAAAGGTTTTGCCCATAGTTGGGTGGCACATCTGGTGCGTCTGATTCGAGGCAGACACAGAACCATCAGCCTGCACAGTTAGCACAGGCCTCAAGGGCCAATCTGGAAGCCTTTTCGGCTCAGTCAGTGCATCAGGCATATGCTCCGAGGGGTGAGTAGATTGAGTAGAGACCTACATGGCGTGTGTATGCTGTTACAACGCCGGATCTAGTACTAGCTCTTTCTGTCGTGAGAGGTACCTTCTTATTTTGAAATTCAGTTATTGATGTGTTAATTGATACAGGTGCATCCCATTCTTTTATCTCATCTGCATTTGCATCGGTTTTGGGATTGGAGTTGGCATAGTTAGCATCTCCTATTTGTGTAGAGTCACCTATTGGTGGTGAAGTTATTTTGAAACAAGGGTGTCAGGGTTGTGACTTCGAGGTTGTCGGTTGCCGATTACCTTTTGCATTTGTACTGCTTGATATGTCTAGTTTTGATGTCGTTTTGGGTATGGACTGCTTATCGTCATACCAGGCTGTTATAGATTGCTACCGTCAGAGGGTTACTATATATACCTTGAACGGTGGTTGTTTTTACTTCTTGGGGGACTGGGCGAATAGAGCTTTATCACCGGTATATGATCTGCGTGGGCGGAGTGAACTTAATGGTCTTATTGCTAGCTTCTTGACTGGTAAATGTGATGAAGTCTGGGTGGAGATGCCTAGGGTAGTTTGCGAATACTCGGATGTCTTTCCTGAGGATCTTACTAGTTTACCACCTCACTAAGAGATCGAGTTCTCTATTGATTTAGTGCTTGGCACGACACCGGTTTCTATGTCACCGTATCGGTTTGCACCTATTGAGTTGATTGAGTTGAAGATTCAACTCCACGAATTATTGGATAAGGGTTTTATTTGCCCTAGTACTTCACCTTGGGAAACACCGACTTTCTTTGCTAAAAAGAAAGATGGAGCGTTACGACTTTGTATAGATTACCGGAAGTTGAACTGGGTAACTGTTAAGAACAAGTATCCAATGCCTCATATAGATGATTTGTTTGATCAGTTTAAGGGGTCTTGTTGCTTCTTTAAGATAGACCTGTGTAGACACCCCATTTTTGACCGACCTTAAGACTCAGACGTCATTGTTTGTGCACTCGATGATTGTGCATGTTTATGCTCGTTTTGAGTTTCCAGAGTCTTCGGCTGAGCGCCTTGTCTCGGGACCTCTTAACTTTCTCCTCTTGGCCTGATTTTTGGACCATGCCTTGCTGCCTTTGCCTAGAGGGAAACAAAGGCCTGTTGGCCACTTTTTATAGCCGTAGGCTACCTTTCCCTCTCATAGGCCACTTGTGGTGGCCCGTAGACTAGTTTTCGGGCTTCCGGCTGAGTGCCTTGTCTTGCGAACTCTTGTATTTCTTTGTTTTTGGTTTGTTTTTGAACCAAACCTTGTTACGCCTTGCCTGGGGGGTGGAACAGGGGTGTAGACCAGTTTTCTCCCCCTGTAGACCACTTTTGGTGGTCGGTTAGCTAGGGTAGGTGGTCTATAGACCACCTAAGGTGGTCGGCAGCATGCCACCACCTTCTCCTATCTTTGTAGACCCCTTTTCTTCCTTACCGACCAGTTTTCTCCCCTGTAGACCACTTGAGGTGGTCGGTCGACTAGGGGGGGTGGTCGGTCGACCACTTTAACTGGTCAGCGGCCTTTCTGCACTTTCTGCAGATATTTTCCTTGCCAGTTGTGCCAGCTGTTGGGCACAGAAGACATCCTCCATACACGTATATGGAGGGATTGCACCAAGCCTCTAGCTTGTCTAACAAGCTTGAGGCATGAAATTCTATATAAAGGGAGCTTTCTCCCCCTTGTTCAAGATTCAGAAATTTGGATTAGGGCTAAACATATCTCTCTTTCTCTATCTCTCTTGATTTCTCCCTCTCTCTCTCTATATATATATATTTGTGCTATTTTGTGCCTTAAAATGAGTTCTGTTCACACTTTTGCACTAAACACCTAGTGAAACACCTTCACTCTTGAGCTGAGGTTCATGGAGGTTGCATTTAAGTGATTTTGGCGTGGTTTTGCCTTAGAAGTGGCTGTTCTTGCTGTTCTTCAAGGGTGAGTCCTATTCTCCCTTTTAAAGCTTTGTTTTGATTGCATACTTAGCCACCTTTGCATGCTTCTTTTGGCTTAACCTTCAACTGCAAAAACCTTTTTTTTAAAGTGTTTTAAAAGGTTGTTTGAGGCCTTGTTTGAGTTAGGGGTGTCTCTCACTCTCTTGTGCCTTATTTGCTTAACTTCTTGCTATCTTTTAAAGCTATTGGGACCACCTCTTTTTAGATTTATTACCAGTGAAACTCAGAGGAATTTCAGTGGTAGAAAGCTGGTTTTGAGGTCCCAAATAGGTGGGGGTTGTTCCCCCTCCTCTTCTCTTGTTTGCGTGTGTTGATGGCCCATCAAAACAGCATGTGTTTCTACTTCTTAGCGGCTTTGTTTAGGCTCATTTTTTTGACTTTTCAGACCTTCCTTAACTCTATTTTTGGCTATCTTGGTCACCTCTTGCACGCTTATTGCACTTGTAGTATAATCCTACTTGTAGCCTTGCAAAGTAGCATGTCTTTGTGCCTTGAATTTGCTTACTTCAAGCATGTTTTTAGCCATTATTTGCCATGTCATAACTCTGTCTTGGGTTGGCAAGGTCACCTCTTGCATGGTTTATGCACTTGTAGTGCAAGCTTGTTCACTAGCCTAGCTTGTTTGGTGTTTTGGCCTATTGATCTAGTATGTGTATGCTTTACTCCAGTACATTTTTGGCCTTGATTTAACATGTTTTAGGTCTGATTTGAGTGGTCTTGGTCATGCATGCTTGGCTTTGCATAGCTATAGTGCATTTGGCTTTGCTAGCCTTAAGCTTTGAGACCTCTAGCATGTCATATTTGAGCATTTTGCATGGCATAGCATCATTTGGCATGTTATTTCAAACCATGGACCTCTGCCATATTCTCACATTTATCATTCCTTTGTTGTGTTTAAGGGTTGAGCCTTATGCTTCACTTATGAGCCAATATGTATGCATGCTTGCCTAAGCTTTTGGGGCTACCATCTCAGAATGTTTTTGGTGTTATTTTACCATATTACAACTCTGATTTTTGTTGGTGAAGTCACCTCATGCTTGGTTTTGGTATGTGTAGTGTAATCTCATTCATTGGCCTTGTATGCGTCATGCTTTATGCCTCCCATTCTAACATATGTTAGCTCTACGCCATGCATGTTTTGGCATTGTTTTGACCTACCTTGGGACTGTTTTGAGTCATCTTGGCCCTATGGGGCTTGCTTGATATGGCTATGGTACAAGTACCTTAGTTAGTCTTGAGTTTTGAGCACCCTACTATGCTATATTTGTGATGGTTGCATGTTTGGGCATCGTTTAACATGTCATTTCAAAGCATGTACATGTGTCATGTTCTCACTTCTTTCATTCCTTGAGAGCTTTTGAGAGTTGTGTCTTTGTGCATTGTTAATGAGCCATCAAATGAACATGTTCTCCTTGTGTTATATGCCTTGATCTTAACATATTTCTGCCGTTGTTTTGGCATGTTTGACCTTTGTCTGGGGTTGGTTTGACCATTTGAGATTGATAGTGCATGCCTCATGTGTAATATGTTTCATTAGCTTTGATGTCTTAGCTTTTAAACATGCCACGCACGCATTCCTTACATGATGGAGTCTTGCGCATGTCACTTTAGCATTGAAGGTTGATCATCTTGTTTGCGTTGCATGTGTTTGGATTGGACATTAATCCAAACACGAGGAATGTCACACGTTTCATACCTAAAGTAATGAAACATATAGCATTTCTTGTTCGCCGACCCTCTTGATCAAGCATGATAGAGGTGGAGGCCCTTATGTGTTATTTGTGCATTCATTGACATTGACTTGTACAAATTTGGCTTTTCGGCCATCGTGCATTGCGATGCTCGGTTGGTGGCCCGAGAGTCGAGTACCACATTCCTTTGAGCTTGAGAAATGATAAAGAGGGTGGTTGTGCACACATATCTTGCAAATACACTGCTATGCCACTTGTTGTTCTCTGTTGCAGCAAAACAGGAGCTTGGCAAATTAACTGGTCGGCCGACCAATAGGGGTGGTCAACCGACCACTTTTTCTGGTCTACAACCAGTTTTTCTGGTCTACAGCTCCCTTTTCTGGTCGGCAGCCCACTAGGAGGTCCCCATGTTGGAGCAAAGGCAATCTAGAAGTTAGTGCACTTTTTAGAGATCAAATCAAATGCAAACAGAGGCAATTGTAGGCATAGCAATGGATTTCCAAGCGAGGCTATTGAGCATGCATGCACCCCTCGCCCTGAGGACCTCTTTTAATTGCTTTAGCTGCTTTACTTAGTTAGCTAATTCGTCGGTTTTATACTTAATTAGTTAATGTGCTTGATTAATCGATTTGTTTTGTAATAATTAGTTAACTAGGAATTGTTAATTAGTTTTGGTTTGTAATAATTAGTTTAATTAGCGCAGCTAGTTAGCTTATTATTCGGACTCTCTGTCGAGAGGGCAAATGTTGTAATAAGTGTACGTGAGTATGTGAATGTCTTCCAACCTTACGTCTTTCTCCCTTTTATTTACCAACTTTTGATGGTTAGATTTAGGGCATGTTTCAATTAGCATACTTATGTTTGCATGCGTGCATCATTCATTTTGTCTTGCATGCACCGGGCTTGGCGCATCATTCAAACTGCATTGTATTTCAATACACTTTCTTGAATACGTGTTTCAAAGCATGTTATCAAGTGTTGCATTCATTTGCCATTCTAGATAGCTGAGCCTATTTTAGTTGCATTTTGCATGTATTGCATTAGGCATTGTTGACATAGCTAGGATCATGCATGATTACTAACTAGCTTTTGTTTTGGCTCGAAGTAGACTGTGAGTGTTTATGCTTTAGCATCCTTGCATGTAAGTGACTGCCATGATAGCATGCTTGTCATAAGACTAACTGCTTAAGTGTTTAACTGCATGAATGTCTATGGATGAAGGCTTTATTACTTGAATTGGAACAATTCATCAAGTGTGAGTTTTAAGCCCACTTGAGGTGGCAAAATCATGTTGTTTTAAGCCCACTTGAGGGTGGCAAATTCGCATTTTAGCTTACTCGAGGGTAGCAACTTCAAACCATTTTCGAAAAACAAACGTGAGATGTTTTGTTCCAAATTAAGTGATTTAGTCTATACTTGTATGCTGTGCGCATCACATAGTAATTCTAGATTAATAACCAGAATAAGAACACATGTGTTTATAAAAACAACATATCATGTTAGTAGAGGCCGATCTTTGATAGGACGAGCGGGGGTGATCATTTCAGGACCTTCCCCTCTCGTACCCAAGTTCCTGAGCCGAGGTAACTTTGGTGATGATAGACACGTGGCCTTAGGCATGAGTCAGGGTTTCCTAAATTTCTCAAAATAAAATATTTAGGTGGCGACTCTGAAATCTGGCAAAGCAGTCCATGTTTGGCGCTTTTTGATTAAAATCGATTTTCCAAAATGATTTGCCGGATTTAAACTCTTTGTTGATTTATCAGTCTTACATTGCACTTTGTGAGATTAGATTCAGAACCGTGATAGAAGTCCGAATTGTAGTAGCTAGAACCCAATTCCCGCCCTCTCCGAAAGGTGGGTGCGCAGAGCGAGTTCGGTCTACAACCTGAGATCGGGTTATCACCAGTTGAGGGTAAGGGAGGAAGATAACCTGAAGATGGCATTTAATGATGCCTTTTACGCTAACCAATGCTCCAGTTATGTTTATGGATTTGATGAACCGAATCTTTCGTCAGTTCCTAGATCGTTTTGTGGTTGTCTTTATAGACGACATCTTGATTTACTCACCCTCTGAGGAGGAGCATAAGGAACATTTACGAGTAGTACTTGAATTTCTTAGAGCCCACAAAATGTATGCTAAGTTTGGGAAGTGTGAGTTCTAACTGAAATAGGTTAAGTTCTTAGGCCATGTGGTATCCGGGGAAGGGGTGACTGTAGATTCATCCAAAATAGAGGTAGTGCAAGATTGGGAGCCACCTAAGAATGCTTTCAAGATCTGTAGTTTCTTTGGGTTGGCCGGGTATTATGATAGAATTGTGAAGGATTTCTCTAGGCTAGTCTCACCATTGACTCGACTGACAAGGAAAGGAATCAAGTTTATGTGGAGTGAGTCTTGTTAGAAGTCGTTCCAAGAACTTAAAGTTAGAGTCACCACTGCTCCAGTTTTGATTATTCTAGAGAAGGGTTTGGGCTATTCGGTGTATTGTGATGCCTCACGGGAAGGTTTGGGTTGTGTTTTGATATAAGATGAAAAGGTGCCTACAGCTCGCCGCAGTTGAAAACACACGAGAGGAACTATCCTACTTATGACCTAGAGTTAGCAGCGGTGATCTTTGCTCTGAAAATTTGGAGACATTATCTGTATGATGAGAGATTTGAGGTGTTTTCCGATCACAAGAGTCTGAAATATTTGTTTACACAAAAGGATTTAAATTTGAGGCAAAGAAGGTGGATGGAGTTCATAGAGGATTATGATTTTGAGTTGTATTATCACTCGAGGAAAGGCAACGTTGTACCTGACGCTTTGAGTAGGAAATCTATTAGCAATATGGCTAATATTGCCATCCGGGAGTGGGAGATGTTGGGTGCTCTTGACGAGTTTGACTTGTATCTTAGCGAGTCCGTTGAATCTGCGGCTTTGTTTTCGGCAGTTACCCAACCTACACTTGCGAACCGAGTGATGGAGGCACAGATGGGTGACCTTGAGGTGGAATCCCTCTGGGCGAAGATCTCCAGTGGAAAAGTGAAGAGAGGCTTGAATTTGTATCCCGACCAGAGTGTGAGATACCGATACTGTTTGTTTGTGTCAGAGTCTTGCCGAGAGGAAGTACTCGAATAATTTCAACATTCACGCCTTGTGGTACATCCGGGAGGCATAAAGATGTATCATGACCTGAGTCGCTAGTTTTGGTGGAAAGGTATGAAGACGGATGTGGCAGTGTTTGTATCGAAGTGCCTTATTTGTCAGCAAGTGAATGTCGAGCATCAGAGGCCAACGGGTTTGTTGTAACCCTTGCCTATAGTCGAGTGAAAGTGAGAGCATGTCACGATGGATTTTGTTGTGAGTCTTTCGAGGACTCAACGGGGTAGTGATGCCATTTGGGTAGATACCTATGCCCTTGAGTGATTCGATAGACTATTTTGCCGACCTGTATATTAGGGACATAGTGAGGTTGCATGGGGTCCCTGTGACGATTGTTTCAGATAGAGATCTACGTTTCACAGATCAATTACGGTAGAGCTCGCAGAGTGCCTTGGGCACTAGAACGACCTTTAGTACTGCATACCATCCTCAGACTGATAGGCAATCCGAGCGTACTATTCAGATCCTTGAGGAAATGCTTCGAGGCTGTGTCCTTGACTTCAAGGGGTCGTAGGAAAGGCATTTGCCCATAGTAGAGTTTGCCTATAATAATAGTTTCTAATCGAGCATTAGTATGGCACTATTTAAGGCCTTGTATGGCCGACCGTATAGATCTCTTGTATGTTGGGCTGATATGGGTGATGAACTTTTGTTAGGATCGGAGTTGGTTCGGGAAACGATGGAGAAAGTGACACTTATCCATAAGAGGTTGGTTACGGCTCAGAGTCGTCAAAAAAGTTATGCCAACCATAGGAGGAGACCCTTGTCTTTTGAGGTGGGAGATCGCGTGTTCTTGAAGATATCACCTAGGTGGGGTTTGATGAGATTTGGAAAGACTGGGAAGTTGTCCCCTCGATTTATTGGGCCTTTTGAGATCCTTGAGTGGATCGGAGAGGTTGCTTACCATTTGGCATTGCTTTCACAGCTTTTCGGGGTTCATGATTTGTTTCATATTAGCATGCTTCAGAAATATGAGCTAGATCCATCTCACGTATTGGACTGGACCGACTTAGAGGTAGATGAGGATGCCTCATATGAGGAGAGACCGGTGAGGGTCTTGGATACTCGGGACCAAGTCTTAAAAGGCAAGACGATTTCCTTGGTTAAGGTATTGTGGAAACATCACAGGGTTAAGGAAGCAACTTGGAAGCGTGAATTGGAAGTCCGAGAGAAATATACGGACTTATTTGTTGGTATTTGAACATACATTGAGGTTTGATTATGTTAATGAAATGTAAAAGCATTGTATACGTTTTGAAATATGAGAACATTATATATGTTGCATATGTTTTGGAAACGCATGCTTAATATGAACATTGTATATGTTGTTTAAGTTTGGAAATGCGAATTTATCATAAACATTGAATATGTTTTGGAAATATAGAATATATATTGAAATCGGTTAAAACTACGGGAAATATATGTTGAGATGTATATTGAGACTTGTTCATCATGTGATGGGATTGAGTGACTGATGGATAGATCATAGTGTTGAAAATTGATTTGTAAATCATTGTGGAAATTTGTTTAAAACATGGTTTTGAAATGTGATTTGTAATTTCAGGGACAAAATTCTTTAAGGGGGAAAGGCTATAGCGATCCCGATTTTGACCCGACTCTTGTGGTATCCTCGACTCGGGTTTAATGCTTTCATATTGTTGTTTACCCCTTGCTTTCCTTGTATCTCTTTGAAATTGGCTTTTGGGTTACTGTGGTTGTGTTTAGGCAGGTTGGTCGCTTGTTTTTTTCAAACCTTGTATTGCCCAGAATTTTGGTCCTCCGCTCGAGCAGCACTTCCTACGTTCGCGAGGGCTTCGCAAACTCTCAGTAGTTTTGCAGATCTACAAAACTACTGGGAGAGTGATTCTTACACTCGAGCGGCGTTTCTTACGCTTGAGCGGGTGTGCGCTCGAGCGGCCTTTCTTACGCTCGAGCGTTGGTTTGTTGTTTGCAAAACTATTGGATGTGTGTTTTCTGCATTCGAGCGTCAATTCTTGCACTTGAGCGGAACAACTTATTGTGTCTAATGCTCTAGCGTCAACTCTTGCGCTCAAGCGGACTGTGTGTATATCAGATCGCGAAAATGACTTTTTACATCACTTTTTCAGATCTTTTCTCCCTAAAACCTAAAGTTGAGACTCTCTCTCTACTTTTCACCTAGTTCTAGTAATTTCTTCACCCTAATTCCTTTGATAAAAAAATAGACCATCTCAAGATCTCCATTTTGATCCAAATAGAGTTGGATTTGGACATCTTTGAAGTTTCACTCTTGCTTGGGTCGTTTTCTCCTTCATATGGTATTTAGCTTAGTTATTTTCTACACCTTCATATGGTATTTAGCTTAGTTATTTGTCATTGTATAACAATGGTGGGATTTGGAAGTAGTTTGAACAAACCTAGGGTTTGGGTGTGAAATAAAAAGAGGGGTTTTTTTTGGTGAATATGAAATGAGTGGGCATGAAGTTTGAATATGAGGTTATATTGTGTCAAATTTGTTGATTTTGGTACTTGGTTTGATACTTGAAAAATGGGAAGTTTTGTCCTAATTGGATTAAATTGTTATTTTGTATAAATAACTAAAATTGACACTGGTAATGTGCAATTGGATGATTGTTGATGTAAATGGTGGAGTTGGACACGTGTTGTCTCTCACCTATGGAAATTTAAATAATTTATCTATTGAGAAGATTGTCTATCTGTTTAGAAATAGCTGTATTGAGCTATCGGTGAATGATAGATATGATTGTTGTAGAAATTGTATGAGGATTAGGTAAATCGAAACTAATATAATGTTGGTTGTCATTGAATGTGACTATGCTTTAAATACATTATATATGTATGATGTTTGGGAGAAGAAATGAGATGTATTCCATTGTTTGGAAGAAGATAGATGATGGACTTCATTAAAATTAAGTTGGCCAGAGTGTTTAGGGTGAAAGTCCTGAAATCTTGTATATACATAGGTGTCGATCTCGCGGACAAAATTTTCTTAAAATGGCAGATTTAAGTGTTTGTGTGGTAATTTTGTTGATTAGAGGACCACTGAGTTGTAGTCTCAGTTGAGTTGTTGAAAGATAATGAAATTGGCTCATGAATTGAGAAGAATAAATTAACTTGAAATGAATTGAAGGAAAATGGATTGAAATATGAACTTTGAGACTTTACGATCATATAAAATGTGAATGTTGTCTTAAGCATTATATATATATATACATATGCACACTATATTTATATCTTTGTTAAGTCTTATATATTATGTTAGATTGTTCCTATCAGGTTTTGACTCACCCTGTTTGCGAAAACCATTTTCAGGTGTTGATGACATGCCTCTGCCAATACAATAGCTTCGAGGGACTTTTGGGAGCAAGAGCTTCTTTATTTTGTTATATTCTTTTGTATAGCCAAGGGCTTAAATTATATTGAGTTAGGCTCATTTTTGTGTAACTAAGCAATGACTTGAAAAGATGTAAACTTATAGGGCATATGACTATATGTTTACTTTTAATTCTCTTAACATTGCAACACATGCTGTAGATTCACGATGAACATTTGTGAATGTATATCGCATGCGTTAACTTTTGTAAACGAATTTTGATGAATGAAAGCATATTATTTTCTATTATTCCTCTGCTTCAAGGATTGGATTTATTGTAATATTTTTGGAGGCATTACAATGGAACCTTTGGGTGTATAAGAAAAAAGAAAAGACCAAATAGTTCATCAGATCATTAATTGTGATTTATTGATATTTCACAAATATTGATTCTTTTTTTTTTTTTTTTTAGGTTCAACCACCCGGTATCCGACCCACTGGCCGACTAATCCGGATTCGGGGAGCAGTTCTGGATAAATAGGCTCAAGTCCCCTCCCAATTGGCGTTGCGGGGAATCGAACCGTAATCCGTCCTTCCAAGCCGAGCTCCAATCACCACTCGGCCAACAACAAATATTGATTCTTTGCAGGGTTGATAGTAGATGCTCCCTAGTAACAAACAAAATTTGTTTTGTCTAATATGAAAGTTTGTTTTTCTTTTTTTAAATTGTAGTTGAATAATAAATTTAAATAAAAATATAAAAAAATAGAAATTGCTTGAGAGAAAAATAAATGAAATATAATTTAAAACTTCTTATTATTTCTTTTACATTTTTCTTTCCTTTTTAAAGTTTATACATAAATTCACAATACAAACACATAATCTTAAAAAATATATTGAGGCCTATTTTGATAAGTAAGTTAAAAGTTAATTTTTTTTAATATTTTTTAAAATATATATATTTAAAAAATAAAGAAATAATGTAATTAAAAAAATGAAAAAAATTAAAATTATAACTTTTATCCAGGTTATGAAAATAGACCTAAAACACTTTTTAACTGTATAGATGTCACTTCATGGACTAGCAAATCTTGGCATTTGATAATCCTTTATAATATTGATCAATTATTATGCCATGGTTCACCTAAATGTCAAATCACATCCAAATAATTTGATCACTACAATCGGTGACAACTTAAATTTCAATAATAAAGTCACATACTTAAAAAAAATTAAAGGATGCTAAAAATCAAAGCATATGTACATTTTATTCTCTGTGTGATTCACATTGTATTATATTTAAATTTATATGATTAATTTATATTGTTAATAACTTTAAATTTTATTTATTTATTTTAAATTTAGTTAAGCTCAAATGTTAAAAATTCATATTCTACGCTCCGAATCAAGCTCAATTGGTGCTATGCAATCATTCATTGTCACCCACCCTAGAAGAACATTACATAGGGGTGTTTTAATCATCTCACATCTCTACTTTTTATACTAAAAAAATTAAAAGTTATAAAAAAAAATTAAAAAATTAATTTTTTATCATCTTCTCAAAATACCATTTAGACTAAGGACAACATTAGGTGGTGCACTCACTTCATTACAATTGGTTAAGTCCTTTGTTAGTAGAGTTGTGTAAAGATATATTAAATTAAGTTAATTCATCAGAGTATTCACCAATTAAATGCTAATAAAGCATGAACTGGCTTTGCACCTGAACCACCCAAGAGCTTCTTTACATCAAGGACGGATCAATCTAAGGAGCAAGGATCCTCGGCCGCCTTTCGGGCGTCATTCTGAAGATTTCCAAAACGACGTCGTTTTGGGGTTTTTTTTTTTTCTTTTCTTCTTCCTTGTTCGAATGCAGAACCAGAGGTGAGAGAGAGGAAGAAGAGAGAGAGGGGAGGAAGGGAAGAAGAGAGAGAGGAAGGAGAAGAAGGCCGGACGAGGGGGCCATAACCGGTGGGGGACGAGGAGGAGGAGGAGGCGGAGGCGGAGGCGGTGATGACAGGCGGCGGTGGCGACGAAGTGCGACGGGCGATGGCTCGCTCCTCCCTCCTCCCTCTTCTCCCCCTCCCCTCCCCTCTGGTTTGGTTTCGAACGAAGAGAGAGAAAGCATGAACGAAGAAGAAGAAAAGAGAAAAAAAAAAAAAAAACAAAAAAAAAAAGCGTCGTTTTGGGGGCTGCAGGGCGCCGATGATCCAAATTCCAATCTAAGGGCCACGGCTCTCTCTCTCTCTCTCTCTCCCCCCCCCCACCAAAAAAAAAACTTTAAAAAAATTTTACTTTTACATAAAAAGATGATTTCTCATTTATTTCTCATAAAATTAATCATACCCATTCTTAAATCATGTAAAGCTTTATTAGTACAATATTCGATTATTTTGACTATTTTTATACACTCTGCGTTAGAAGGTCATAGACAAGAGTTAAATTAATTGATCATTTTTTTTCTTCTTATTATAAGGTTTGTTTAATTGATTGCTTCTTCATATTATGAGGTGTTTTGTTAAGCTTGTAGAATTGTTGTGATCAGTATATACTCTTTCTATATTAAATTTTAGACTCCCCCACTGCTCTCTATTCTTTAAATCCTTATTAGACTAGCCAACTTTATCTCATTATTAGTGATTACTAAAATATCGTTTGAAAGAGACTTTCATAAAATTATTCTGGCAACGGTGAAATCTTTCTTGTAAGCTCAAACTTACTTAAGATTTACGATGAAAATTTAATTATTTGCTCTTTTTTTTGTTGTTTTTCTAAACAATCATCCAATATTCTTAATCTGTAAGATTAAAATAATTTTGATAATCAATGAACCATACCATGTCAGATTTCATACTTTTATAAAAAAAAATAAAAATTCACTACATTATAAAGTGAAAGGAAAATAAGCGTCCCTTTTATAATTTTTAATAATCAAGTGAAGGAGTGAGAAGGGTGCAACAAGATGAGTTGTTAAAAATCACAAAATTGAATGTCTAAATCATGGAATTTGGTTAGAAGGTGCCTTGATCTTGGATTTGTATATAAGTTTAGAGAGATAAAGAGAAGGGAAAATTGATTAAAAAAAATCCTATTTAAATCTAAAACTTAAATATAATCTTGAAATATGGACCGACTGGTGCATATCTTAATCTATATTTAAGATAAACAATTTATGCATATTTAAATTCCAAAATCCAGACAGAGTCTTGAGACATGGACTGATCGATGCATAGTCTATACTAAAGACAAACAATTAAGTCCAAATTTTCATGGTCTTGATTGACATTGGGGACTATTATATGTTAATTTTCTCATTAATTCGTATGTAGTGTCTCATTGGAGATGTAGATCAGGATTCCCTTTAATCAGATTGCCACTAAGATGCTCACCAAAAGTAAACAAAGGTTGATGCCTTTGATGCCAATAGGTCCCTTGTTTATTTTAATTAACACTCCTAGCCAAATATGCTATTATCGATGTCTCTTTTTTTAATTAAAACTAAATGAAAAAAAAAAATAATAATAATGGATTGTCAAATATGAAACAAGAAATAGTCTCTCTACATTGATATTAAGGCAATGTGCGAATTATAAATTTGGATAATAATTATAAATAATTAAAAAAAAAAGAAAGAAAGAAAAGGAATAGTGAAACAAATGTAAATTAAAGTTTTTCTCAATTTCCCTTTGCCTTTTAAATTAGATTGGGTTTCTCTTATATTGAGATCTCAATGTGAGAAAATTTGAATGATCTGTAAGGCTCACCACAGGTCTTGTTTCAATGATTTGAATGGTTCATTTTATGAGATCCTCAATGTATATTATTCATGAAAAAATTAGTTCGATCCAGTAATCATAACTTTTTTATTATGTTGTATTTGCCCTTGCAAAAATATATTTTTAACATAGACCATTTAATTTTTTAAACATAAATGCAATAAAATGAAACAATTACGATTGTCAGATCGTCTTAAAATTTTTCATAGATAATATGCATTTAAAAACCTACAAAATAATAGTTTGAATTATCGAAATAAAAACCATGATGAGCTCTACTAAGCCCTAAATTTTCTCATATCGAAATCTAAATAGAAAAAGAAACTCAATTTTAAATTCTTGTCCAAATTAATTTTCACACAAGTATATCTGGCATTCGAGATTTCTAGACCAAACAATGTCTAGAGTCCTGTGCGTTGCTTTTGTAAATTATTCTCTATAAAATATGAATATTAAATGTTGTCACTTTTTTTTTGGATTAAATTACAGCTGCATCCTCGACCTTTTATTTAATTTTACTTTAATTTTTAATATCAAATTATAATAATTAAATCTTTAAAATTTTAACTTGTTTCCATGTAGTCCTCCCGTCACTCACAGATAAAAATAAATAAATTATCAATATATCCTAATGATTAGATTAAATTTTCATCAAGTGTTATTAAAAATAAATCCTACCAAAATCATTACTAAAAATAATTTTTTGTGACGATTTTTTACACGTCGTTAAAAATTAACAATTAGTATTTTTTTGTCATAATTTTTATAAATTGTCGGTAAAACTTACAATTAATGATATTTTTTTGTGACGAATTTTTTAAATTGTCGCTAAAAGTTAAAAATTAGTGATTTTTTTATGATAATTTTTTTTTAAACTGTCTTTAAAACTTATAATTACTGGCATTTTTTATGATAACTTTTAAACTATCACTAAAAATTAATAATTAATAATATTTAGTAAAAATATTATTAATTATCATAACCTGTTAAAATTAGACGTAAGTTTTCCTTAAAAAAATTGTACAAACTTCACTCATATGATCAGACCATTTGAGCATATTTTAAAGGCTGTAAAATAATCACGGGACATTACAATTTTATCCTTTTAACTTTTCAGTCGACTTTTAAATGATAGAGTGATTGGAAGGCTATATTAAAGTTCGGTTTAAAATTTAAAAACTTAATTGAAAGGGTGAAATGTATAATTTAACCCCCCTTCTTTCTTTCTTTCATTTTTTTTTTTTTTTTCAATGACATGAAGTGTTGACGTGTTATTGCATTATATTAAAGCAGAATTATTTTCTTGGAAGTGGACAGAAATTATTGTTAAATTAAAGTGCAATGTCCCTGATAAACTAATGCAATATAAGCAATCAACATCTCCAAATTAAATATATAGGGTAAATTATATCATTAGTTGATGTTATCTAACTAAAATGTTACTTTAATTTTCGTAATTTTAGTTTTAATAATTTTAACTCTATATTTTTAATTTTATTATAATGTTGTCACTTGGACAAGATAATTGGCCGAATAATATTAGTTATACCAAATTTTCCTTCAAATAAATGACTAGATATCTCATATGGGTGTGGGGTTTGCAATTTTGTGGACCTTACACCCATGTGAGACATTTGCGAATCCTATACCCATGTGAGACATCTAATCATTTATTTAGTAAAAAATTTGGGACTTATAGCATTTTCTTAATTGGCCTAATGATTCATGTAGTTGTACCTTGAGAATGTGAGAATGTTAGAGGTTAAGGGTTCAATTCGATAGAGCAATTATGATCCTTCCGTTGTAAAACCATCTCCAACCGTGTATCAAACTTATCATCAAATTTGAATTTGATGAAATATTGTTCGTTTTTCAACTCCAACGGTTTTATCAAATTGGTATCAAATCCATGATTTCACTTTTCTTTTATCAAATTGAGGATCAATATGTTTTTCATCAAATCACTGTTCATTGCCGTTGGATTTTCATTACCAGATATCCCCCAGATGTCCTCCCCAGATGGCCACCTCAAGGCAAAAGTTTGTAAAAAAATTGCACTGGCTGTCGACTGCCCCGTTGTCCTCTCGGTTGTCTGCCTGGTCAACCCCTCGGATGACCATCTCAAGAAGAAAAATTGTGAAAAATTTGCATTGGCCGGTCAACCAGTCGGATATCTGCCCGTTCGTCAGCTTAGTCAACCAGTGGTTTGATGAAGCCACAAAACCCTCCGTTAGAGCACTTGATTCCTCAAATTTTTACTCAAATTTGATTTTAAAAAAAAATTTGATATACCATTGAAGATGCCCTAATCTAACTTATTAACTCCCTAACATCCTATTGTACGTCACCAAAAAAAAATGTTGTCACTCTATCATGCATCCTCAATATTTTAAACACACAAAAAAAAAAAAATGTAAAATTAGAAGGATGAAAATAGAATTTAAAAAAAAATAAAAAATACAGAGATGAAGGGATCACATTTAACAAAATTAAAAAATGTAAGGTTCAAATTATTGAAATTGAATTAGTTTCATTCAAAACTAAAAAGACCAATATTATAATTTGCCCATATATATATACCGTCCTATTTTATTAATCCATTATCTCATTTTTGTTGTCCTAAAATACATGTTCACTTTTGAAAAGTCAATACTTAAAATTTGAATTCAAAATCTAATATAAAGTTTGAATTTTCAAAATGAACTATCACTTGGGGAAGGGGTACTTGCTCCTGTCCGGCAAAACGACACAATTTTGATGCATTTTGTTTTTCTTTTTTTTTTTTCTTTTTTTTATATAATTTTATTTATTTATTTATTTTTTTGTTTGTGTGTGTGTGTTGCTGTTGGTTTATTTAATG
Source organism: Camellia lanceoleosa (assembly GCA_025200525.1). Classification (NCBI taxonomy): domain Eukaryota; kingdom Viridiplantae; phylum Streptophyta; class Magnoliopsida; order Ericales; family Theaceae; genus Camellia; species Camellia lanceoleosa. Next base: position 39,813,134 of record CM045772.1, read on the forward strand.
ATATATATTTTTTGATTTGAGCACACATGTCAAAACTACATTGCTTCAAGCAAAATTAGTAAAAATAATAAGCAAAATTATAAAAATAAAAATAAAAAGGTTAAAAAATTGATCTTTGTAACAAAATAAATTAAGAGATTTTAATTTTGTCAATTTAAACTTTAATTTTTAATTTTTTTTTTCAATCTAAAAATTGACCTATTTTCATTAAGTAAATTGATGAAAAATGATATTTTACAAATTTTATGTATATCTATATTGAGTTTAATGAATAAATTTTTTTCATTAGTTTTATCTAACAAAAATAGGCGAATGGTTGAGATAAAAAAAAAAAAAAATCAAAATATTAAGGTTTAAATTGATAAAATTAAAATTTATAATTTATTTTGTTACAAAAGTTAAACTCTGAGATTTTTTTTTTTTTTTTTGTAATTTCTCTAAACAGCAACAACAATAACAACAATATTGTATTCATTTAGGAAAATCAATAAAGAAAATCATAAAATCCTTAAAATATTATTGTTAAATTTATTGGCACCAATGTGTATTATTACATATTGTGCGTACTAGATTCCACACTAGATGAAAGTGAATTGGGACTCCACACTTGGTTGGACTATCTAAGGATTGAGGTTCCTGCCACAAGAAGCACCGTAAGAGTTGCCCGGCCGGGGTTGGCCGGATAACCCCTCCGGTGTGGGAATTAGAGATCGGAGAAGAAGTGTAGAGAGTTGAGTTTGTAAGTAAAAATGGGGTTCTGTCACCACTCAAACCCGCCCCTATGGGTTTAGCATCAGAATCGCCAAGAATCCGAGATTACAAGGCCCGCTAACAAGAAGACAAGATAACAGAGTCTGTGGCTTGGCGGAAGCCAATACAGTAAATAAACAATGTCCAATGAGCTGTGACAGTCTGTATGCCAAAAAGATTTTTCATACATTTATACAAAACAATACGAAACAATATGCATATCATATACAACCAGTCAGAACAGGGACTCAATCCCCAATAAACAAGATAAAGGTAAAACGCTCACTATACAAGAAACAAAACAAGATGAAGGAAACTAGACACCCTAAGCCTTAGCTTAAGGTGTTCTAACCTCGCAGTGAGGCACATTGGTTGGCTTGACAAAACTGAAGTTTACCCCGACGCTTCTAGCTTTGATCCGGTGCCTGCACACCTACATATATATATGAGCAATGAGCTAAACCCCAGTGAATAAGATAATGCGTAAAGAGGTTTAGAATGAATGTCCTTACAGTAATGAAAACAGTTCATTAAATCAGTATTTCAGTCTTTCAGTCAATCAGTCATATGTGGTACATCCATTAGCATAACAATACAGTAAGCAGTAGGTCTTATAGACCGAACAGTAACGATGGCCATCAATCAGTAAACAGTAATGGTCCTACGAGGGAACCGACAGAGATCTCTAATAAAGAATAAGAAATAGTAGGTGCTAAGGATGCCACAAGACATTCGTAATATAGGACATACATTCATTCAAGAAGAATATCGATTCGATACCAAGATTCGTGAAGATAATCATTTTGAACATATCTTTACACAATTGTTACTCACAGAGTTTTGGGCTACAGTGAACTAGAGCTTCTCCTCGGAATGCCAACCCTATACAGTTAACAGATTGAACACACACTAAGTTTCACAGTTGGAAAAGATAATAACTAAATCCCTAAATTTGTCTCGGTGTGTTCTACATCCATATCCTTTTAAAGATGCCTTAAACTAGGCCTAAGGATGCCTAGGATGGGATAAGGATGCAAAGATGCACTTAGAAAACACTTTACAAAATTTGCTGAAAACAGGGGTCTCGTTCGAGCGAGGATTCTTTCGCTTGAGCGGACATGCAGACAAAAGATCTCCGCTCGAGTGTGAATTCCGTCGCTCGAGCGGACTGTGTGCTACAGTAAAAATGTTGGATAGTCAAAATTTACGCTCGATGCTCGCTCGAGCGTAAGACACAGCTCTTCGCTCGGGCGTAGGTCCCTTCGCTCGAGCGTACGTCTGCGCGCACCAAGATTCTGAGAGCTTGAAATTTACGCTCGAGCCACCATTCTGTTGCTCGAGCGTGGCTCAGAGTAAATGGTGGTCGCTCAAGCGTAGAAGCCAAATTCTGGAATTTCCAGATTTGCGTCCCAAGCTCAAACCAAGCATTCCTAAGCTCAAAACTCGACCTCTTGGGCCCAAATCCTAGAAAACACATCTAAACTCAATATTCAACAAGTTTCAAAGCTCAATTTGTAAATTTAAAGCCCAAGGGTGAGTCAATTAAATCCAATTTCAAACCCATTCTCATGAACATAAAGAACATGCAAACATGCATGAATTCAAATCATTTTGAAGCTTCAATTTGATGCTCTAGTGAGCCAATTATTCCAAAAACAAGTTGAAAACATGGACCATTGCAAAATTATGAACATGCATGTGAGAAATGATGAATTACAACCTCAAAACTTATCAATATGCACATGCATGCAACAATTGAGCTCTAATTCAACATTATTGAACTAATTCATGCCTTAACTCTACAATTAGACTTGAATCATGTAAGAACAATCTTAAATACAACAATGAGAGGTTCAATTACCTTACTTAGGTCCTGCAATTCAAGTCTAGAGGCTCAATTGACAATCTACACTTCAATTCTACCAAGTTCTCAAGCCAAAGCAAGATGGAGCAAGATAAATTCAATTCTCTCAAGTCTCTCTCTCTCTCTTGGTCGGTTGCTCTCAAGAAAATAGGCTGAGGAAAAGTTTTGATTCAAGTGTACAAGGCTCAAATGTGTATAGTCTACATGGCCCACTAACAATGGCAATTCTGTAAATAAGCCTAACTCTTTGACTAGCTTTATTTAGATCTATTTTAATTATACTAAATCACTTTTTTCAATAAATATACCATAAAATCACATAAATTCTCATGATCCTAAATCATCAATCAATTTCTGGTTCGGCCGCCGATAAGGCCTTTAATTATCAATTTAAGCACAAAACATGAACAGATAATCAAATAGTCAAACAGATAGAATGCAAATTAACACATATACTCAATCAATTTGATTCGATTTTAGTCACCGATTCGATATTCGATTACTTGATTATCAATCATAATCGATCTCGGTTTGGCAGTAATCAACAGTTTATCGAAACAATGGTGAGGGTTATTCTGATCTCCTCCTTAAAAAGAGTTTAGTCCTCTAAACTCGAGTTACCTTCATTCTGGAAGAAAACAGGATTCAGTGGGAACAGTTCAGGGTATCTTTTAGCCATGTCATCTTCCCTTTCCCAAGTAGCATACACGCCACCATGGTTTTGCCAATCAACTTTCACTAACGGGATCTCCTTGTTTCTCAGTTTCTTGATCCCGTCTATTTATAATCTGTATAGGTCGTTCCTCGTAAGTGTAGTCGTCACTTAACACCACACGAGTAGGCTCAATCACATGGAATGGATCCCGGAGATAATCTCTCAACATAGAAATGTGGAAGACGTTATGCATATGCTCCATTTCAGGAGGAAGTGCAACTTGATATGCCACCGGATTTATTTTCTCAATAATCTCATACGGTCCGACATATCGTGGCGCTAACTTGTCTTTGACTCCAAAATGAGTCTAGCCTTTCATCGGTGTCACTTTCACAAACACGTGATCACCTACCTCATATTCTCTATCTTGCCTTCTAACATCTGCATCGGCTCTGTGCAGTTTTCATTCTCTGTTATATCAGTTTTACCTTCTCAGTCGTTTCATATACAATCTCGGGCCCAAGCAAAAGCCCATCTCCAACTTCTGCCCAACAAATCGGAGATCTACATTTTCTGCCATACAATGCCTCGAAAGACGCCATACCAATGCTTGAATGAAAGCTGTTATTGTAGGCGAATTCAGCCAACGGCAAATGACTTTCCCAGTTTCCTTGAAAATTAAGGATACACATTCTCAATAAATCCTCCAAAGTCTGGATGGTTCTTTCTGACTATCCATCTGTCTGAGGGTGATAGGCACTACTACCTCAATTCAAGACTCAATGCATCAGAGGCTTTGCCAAAACCTCGATGTAAACTTGAATCCATGTCGAAACAATGGATCTGCACTCGTCTTGATCTAACAATTTCATCAATATAATTTACAGCCAACTTATCCGCATTATAAATTGTCTTGACAGGTAAGAAGTGAGCAGATTTGGTCAGTCTATCAACAATAACCCAAATTGAATCCATACCTTTTTTAGAGCGAGGCAATCCAACGATAAAATCTATCGTGATATGCTCCCATTTCCACTCCGGTATGGATAAGGGTTGAAGTAAGCCTACGGGTCGCTGATGTTCCGTTTTGACTTGTTGGCAATGAAGACATTTTGACACAAAGTCGGCAATTTCTTTCTTCATTCCCGGCCACCAAAAGTTCTGTTTCAATCTTGGTACATTTTCGTATTCCCTAGATGAATAGAAAATTTTGAGTTGTGGCCCTCTTGCAGAACTCTTCTTTTCAGTTCAGTATCATTCGGTAGACACAGTCTTTCTTGAAATTTCAGTACATTATTTTCAAATTTGAACCCTGGCCTTGGTTTAGATTCCCTTTCTTCGATGATCTTTTTCAAGAAGTCATCCTGTTGCCGTTTCTCTTTAATTTCCTCAATCAATGCCAGTTGAGCAGAAATAGCAGCCATTGTGCCATCTTGTTCTTTCAAAACAACCTCAATTTCAGATTTTTCAAGGTCACAAAGCAACTCTTTCTGTCCGGTGAGCAAACAAGCTAAGTTCCTAATCGATTTCCGACTCAGTGCATCGGCAATAGTGTTGGGTTTTCCCGGATGATACAGAATCTGTAGGTCGTAATCTTTAATCAGTTCTAGCCATCTCCGCTATCTCATGTTTAGTTTTTTCTGGGTGAAGAAATACTTCAGACTCTTGTGGTCGGTATATACTTCACATGTTGCCCCATACAAATAATGACGCCAAATTTTCAGTGCAAACACTACTGCAGCAAGTTCCAGATTATGGGTTGGGTAGTTCTTTTTATGTGGTCTCAGTTGTTGGGAAGCATAAGCAATAACTCTCCCATTCTGCATTAAAACACACCCCAAACCCTTATGAGAAGCATCACTAAAAATGGTAAAACCATCCATCAAGGTAGGGTAAGAACTGTGTATCCAAGTCGAAGTTTCAACTCTTGAAATGCTGATTCCCTTTGGTCAGTCCAGTCAAATGATGTCCCCTTCTGGGTTAACTGAGTCAATGGTAAGGCAATTTTGGAGAAATCTTTAACAAATCTTCTGTAATATCCAGCCAATCCCAAAAGCTTGGACTTCACACATTTGTTGGTCTAGGCGATTCACTCTGATTTCAATTTTCTGCGGATCAACAGAAATTCCATCTTTGCTAACAACATGCCCCAAAAACATAACATGGTCAAGCCAAAACTCACATTTAGACAGTTTAGAATATAGTTTCTGTTCTCTTAGGGTCTGCAGGGCAAGTCTCAGATGATGTTCATGTTCTTCTTTAGTCTTAGAATAAATCAGGATGTCATCAATGAATACAACAATAAAATCATCAAGGTACGGTTTAAAGATCCTATTCATAAGGTCCATAAATGCTGCAGGTGCATTGGTAACTCCAAAAGGCATAACTAAAAATTCGTAATGGCCATACCTCGTTCTAAAAGCAGTTTTATCAATGTCTTCTGGTTTAACTTTCAGTTGATGGTACCTCGATCTGAGATCAATCTTGGAAAACACTTAAGCACCCTGTAACTGATCAAATAAATCATCAATACGCGGTAATGGATATTTATTTTTCACAGTTACCTTGTTCAATTCACGGTAATTAATACACAGTCTCAGTGAGCCGTCTTTCTTCTTTACAAACAAAACCGGTGCGCCCCACGGTGAAGTACTGGGCCTAATAAACTTCTTATCTAATAGTTCTTACAATTGTACTTTCAATTCCTTCAGTGCAGTCGGAGCCATTCTGTAGGGAGCTTTAGATATTGGTTGTGTACCCGGAACCACATCAATGATGAATTCAATCTCCCTGTCAATCAAATCCCCTGGTAGATCATCTGGAAATACATCTGGGAATTCTCTAACTATAGAAATACAGTTCACGTCAGTTTTAGTATTATCACCAGTAGATACAGTCAATACAGAACACAGATATCCTTTACACCCCTTTCTAATCAATTTAACAGCTTTCACAATTGAGATCAAATACGGGGGAGGTACTACTCCACTTCCATTAAATACAAATTCAGGTAAACTAGGTGGACGGAAAACAACTTGCTTTGTCACACAGTCAATAGTAGCGTGATATTTTTGTAACCAGTCTATCCCCAATATTACGTCAAAATGATCAATGTTCAATGGCAGTAAATCAATAAACAGATGCATATCCCCAACAATGATTTCACATGCAGGGTACATATAAGCACATGTCATGGATCCCCCTACGGGCGATGATATGGCTAACAAGTAATTCATGGGTTCTAAGGGTCTACTCAATTTTCGTGAAAAAGCATGCGATACATATGAGTGGGTAGACCCCGAATCAATTAGTACATATGCATTTTGAGCACAAATAGAAAGGATACCTGACACAACGGTTTCAGTATTTTGCACGTCTCCCGGTACTAGGGCGAACACTCGGCCCTGCCTCATGGGCTCTTTCCTGGTAGCTTTGGGATTCAGTTTTGGTGCGACAGTTGATACTGCTGCGCTTGGTGCAGCTTTTTTATTGGTCTGCGGAGCAGAGGGGCAGTCTTTAACCATGTGGCCCACCTTGCCACACCTGTAACAAGCACCAGATAGTTTATAACAAACTCCCTTATAGTTCTTACCACATTCAGAACAGGGTGGTATGGAACCACTCTCTTGGCTGGGACTAGTTGTTGACTCCGTATTCTGTTTTTTGTTCAATTGATTATGCTTGCCTTTCTTGAATTTAAAATTCTGTCTTTTACCACACCATTCAGACGCCGATATTTCAGATTGTTTCACAGCTTCGATGTTCGACTCGGCCATCAATGCTCGATCAAGAACACCCACATAAGTCGGTAGCTTTAAAACACTTATTCAGTCGAGTATTGCAACATTCAGGCCGCCTTCAAATCTCCTGGCCTTCTTATAGTCGGTGTCCACCATGTGTGGTTCATATCTAGCAAGCTCAGTAAAGTTTGTCTCATATTCTGCCACTGACATGATGCCTTGTTTCAGTTGCTCAAATTCAGTCACCTTTCTGTCCCTGACACACTGAGGAAAGTACTTTTCAAAGAAGGCTACTTTGAATTGAGCCCAAGTCATAACAGTGTTGTCATCACGGGTAAGCATCCACCACATTCTAGCCTCTTCCTATAAAGTGAAGGTGGCCAACAGCACCTTATGTACTTCAGAACATGGAAACACTTTAAACAGTTTTTCAGTCTCCAAAACCCATGCTTCAGCTTTTAACGGTTCAAGGCCTCCCTGAAAGGATGACGGTTTTAGTTTGCTGAACTTCTGGGTGAGAGCAATTATGTCCCCATCATTCACATTCACATTCGGTTCCGGTTGTACCGGAGGAGGGGGTAGGGGCTGTTGATTCTGTTGTTGCTCAAGCCTGGCAGTTATCAGTTCCATCATCCTTTCCATGCTCGCCATTCTTGCCTCAGTGGATGAGGACTCAGATTCATTTGCATTATCCATCTCACTATAAGCAATTATAGCAATTATAAACATAAACAGTCGCGTACTTAAACAGTTTAACACATTAGCACATATTCAGTCATGTCATAACCACACACTTTTCATGTTCGTGCAATGCCCTAATCACCTTTCTAGGACATCCTATAGCTCATTTGGACACGTGTGTGCGGTATAACTTGTGGTTAAGTATCGCTCTGATACCACTCTGTCACGATCCAAACCCGCCCCTATGAGTTTAGTACCGTAACCGGCCAATAATCCGAGATTACCGAAGGCACATATGATGTCTGATAACAGTATGTGGCTTGGCGGAGCCAATACAAGAAATAAACAATGTCCAATGAGTGTGACGATCAGATGCCAAAAGATTTTTCATACATTTATACGAGCAAGACAAAACAAGATGCATATCATATACAACCCGAATCGGGACTTAATCCCCGATAAACGATGCAGGCAAACGTTCACTATATAGTAAACAAAAGCGAGACATAAGGAAACTAGACACCCCTAAGCCATAGCTTGGCAGGTTCGGAACCTCGCAGTGAGGCACATTGGTTGGCTTGACAAAATTGGAGTTTACCCCGACGCTTCTAGCTTTGATCCGGTGCTTGTACACCTACATATATATATATATATATATGAGCAGTGAGCTAAACCCCAGTGAATAACATAATGCGTAAAGAGGTTTAGAATGAATGTCCTTACAGTAATGAAAACAGTTCATTAAATCAGTATTTCAGTCTTTTAGTCAATCAGTCATATGTGGTACATCCATTAGCATAACAAGATGCGATGGCGAGGGTCTTAAAGACCGAACAGTAATGATGGCCATCAATCAGTAAACAGTAGTGGTCCCACGAGGGAACCGACAGAGATCTCTGTAACAGTAACAGTAAAGAGTAGGTGCTAAGGATGCCACAGTACAATTCAGAATATAAGACATACATTCATTCAGTAAAGAATATCGATTCGATGGCAGTTGATTCGAGATTTAGAAGATAATCATTTTGAACATATCTTTACACAATTGTTACTCACGAGTTACAGGCTGATGAACTAGAGTGTCTCCTCGGAATGCCAACCCTATACAGTTAACAGATTGAACACATACTAAGTTTCACAGTTGGGAAAGATAATAACTAAATCCCTAAATTTGCCTCAGTGTGTTCTACATCCATATCCTTTTAAAGATGCCTTAAACTAGGCCTAAGGATGCCTAGGATGGGATGAGGATGCAAAGATGCACTTAGAAAACACTTTACAAAATTTGCTGAAAACAGGGGTCTCGCTCGAGCGAGGATTCCTTCGCTTGAGCGGACATGCAGACAAAAGATCTCCACTCGAGCGTAATTTCGTCGCTCGAGCGGACTGTGTGCTACAGTAAAAATGCTGGATGCTCAAAATTTACGCTCGATGCTCGCTCGAGCGTGAGACACAACTCTTCGCTCGGGCGTAGGTCCCTTCACTCGAGCGTACGCTTGCGCGCACCAAGATTCTGAGAGCTTGAAATTTACGCTCGAGCCACCATTCCGTCGCTCGAGCGTGGCTCAGAGTAAATGGTGGTCGCTCGAGCGTAGAATCCTTCGCTCGAGCGTAGAAGCCAAATTCTGGAATTTCCAGATTTGCCTCCCAAGCTCAAACCAAGCATTCTTAAGCTCAAAACTCGACCTCTTGGGCCCAAATCCTGGAAAACACATCTAAACTCAATATTCAACAATTTTCAAAGCTCAATTTGTGAATTTAAAGCCCAAGGGTGAGTCAATTAAATCCAATTTCAAACCCATTCTCATGAACATGAAGAACATGCAAACATGCATGAATTCAAATCATTTCGAAGCTTCAATTTGATGCTCTAGTGAGCCAATTGTTCCAAAAATAAGTTGAAAACATGGACCATTGCAAAATTATGAACATGCATGTGAGAAATGATGAATTACAACCTCAAAACTTATCAATATGCACATGCATGCAACAATTGAGCTCTAATTCAACATTATTGAACTAATTTATGCCTTAACTCTACAATTAGACTTGAATCATGTAAGAACAATCTTAAATACAATAATGAGAGGTTCAATTACCTTACTTAGGTCCTGCAATTCAAGTCTAGAGGCTCAATTGACAATCTACACTTCAATTCTACCAAGTTCTCAAGCCAAAGCAAGATGGAGCAAGATGAATTCAATTCTCTCAAGTCTCTCTCTCTCTTGATCGGTTGCTCTCAAGAAAATAGGCTGAGGAAAAGTTTTGATTCAAGTTTACAAGGCTCGAATGTGTATAGTCTACATGGCCCACTAACAATGGCAATTCTGTAAATAAGCCTAACTCTTTGACTAGCTTTATTTAGATCTATTTTAATCATACTAAATCACTTTTTTCAATAAATATACCATAAAATCACATAAATTCTCATGATCGTAAATCATCAATCAATTTCTAGTTCGGCCGCCGATAAGGCCTTTAATTATCAATTTAAGCACAAAACATGAACAGATAATCAAATAGTCAAACAGATAGAATGCAAATTAACACATATACTCAATCAATTCGGTTCGGTTTTCGATCGATTCGAGATTTCGATTACTTGAGAATCAATCATAATCGATCTCGATTTGGCGGCAATCAACGATTTATCGATAACATGGTGAGGTTATTACAGTTCGCGTAAACTGCTCGATTACTTTAATGTGAAGTTCATGTAGTATATATAGGGTTCCTTGCTTGCTTCTCAAGATGGTTTCGTGAAGCTTTGGTGCCTTTAGGCTTACTTTAACGTTGCTCAAGGTAAGGGACCACCAAGTTGTTGATAATGGATGCATATACTTGCTGTAATCATGCTGATAACAGATCACATTCCCTTGATCAACCAATTCCGTGATTCTAGGGGGAGGGGACCAGCTGAGGTGGCATCCTCCACGTGCATGCATTCATAGCTTCTACGTTTCTCTAAGAGGTTTCCTCAGCTCGGCACCGTTGTGCCTCAACTCGGTATCGTTGTGTCTCGGCTCGGCCTTTTACAAGATCGTTTATAGAGATGGGCTCGTCCATTCGGATATCTTTGTATGGGCTCGGTCCGCTTTAGTTCTGACGATGGGTTTGGCCTATCGGTACGGCTTGACCCTTCGACAAAGCGACCGACTAGCCTTTCTACTGCGAGTTGGGCCCAAGTGCTTGAGGGTTTGAGTAGACTGTTGATCATGGAGTTGGGCTTAATTGGCTTGCCCATGTATTTATCTAACCTACTTGGATTTGGGCTTGGGTGATTGGACCGGCCCAAGGCTTGGGTCCGACCCATTTCTTATTTACCCCCTTCACATATTATTTATCAACAACACTAAAAACCTAAATTTATGAATTTCGAATTTATCCAAAAAAAGGAAACAATGATTCAAATTTATTTTACTCATGAATCTCCCGTTTCTTCAATTTAATGTACACTACACAAACACATTCGGAATAAATTATAAATTGATAAAGGTGAGTTCATAACATTTTTTATTAAATATTGATTTGTTGAAAAATCAACAAATAATTTGAGTTTGTTAAACTATTGGTTGTTTTTCAACAAATATGTGTGCTCAAACCAAAAACTATACGTCATTAAAGAAACCAGCAGCAGCATACACACCAACAAAAAAAAAACAAAGGAAAAATTATATAAAAGAGAAAAAAAAAAATTAAATTAAACGCACCAAAATCGTGCCGCTTTGCCGAACAGCAATACTTGTTGTACAGCAAGTGGAGGAGTAATTAATTGACTTACTATTCTCGAGACACATGCATAACAACTTATGATGAACAAGTCCAGAGCAAGTTTATTATTTGAATTCATGAAATTGTGAAACAATCTATGGACTAAAATGAGCAAAGAAAAACAAAAAGTAAATATTAGAAAATAAGAAAAAAGAAGTTAATTTTTTTTTTTTTTAATAAATTTAAAATCCAAACACAACTCAACTCGAAACAAAACTCAAGAGCAAAGGGTCCTGCTCAAATTTGATCATACTCTCTTCATCCATGGTAACCCAAGCTTCAATTCCACCATCACTACACATAGAATCCATCAACATAACAGAATTCTTAATAGCTCTACTGCCACTACTCACCCAAATGGGCTTACCCCAACCAAAATCTGCTTCAAATATTGGAAACTTACACCAACTAGTAAACTTCAAAAACAACACTTCCTTGTTGGACACCAATTCACCTACCTTCTTGATATTATTCATGATCATTGCATACGCATTCTCACTTTTCAATTTCATCAAATATTCACTGTCAATTTTCCCAATCCCCTCCCTCAGCTCGCCCACAAGCCTACCCAACTCCACTACACCATTCGTATACGCGTACGCTTGCCTAAAAATGTTCCCAAGGGCGGTTCCAGGCAATGGCGGGTCCATCTTCCCCCTCACATTCACTGCATGTGTCACTGTCGACTTATCGAGCCCTGATTGAGCCATGGCACACTTCCAAATCACTGCGGTCACCAACTCAACACGAGTGGGGTGTACTGCACACGTGCCTACTTCGGCTTTTAGAGCAGCTATGGTTGATGAAGTGAAACAGAACCTTCTTGTGATGAGTCTCTCTTGTGAGGTGTCAGGTGTTTGCTTGAACCCAAGTGGGTCTCTGGGTGGGAAAATCGATGATGAAATGAAAATTGGACTAGCCAAACTGGTCTCACCACGAGCCATGGCTGCCCAGGCTTTAATAAATGTGCTTAGCGTTAGTCCATCAGCAATTCTGTGCGAAAACCCAATGCCAATAGCTAATCCACCACAGTTAAACAAGTTAACCTGAATCGCTAATTGAACATCGCTAGTCTCACCATTTCTGTAATTTACTGATGGAATAAATTGACTCACCACTTCAACTTGTGGAAATTTAACTGTGTCTGAAATTGAGGCATCAACTCGAGCTTCCAAGTAATCAACCCCTTCATCGTTGCAGTCAACTGAGCTTTCGCCTTTCATTCTTCCGGCAAATGGGTAGTATAGAGTCAAGGCATCGGACAGCGATCGTTTGAGGATAGAAGACATTTCAGATTGTTTGACATGGCTAGTAGCTTCTTCATCAGAGGGGTAGTAAAGAACAACGGGGATAGCAAAGAAAGGTGCAACGAACTGATCAAGCAAAGAGAGCCGAAAGGTTTTGAGGTGATTGGGTGTTGAAGAGGAAGGTTTGATGGACTCTTTGGAGACGATTTCAATCTTCAGCATCTTTGTCTCTTGGTAGTGGTAAGAACAAAGAAAGGGAGTTGGTTTTTGTAAGCCCTAGATGGATAAATAATACTTCAATCTTGGACTTCCACGCGGCTGGTGTTATTGTCCCTTGTTGAGGGGGTCCGGTGAGTGTAAGATGTACAAAGCTTCACACTTGACAAGATTCTCTTTGGTATAGATTTGGATTGGGGAGGCGTTATTTGAGCCTACTAAGTCATTATAATAAACTAAATTATTTATTTTTTTATGACTCTTTCCACTACAACAAAAAACACTATTGGCGACTAAAATAAGAATTTTCGTCGCTGAAAGTCGTGGAATTGGCGACTAAAATGGAATTAGTCGCCAAAATTGGTCACTTTTGCCGACTAAAAGAGTTTAGTCGCCGAATGGAATGGTTTTAGCGACTAAAAGGCAGTTTAGTCGCCAAATATATGGTTTTTAGCGACAAAAAAATTTTTAGTAGCCAACGGTTAGTGCTTTTGGCGACTAAAACCATTTGGTAGCCAAATGTTAAGGTTTTGGCGACTAAAAACAACTTTGGTCGCTGATTGTACCTGTTTTGGCGACTAAAACCAGTTTGGTCGCTGAAGGTCAAGATTTTTGGCTACTAAAAAAAAATTAGTAGCTAAAAACAGGTTTATGGCGACTAAAATTCATTTTAGTAGCCAAAAGGGGAGTTTTTGGCGACTAAAAACAGGTTTAGTCGCCAAAAGGGTAGGTTTTTAGGCGGAACAATTTTATTTAGCGACGGAAAATGAATTAGTAGCCCAAAAATAATAGAATTGGCTACTAAATAATTTTTTTAGTCGCCAAAAATGATGTAAATTTTTTTTAATAAATAATATATTTTTTACATAAATTATATTACATATATAAAATTATATATATATATATATATAATTTTGTATTAATACTAGTGAAAGTAATATATAAATAATATTAGTTGCAACTATACGCGTGAGATGGTTCAGTGGCATGGTGGGGTGGCGTGTGGTGTTAAGGTCCAGACCACTTGGACGTTCCAAGTTCGAAGCCTGGGAGCTGTGAGGCACAAAGGAAATATTTTTTTTTTTTTTCAAAAATGCTTTTGGCGACTAAACATTGTTGTCATCAAAAGATTGAGCATTGCCGACGAAAAAAATAGTCGCCAATTGTATAAATAATAAAAAAATTAATTCACTATTGGCGACTAATAGTTTAGTCGCCAAAGGTATAATTTCCAGAAATAGAATTGACTATTGGCGACTGAAACCTTAGTCAAGAAGACACGTATTGCCTAAAGATTTTTAGTCGCCAAAGGTATTATTCGTTTGTTGGCGACAAACCCAGTGACTAAAGGATTTTGTCGGGGAAAGTGGAAATTTGACATTTGGCGACGAAAAAGGGACTTTTGGCGACTAAAAATTTAGTCGCCAAAGGTGTATTTTCTTGTAGTGTTCTATGTATATGTATGATTAATAAAAAAAAAAATTAGGTCGATTTTTGTAACATATTTAGCGTTTGTTTAATAAAAATGAATAGTTTATTTTAAAAAAAACATTGACCATTTATTTTTTAAGAAACAAACACATTAAAATTAAAATATTACAATTATTTAATCAACCTAATTTTCTTTTATGAATGATACATATGAAAAATTCAAAAAAATAAATTGTTCCCATGTTGAAACGGTACCCATGATGGGCTTCATGGGCCATGCAACGCTCTAGACTAAAGAGAATCCCATCTCGCTTCACACATCCTCCGATGTAGAGAGACTATTTTCATAGGAGGATTGTGATATATCACTCTAGTAAGTCCTGCGCATATACAAAATTTTTAAGAGCAAATTGCGGCTGTAATTCTTATATTTTAGTTCTTGTGTTATTTTAATTTATGTAATTTTAATTGGTTCGATTTAACTTTAAATTTATGATTTTGTCTCAATTTGATTCAATTGGCTATAACTTTTAGCATTGTTTTATGAAAAATATGCATATAAGTGTTATGTGACGTCCCATTGAGGAAAATTGTTGGCATCCTCCAGTGAGGTCCCATTATAAGCATTCTAAAGTGTGGAATAACATAATCTCCATTGGGGGATTACAGCAGGATTATCTTTAATTTCTATTTGGATAACTGTCTAATTAAAGTGGGGGATGAGAATAGAATCATATTTTGGTATGACAAGTAGTGTGGAGGCTTTTGTTTCAAGTTAAAATTCCATCTTCTTTACAATCTTTCTGCTGACAAGGAAGGTTCTCTTCATCATTTCTTCCACAAAAAATCCAGTTCAGATGTCTGGAATTTTCCCTATAGCAGAGTGCTATATGCTTAGGAATTGGTTGAAGAAACTAGATTGATTACTATCTTATCCTTAGCACCTCTTCTGAGTCATGACAACGTGGAATGTCGAGTTTAGGCTAGTATATCTACAGGCTCTGGTTCTTTATTTGTGTTTTCCCTTTACTAATTCAGTAGCTCTCTTCTTGGCCCTCATCTCAAAATCAGCAAGTTTGTTTGGAATAATGTATTACCCCATTCCCACCCCACCCCACTCCACTCCACCCCACCCCACCCCACTCCAAGTTCTCTGTTTTGGTTGGCTGGCCTGGAAAAGCAGAATCAAATCTACAGAGTTTTTGCACATAATTGGCATATTAGACAATAGTTTTTCTTCTATTTGCCCATTTTGTAGCTCTGAAGTTGAATCTGTTGTACATGTCTTGCTCCATTGCTCGTTCTCCTAGTTCATTTGGTTTTCTGTGATTCATGATTGGGGGTTTCATTGGTGTATTCAAGAATCAGTGAAAGGTCTTTTCAACTAGTGGTTGGGTGGAAAATTTAAGAGCCTTGAAAGGAAAAATCTGGAATGCTATCTCCCTAGTTGTTCTTTGGTCTCTATATGGAAACATAGGAATGAGTGTGTCTTCACTGAGGCCCAACCCAATTCCTCTGGTTTGTGTCAGCTCATCCAAATCAAAACAGCTCTTTGCCTCAAAACATCTATAAAGGATTTCCCTTTCTCAGTTGATGATTTTGTGTTCAAGTGGAGTCAAATCGGAGGCTATTCTTAACTCTGTTACAGGACTACTGTTTTCTTTCTTTCTTTCCTTCTCCTTTTCTCTCTGTTTTCTTTTCTTCTCATTTTTTGGTTGGTTCCTTACCAACCTGGAGATGTGCATGAGCCACTCTCTCTGGTGCCAATTGTATTGGAATTAGATTGAGAGCTTTGTTGCTCTCTACTTCCCTCTTTATTGATTGTTTCTTTGTTCTTTATTGTTATAATTAATAAAGTTTTCTTCGCTGATAAAAAAAAAAGAAGAAAAAAGTGTCATGTGCCATATTTTTAAAAGCAAAATTATAAACTTATTATCAAATTCAATGAGTTAACCTTAATCAATTTAGTGATAATTTTCCTTAAACAACACTAACAATATTATCAATTGAACTAAATTGACATAAAATTTAAAATTAAAGGTCAAATTAAGTCAATTGAAAGTATAATGATTAAAATGATATAAGAGTAAAATATAAGGACCACCAGTAGTTTGTCTAGTTTTTAATTCATAAATAGACATATGAGCAAAATGAGAATAGAAAAATAAATATGGTGATAAATAATATTTCTCTTTTTATTATTTGAATCCATGACAATATCTTAATTACAATGGTCTATCATCCCAACATGGAGTTGGGCATCTTTCCAGCAATGATGGTTATTACGTTGGGTAAATTATACTAATTTTCTTTAATATTTAAAAAAATTACCAAAAATTTCTTTGACATTTCTGAAATGATAGAAACTTTCTTTGAAATTTAGTTTTAAATTATACTATTTTTTATTTTTATTTTTATTTTTAGATTTAATAAAAACATAGAAACCTTCCCTGAAGTTTTGATTACAGATTAACCTTTTTGTTAGTTTATCATAATATATATATCATTTTACGTCCCAAATTTTCACATGTTTTTCGATTTGATCCTCAAATTTTGTATAATATTAAATTGCCCCCCAAACTTTTAAAACTTTGATCAATTTAGCCTTTGCCGTTACATTTCGTCTACAATCAAACGGAACTTGCTGACATGGCACTAAATTTCATTTGAAATTTCATTTTACACCCCAAACTATACCTTAAAATCAATTAGCCCTCCAAATATTAAGAAAAAAAATTAATTTTTAATTAATAATTTTTTTATCTCAAAAATGTAAATTTTAAATTTTAAATAAACAAATTGAGTATTAGTCCTATTGAGTATTCTTTAGACTGTAATTGAATTTTTAATTATTTTCCCTACTCAATTTTAAAATTATTATTAGTTGATCATTTCTATTGAAATTAATTTGGGGGACAAATGTGCGCATGCACACACATAGAATAGCCAAGCAATTTTCGGCTCAGTAAGTTTTTCTAGGATCAATTCAAGATAATTTGAGACCTATGAAACACAGGTACGGGTATGAATACTAGTATTAGTACTGGTAGTATATGGGTACGTCGATAGGGTAAAATCAAAAAAAAAAAAAAAAGGATACAAGTATGACTTGATACATTTGTAAAAAAATATTTATTTTTAGTTTGGAGTGATACAAAAATTGATTAAATGATTTAATTTGTTAAGATTCAACATACAATTGATATTTAATGCCAAAAGTATAGGTATACGGTAAATCAAATTAAATGTCATTATATTAAATAATTTACAAACTATAGCTTAATTTTAAAATCATGCTAAGTATAAAATTAAAAATAAAAAAGAAGTCTAGTAGAATGAATTTTATATCGATAGTAATAAAAAATATTGTTTTGACTGAGGTATGACACGGCTTGGATATATACTAGGTTTGTCTAGGTACACCAAAAATTAAGAAGAAACAATTTGAGTATGTGTTTTGTATATCCGATATGTATGCAGAAATACCATACGTCGGTAAGTACCTGGTACAGGTACAACATGTTTGTTGAAATACTCCTGCTTCATAATCTCAAAATAATTCTAAATGAGGATTTTTATATTTTTTAATTAATTTTTTGCAAAGTATATATTATTTAAAATTTAATTTTTTTTTTTCATTATATAAAAATTATTCGTTAAATATTTAAATTTATTTTTTATTTTATATGTTGGGGGGCTAATTGATTTTTAAGGTATAGTTTGGAGGTAAAATAAAATTCCAAATGAAATTTAGTGCTATGTCAGCAAGTTTTGTTTGATTGTAGATAGAATGTGACGGTAAAGGCCAAATTGATCAAATTTTTAAAAGTTTAGGGGGCAAATTGATATTATACAAAGTTTGGGGGTCAAATTAAAAAACTCATGAAAGTTTGGGAGGCAAAATGATATTTCCTCTAAAAAATAACATAAATTATTGATATCAGCAAATAACGTAATTACAACTGTAATTTTACCTTTTTAAAAGTGTTCAAAATAGAGAGGAAAAAAATGTTGTAAATTAGTGGGGAGGGTTAAAAATTAAAGTCAAAATTAAGTATGGACCTAAGTGCGGAGGTCGCCCTATTAGGTGACTAGGAATGATTAAAGGAGCATGGGCCAAAGTTCAAGGGAAGTAGTTTAACAGTGAGCCAGAGTAAGTCTGACTTGCCAAAGGTCCGAACAAACTCCATAAAGAAAATGTCTAAGTCAAATTGCAGAGGCATTACTTGCAGCAATTAAGTTGCTGAAGCACTTTGTCTCAGTGTCGCCATTCCAAGTATTGTCGATACCGTAGTCATCTGGAGTTGTTGAGGGAAAGAGAAAACCAGAGCAACTAAGTTGCAGAGGCAGCACTTGTAGCGATCAAGTTACGAAGGTACTTCGTCGGCGTCGCCATTTAAACTTGCTACGGGAAATGGCCACCGCAACAACTACAGTTGTCACAACTAACTTACAGAGGGAACACTCTGCCAAGGTGATAGCAGTCTTTAGGAGAAACTTCCCCTTCACAAGTAGAGGCTAATGCTTGGTGTTGATAATAGGCCCTAAGGCATTACTAGCTTAGGGTTGATAACAGGCTCCCAAAGTCTAAGTTACTGAGGAAACACTTGTAGCCACCAAGTTGGGGAGGTACTTTATCAGTGTCGCCATCTCTAGTATTGTCTGCATTGAACTTGCCACAAGAAATAGCCACCGCAGCAACTACAACCGCCACAACTAACTTGCGGAGGGAACACCCCACCAAGATGATAGCATCCTTTGGGAGAAGTTTCCCCTCCACAAGTAAAGGCTAATGCTTGGCGCTAATAGCAGGCCCCAAGACATTACTACCCTAGAGTTGATAGTAGGCCCCCAAAGTTATTTTTAGCTCGGCGTTGATAGTAGGCCCCGAAGCTAACTAGCTTGGCGCTGATAGCAGGCCCTAGGGCTTACTAGTTGTAGTTGATATCAAGCTCAGAGATGCCAATATACTGCAGCAACCCTACGAAGATGGGAACAGGGTAGCCCGAGCACAACAGACTCCATTTCCATTTACCCAGGTCATGGACCTGCCTTGGTTGCATAGGTAGTACCAAGGAAACCCCCGCGGGCTTGGTATGAAGACACAACATGGCTGATAACAAGCTTGGTTCTGACCTTCGCCCTAGGAAGCTGGGGAGTTTGTGGTTAAGTGGCTAAGGGTGGAGGCTTCATTGAGGTGAGCACGGAACATGGCTGGTAATACGCTATGAAGTCCTAAGAACGCATGTCTTGGCTACACTAAACTGAGAAGGCAAGTGCAGCGGCAAGCATTACCGCTGCAAATGCACTTGCTGAGGTTCAAGTTGAAAAAAACAAATTGCAGCGGCAAAAACTCTCGTCGTAAGTGCACTTGTTGAGGCATGTGTGACAAACAGATAGTACATAGTATATGCAGAAGGACACGTGGCACCTTCAGCTTGGTGGCCCAAGGTAGAATATTCAATGTGATTCTTAGGGTCACATTTCCTTACTTTATTTGGCCACTTGGTATCTTTTGGTACCATAGAAAAGCCTATAAATAAGTCACCTATCCCAAGGTCGAAGAAGAGGATTTTTGGGAAACTTGGGGAGATGCTGCCCATTTTGTGAACCATCATTCTCTTTTTCTTGAGCCACTTGCTCAACCTTTACCTGGCTGCTTGTCACAACCCAAACCCACCCCTATGGGTATAGCGTCGTAACCGGCCAGTAATCCTTGGATTACCAAATGCCGTTGAACAGGATAACATAATGTAGGGCTGCGAAAGCAAATATACAAAATTAACATAGCCCGTAGAGCTGTGCAGACATACATGAGACAGAAATTTTCAAAACAACTTATATATATACAGATGTGACGTCAAAAATACATTAGTCTAACGTCACCCAATTACATAAATAGGGTCAAAGGAGTACTTAGCCCAAGTACAGATATACAAAACAAACTCATCTAAGCCTTGATATAATCCTCTCAGAAGGAACCTCCTCAGGAGGCACAATAGTTGGTTGACAAAATAGAAACATAGGTCGTCAACTCTAGGCCTGGTCACATGCCTGCTTACTTACATTCATAATATAAAAAGTGAGCTGGAGCCTAGTGAATAATAATAGAGTAAAGAGGTTTAATGAATGTTGTCCATAATAGTTACAGAAAACAGAATTCATAATTATGTTTAGAAATCATAGTACATAATAGATACAGTTTCAGAGTCGTATTCATAATTAGAACTTGCAATTAATCATACGTGGCATATTCATTAGCACTAGCAGAAATAGTTGACCCATAAAGGAACGGCCATAAAGGCATACAGTTGATCCATAAAGGGACGGCCATAAAGGCATACAGTTGACTCTCGTGCACGGAAATAGTACAGTTGGCCCATAAAGGGACGTATACATAAGGATCCATAACAGTTGGCTCATGAGACGTATAGTTGACCCATAATTGGAACTTAACAGAACAGATAACAGATGTCATTTGAAGCTAAGAATGCTACGAATGCATTTCAGAAACATTAGACAACCATTTATTCATGCAGAAAATAATATAAATAGAAACAGTTCATCTTGTATCATTCAGAAAATACTTATAATTGAACATAACTTTACAAAGTTATTACTCACAGATAAGCGGTGGCTTCAAATAGACAGGTAGAGTGGGCAATTCACTAAACTTGAGGCGCGTAACCTACATAACATGACAGATACATACATTGAATCACACGCTCGGATTGTACATAATTTATTTCATTTGTTTCTAGTGTGTTTCTAGCCTTTATCCTCATTATGGTGTCTTAATCTTGGCCTAGGAATGCCTAGGATGGAATGAGGATGCAAACATATACTTGAAAACATTTTTCAAACCTTGCTGAAAACAGGGTCCATGCTCGAGCGTGGATTTCCTCGCTTGAGCGGACATGCAAAACGTGAGGGTTTGCTCGAGCGCAACTTCCTTTGCTCGAGCGATCTGCAAACTTTGAAAAAGTACTGGTCACTTGATTTTCAAGCTCAATGGACGCTCAATCCTCGCTCGAGCATGAAACTCAGACCCTTGCTCGAGCGTGACTTTTGTCGCTTAAGTGATCTGCAAAAACACATGAACTTATGAGAGCTTGCATTTCACACTTCAGCGGACTTATGGTTGCTTGAGCGGAAGTGCACGCACTTAGAGTGGTCGCTCGAGCGTGGACTCCTACGCTTGAGTGTGGAAATAGAATTCAAAAATTTCCAGATTTGTTTCCAAAGCTCAAAACTCCATCTCTAAGTATCAAAACTTGATTTTTCTGGGCTAAAACTTGAGGAACACTTAGAAATTCATAATACATCATGAATTAAGAATCTTTTCAAGAAATCATGGCCAAATAACTTGCCAATTGTGCAAAAATTCAACTTAAAATTTATGAATGATCCATGAACATGGCATGCATGAATTTCTTTGAACTTAAGCTTCTCAAAACATGACCAAATGCTACAAAACAACATGAAACTTGATGATTTCCCAAAATAAAGATGAATTCAAGACATGCATAAGGGAATTCTTGGAAATTAAACTCAAAATGTGAGAAGATATGCATGCATGCATGGTATGGCTCAATACTCTTCATTTCTAACTCAATTCTTGCATCAATCAACATATTTCTCTTGAATTCTTACATCAAGCAATTCATATTCATAATTAAGGAATTGAATTTCTTATCTTAAGCCTTGAGTTAGCAAGTGTTGGAACTAAACTCCCTCAATTCTCTTAATCTCCTTATTTCCCTCTTAATTCTCTTCTTTCTTTAATGTTGACTTCAATCTCTCTCTCTCTCTCTCTCTCTCTCTCTCTCTCTCTCTTCACACGTTGAGCTCAAAAATGAAAGAGGTAAAAGGGAGTCTTGGGCTTAGTAGTGGCCTTATATAGGCTAATTAGTGATGGTTCAATAAAGTTAATCAAATGGGCATTAAACTAATCCAATTTAATCGTTCCGAATTGAATTTTAATTAAACCTACAATAAAATTCTAAAAATTCTAATTAACAGATAAATCAAGTCAATTTCTGAATCGGATGCCGATAAGACCTTCAACTCGCAAACCGAAATGAAAACATGAACAAATCTTTCTATGTTAAACAGATATATACACACATAAGGCAACATATGATGCAAAATTTCACTTCAATTATTTATTAGGCGTAATTAAGCACGAATTAATGTTAATCATGGGTCAGGGTTGTTACACTGCTCATTCTCCAACTTTCCTAGAGTTTTGTTGACTCATTCTCCAACCATTCATCTTTGTTGGACCATTAACATAATTTTGCCTTTCTAATCACTTTCCTAATCATTGTTTACCTTGAACACCCCTACATTTCTGGCGACTCCGCTGGGAAGGCTACTTTATTGATGGTTCATACTCACAGTGGCTTTCACACTTCACCGGAAAAATGACAAAAGATAAAGTTCAGCAGCAACCATGGCAACATGGTTCTTCTAACGGCAAAGCAGCACATGCTGAAAACCATGACCACAATGTCGTAGTCGAAGCAGTCTAGTCACTTCAGGACATGCAGAGAGAAATCCTAACAACTTTGCAAACTCTCATCGAAACTATTATGGCCATGGCGTCTAGGCCAGTTCCAGCACAGGTACCTTCGCCTGTAGTAATTCCAAACCCAGTTCCTAACCCACTTCCTAAGAATCGAGCTCCAATCTAGGTGCCTCCGGCAGTACGTCAAGTGAATGGTACGGTTGCTAGTTCAGCTGCATAGGGGCAGATTGGCCCTTACCAGCCTACTCACTTCGTTATTATAGCTGATGTCCAAGCTAGGCTCGAGCAAGAGCGTAGCAAGAAGCAACTACCATCTCTTCCAGACCCAGATGTGAAGCCCCCATATCCTTAGGAGATACTGGTCATGCCATATCCAACTGGGTATACGGTACCTAAGTTTGTAAAGTTTGATGGGAAGCAAAGCAATACCAGAGAACATGTGGTAAGGTTCATTAAAACCCTTGGTGTCTATGGTAGTGACAACCCTCTATGCTTTCGGGAGTTTTCCAAATTGCTCATTGAAAGGGCTTACAGTTGGTATGTGAACTTGGCCTCCAACTCAATCAAGAGTTGGAAGGAGATGGTGAACAAGTTTCATACGAAGTTCTTCCAAATCTAAGAAAAAATCACTACCCTCACACTTAGGCAAGATGTACAGAAAGAAGGCGAAGAAGTACTAGCTTATGTCAAACGGTTCCAGGAGAAAGCCATTAACTGCCACAAACTAGTGGATGAGGCTTATTTAGTCAGTATATGTGTGGAGGGTGTCATACACAATAACAAACTTTTCTTGGTGAACCATAATGTACCCACCTTTTTAGCCTTGATTGAAGCAGCTAGAAACCTTAGTACCATCAGTACATAGCTTGCGCCTACAATTAGTTTGTCCAGCACATGGAGTTTAAAAAGGGGAGCTTAGTGTGGAAGACAATGGATGTGATTATGCAGGGGCAACCCATCCCCAAGTTCTCACCAAGATAGGAAGGCCCTTATAAAGTTACTGAGGCAAGTAGCAGTGGGTACTACAAGTTGGTGAGAGTAGATGATGGATTCAAAACTGATCCTGTAAATGCCAAGTATGTAAAGAAATATTTTCCTTAGTTTTGGTAGCAAAAAGTTTCAAGTCTTTGTTAATATTTCCCAACACTTAGTGTGAAGAAAGTTTTCCACACTTAGTGAAATTTTATCTATGTAAAGACTTAGTCATGATAAAGTTTTGTTTATGTCAAGAGTTTTGCTTGTCTTTAGAAACTATGTAAAAACTATGTAAAAGCAATGTAAAGAAAGTGATGAAATGAAACTCAAAAGTATTATCAAACATCCATACTTTTCATAAAAGTCAAACTTCTAAAACATGATTATAATGTTTGAAAAAAAAGTTATGACAAAGAAAAAAAAAACGAAAACATAATTGTATCGTATCAGATCCTTCATTAAAAAGTCTGTCAAACCAACATCCTGATGCAGCTAAGCAATAAGAGCAGAATCCTTCTCCTTGAACCAAGCTAGGTTTTGGCAATGTTGATCCAAGGCGCCCTCGCAATCTTTGATGGTTTACTCTAAAGAAACATTCATGGCTAGCATGCTCAAAGAACTCATCAACCACCTGGAGCCTTACATTCATCGAGGACAAGTTCAGGCCATTTCTCTCAAGCCCACTGAGGGTTGCCTTAGCACCTTCCATAAACTTGCTTGAATTTGTTAGAACTTTCTTGGTGACAAGATCACGAACAAAACTAGAGAAAGACTCTAGCAACACCGTTTGCACCATTGAGCCTAGAACATTAAAAGCAGTAAAAGTCTCTGGGTGCAGCGCTTGAATGCGAACAAGTATGAGGGCAGCCTCAGCAAACACCCACTAGTTCAAGAAGGGGACCCCCCAGAAAGCACATAAGATTCTACCACAGTACCACTAGTCTGAGTCATAGGGGGCAGACTTGCAGAACGCCTAACTATCTGAGGCCAACTATAATGTTTTCAGCCTTTAGTAACTCCAGTCTGCACGACCAATGGAGATTCAGCAAAATAAGATGAATTCCTAGAGACAACCTCCATTTGAGAGGGTGGTTCTTAAGGCCAAGTGATACATTCACCCCATGACCATCTTTAGAAGTCTCAGGAACAAAGTCATCACCGCCAACAGAGGAGTGGTTAGAGTGTACAAAAAGATCTGGAATAAGGGCAGAGCTAATAGGGTCCGGAACCTCTGGGTTTGGAACACCCTCAGTAGTTATCTCATCACCCACAACGTGGGCATCAACCGTAATTTGGCGCTGCTCATTACCATCACCGTCAGCGGGGAAGTTGCCACGGTCTCCTTCCATGACTTGGACCTAGCCAACTAGTTCGTCCTCAATGTTTAAAAGTATCAACTTGTAAGTCTTTGGCCGAGGGATCAGTGAGGCAATAAGGTCATCATAATCCTCGCAATTTGAAGAAGCCCAACAATTGTCAATGGGCTACTTGAGTTTTAAGAATGAATGGCAGAGACATTGCCTTCTTTTGAAATAAAGAAGTCCATCACTAAGCTCCTCCTAGTGCAAGGCAAGATCATCCACATTCAGACCAGCAAAAAGGTCTTGAGACACAAGTTAAGATGATAACTCAGGGAAGTGAGTAAGGTACAAGTCAACAACTTGTTCAGAAGTTGCAGAGACAATGGGGTTAGAAGTTTCAACGATAGCAACAGTAGCCTCTAAGTTCGTAGCCAACTCCTCTAGGCGAGCCAAGCCTAGATTGGCAATACCAACCTCAACCGCGATTTTTTCAACTTCTGCAGCAATTTCGGTTCCAACAACCTCAGCATGTAGAACTAGTGAAGACTGGGTAGGAGAAGAACCCTATAAGCAAACTCCACATTGAGCAGTTCTAGCCCAAGAGATATGTTCACCCTATGATCAGCTCTAAGGATCTCAAGGACAAAGTCTCCACCACCACCTTTTACTACCTTTGCATCTTTATTAGGAAAGCTCCTTGTGACCACTATTATTACCCATTTCGATCCTAGAAGTCATTAAGATTTGAGTTTTGGACCGATGAAGCAGCAAGCCAATGGGTACATCATCACTATCATTGAAGTCTGAAGAAAGCCCCACAATACTGGATGGGCTACCTGAGCCTAAGGGGGTAATAGCAAAGACATTGTTCTTCTTTGAGATGAACAGAACTTAGCCAAAGAAAGACACACTTATGCAACCAAAGTTGAAGGAGTACTAAGTGAAGAAACATTACTGGTGATGTTCACTTGAAGCCTAACATTATGCACGCACAGAAAAACATGTGTTCTCTATGCGCGCAAGGGGCAAATGTAGAGGGTCAGAAATTAAAGTCAAAATTAAGTATGGACCTAGGTGCGGAGGTCATCCCTGTAAGGTGACTGAGAATGATTAAAGGAGCATGGGCCAAAGCCCAAGGGAAGTGGGTCAACAGTGGGCTGGAGCAGGACTGACCCGCCAAAGGTTCGCATAAACTCCATGAAGAAAATGTCTAAGTCAAGTTGCAGAGGCATTACTTGCAGCGGTCAAGCTGCTGAGGCACTTTGTCTCAGTGCTACCATTCTAAGTATTGCCCGTACTGCCGTGATCTGGAGTTGTGAGGGAAATAGAAAATTGGAGTAACTAAGTTTTAGAGGCAACACTTGTAGTGGTCAAGTTGCGGAGGTACTTTGTCAGCATCGCCATCTCTAGTATTGTCTACACCACCATTTGAACTTGCCACAGGAAATGGTCATCGCAGCAACTACAGTTGTCGCAACTAACTTGTAGAGGGAATACCCCGCCAAGGTGATAGCAGCTTTTGGGAGAAACTTCCTCTCTATAAGTAAAGGCTAATGCGTGGCGTTGATAGCAGCCACAAGAAATTACTAGCTTAGGGCTGATAGTAGGCCCCCAAAGTCTAAGTTGCAGAGGCAACACTTGCAGGGATCAAGTTGCGGAGGTACTTTGTCGGCGCCGCTATCTCTAGTATTGTTTGTGTCGCTAATTGAACTTACTACAGGAAATAACCATCGCAACAACTACAACCAACGCACTACTTGTGAAGGGAACACCTCGCCAAGGTGATTAACAACCTTTGAGAGAAACTTCCCCTCCACAAGTAGAGGCTAATGCTTGGCACTAATAGCAGACCCAAAGGCATTTTTAGCCTAGGGTTGATAGTAAGCCCCCAAAGTCATTTTTAGTTCGGCGTTGATAGCAGACCCCGAAGCTCACTAGCTTGGTGCTGATAGCAGGCCCTAAGGCTTACTGGTTGAAATTGATAGCAGGCCTAGAGATACCAGTATTCTACGGCAACCCCACGAAGATGGGAGTAGGGCAGCCCGCGCACAAACAACTCCCTTTCCATTTACCCAAGTCATGGACCTGCCTTGGTTGCACAGGCAGGACCAAAGAAGTCCCATTGGGCTTGGTACTAAGGCACAACATGGATGATAGCATGCTTGGTTGTGGCCTTCGCCTAGGGAGTTTGTAGTTAGGTGGCTAAGGGTGGAGGCTTCGCTGAGGTGAATACGGAACATGGCTAGTAGCAGGCTATGAAGTCTTGAGAACGCATGTCTTAGCTTAACTAAACTGAGAAGGCAAGTGTAGTGGCAAGCATTATCACTGCAAGTGCATTTGTTGAGGTTCAAACTAAAAAAAACAAGTTGTAGCAACAAACACTCCCGCCACAAGTGTACTTGCTGAGGCATCTGTACCAAACAGATAGTATATAGTACATGCAGAGGGACACGTGGCACTTTCAGTTTGGTGGCCCAAGACAGAATATTCTATGTAATTCTTAAGGACACATGTCCTTACTTTATTTGGCTATTTGGTATCCTTTGGTACCAAGGAACAGCCTATAAATATGACCTATTTCCCAAGGTCTGAGAAGAGAATTTTTGGGAAACTTGGGGAGATACTGCTCATTTTGTGCATTGTCGTTCTCTTTCTCTTGAGCCACTTATTCCACCTTCACTTAGTTGCTCATTTTCTAACTTTCCCAGAGTTTTGTTAGACTCATTCTCTAGCCATTACATCTTTGTTGGACCATTAATATAATTTTACCTCTCTAATCACTTTCCTAATCATTGTTTACCTCAAACCCCCTACAATTAGATCCCAAATAATCCACTGCGACAAACCCTACAATAGTCCTTCTCATCATTTTCTTGATTATGAAATAAAATAAATAATTATATTTTTATATCACGTTAACTTACATGTGAGTCACCGCTACATTAATTTAATAAGATACTAATGTGAGTCACCACTATATTAATTTAATAAGATCTAATTATTTATATGTGTTTGTAATATAATAGGACAACTCACATAATAAGTTAAGTGGTATTATTACAAAAACAAAACCAAAATATGACAAAGAGAATAAAACCAATTTGAGTTAGAGGGAGCACTATTAATTATAATTTTTTATATAAAAAAAAATATGATGAACATTAAGATAATAATAATTTTATGAGCTAAATTTAAGCATAAAAAATTACATATTCATTATTAATGGGAATAAATTAAAATTCTATAATAGTATAGAATAGCTCGGTACGGGATGGTGATTTGAGTTTGTAATTTTAGCAC
Organism: Camellia lanceoleosa; assembly: GCA_025200525.1. NCBI lineage: Eukaryota > Viridiplantae > Streptophyta > Magnoliopsida > Ericales > Theaceae > Camellia > Camellia lanceoleosa. The sequence continues at coordinate 39,841,595 of CM045772.1, forward strand.
AAAAAATTATGGATCAAAATTCTTAATTTTAGAAAATAAAAACACATCGTTTATAGCACAAATTATTATAAAATCTATTTAATTTTTATTTGACAGAAAAATATTAAAAAGATGACATTGCTTATAAATGATGTGTTTTGAATGAAAATTATTAAACAGTCTTAGAATATCATATAACATTGCCTACGTGATGCTCAAAACATGAGAAATCACAAATCACACTAAGCAATCTGTCAACTGCTTGAAAATAATGAGTTAATTATATCTAATTTATAAGATTTTTCGATATACTATTGGTTTAAATTATTTTATAAATAATATCACACAGTACTCTTAAAGTATCAAATAATTACTTGTTATGAATAATACAATAAATCTTTAACCAAAAAACGTGTTAAGAAAAAAATACATTTTATATATGACCAAAAAAAAAAATCTCAAAACTGAAGGGGGGCACGTGACCCGTCCTTCTTTTGCCTCCGCCAATGAATGCATGAATATATTTTATTTAGTCTGAATTATTTTCTTAAATTTTAATAAATTTTGTAGTTGATATAGTTGTTGAAATATTCCTACTAATAATAGGATAAAATACATATTAATGTTCACATTGATATAGTGTGAATGTCCATTCACATATCAATGTGAATATTCACATTGTAAATATAAATATTCACACTATCAAATATAAATGTTGACACCACCAAGTTGTAAGGGTTCAAAAAATATTTGTAAAGGTAAATTTGTTTATAAAATACCTTAAATATGAAAATTAGAATTTAATAGATCAAATGTCTAAATAATAGAATTTATTAAAATATAAAAATATGTAAACTAATTGAGATACAAATAATTAAAATTTTTTTTAATAAATTTCTAAATAAAAAAAAGAGCCGTGCTTCCGACCCCCAGTGACGTGGCATGATGGGGTTGGCGGAAAATATAAAAAAATAAAAATAAAAAAAAATAAAATTTTTTTTTTGGACCAATCACACGCGACTCTGAAGTTTTTTCCTAAAAAAAATTAGTCAAAAAGATACGACTCCATGTGACATTCTTAAAAGGTTTGCAATACAGTATTGGTTATGCCCAACAGCTCTGCCATATTTTTGCTTTTTGATTTGAAAAATAAAAAGAAAAAAAGCGGAGAAAAAAACAGTTTCCATATTTTAAAGGGGAAATATAAGGTTTCCAAAAAAAAAAAAAAAATATTAGTGATAAATTTTACAACATTAAAAGTTATAATTTTTGTAAGGGATATTTACCAATAAATCATACCTCACAAATAAGTATTTCAATTAGTCTCAAGTTTTTTCTATTGATTTATTAAGTCCTATTAGTGGAGAGTTTCTTTTCATGTAGTCCTATTTTTTTTTATTTTTTTTTATTTTAGTAGTGTTTTGGTGGATAACTATACCCTTTTATTAATGTGACAGGTATAATGTAATACTCTAATGTGAAAGGTATTAATGTGACATTTCAATGATGTGACACTCTAAAAAAATTACAAAATTTTAAGTGAATTTTTTCAAATGTGACAACGTGGCGGGTATGATGTAACGCTCTAAAAAAAAATAATAAAAACTCCTTAGTATTATTATTATTATTATTTTAAATGTGACAACGTGACAGGTATGATGTAACACAAAAAAAAAGCTTCTTAGTATATTTTTCTCAAATGTGATAACGTGGCAAGTATGATGTTACACTAAAAAAAAAAAAAAATTCTTTAGCATGTTTTTTCAAAATGTGACATGTGACACTCCAATATGACGTGTATGATGTGACATTTTAAAAAAATTAAAAATTCTTTAGTGTACTTTTTCAAATATGACACTCCAATGTAGCGGGTATGATGTGACACTAAAAAATTTCTTAGTGTACTTTTTCTAAATGTAACACTCCAATGTAGCGGGTAAATGAGTCATTACATATTTAAAAGGACTAAATGAATTAAAAAAAAAAAATACAGAACTGCATAGATTATAAGTCTAAAATATAGTACCTACCCAAAAAAAATTCAAAATATAGAACTCATTGGTCAATCTTCCTTTATGTAATTAATTTAAAATTTTCGTTTGAAGTCACTGAAAGGTTATTGTTCCTATTTTAAACTATTATACATACATGGGTTGGTTTGATCGGTAATAAATTGAAAAATTGTAATAAACCGAAAAATTGATTTATCTAAAAATAAAAGACAGCACAAATCATTTGTTGTAAAGAATTTGAACGAAAGAAAGAAATTTTGTTAGTTTTGATTGTTAGTGCTTGTTTGGCATGTGTTAAAATAGTCTTAGGTCATATCACCTCTTTACCACATCATTTCAAACTCAACCCATATTTTATAATTTTTTCGTAAAAAGTTAAAGAGTATAGTAATCTAACACTTTCCAAACAACTCCTTACTTTTGATCAATCTATTTGGTTGGTCAAGTTTACCTTACACCCCATGCTCCATCCTAAAAGAAAGTCATAGGCCCCGTTTGTTTTGGATGAAAGAGAGGGTATTGGGATTCCTAATACCAAGGTATTAATAATAGTCTTGTTTGTTTTGGGAGAAGGCCTTGGGACTATTAGTCCTTTGGTATTACTAATACCCTTGGAGAGGGGATTGGTAAGGAGGAGGTAGAGATGGTATTAGAAAAATAGTGAGGGGATTAGAAATTTTTTTATTTTTTTTATATTGGAAATTTTTTTTAAATATAATTTTTAATTTTTTATATTTTTTTATTTGTTTTATTATTTTATATAAAAATAATTTAACAATTCCTCACTACTAATCCCCTCACTATTAATCCCCTCACTATCAATTCCCTCCATTCTATCTCCCAAAACAAACGGGGCCATAGTGTGTAACAAAAAAGAATGAGGGATGGCACGTGACCAACTCCTTTATATGTTATTAGGCTTTTTATTTTTATTTTTTTATATTGATTCCAATAAATAGGACATGTGAAAAATGGCAAAAGACAAGCAAAGTGACTCATTCGATTGTTGGAGAATAAGTCAAGTGTCGATGAATCACCTCATGAATATTAGGGAGGTCGATATCAAACAAAGACTTGTTCGAGAAAGGATAAGAAATGAGAGAGGAAGTGGGCTAAACGTAAGGCATAGTGCTTCCATGTTTACAGAGGAATGACTATGAAGCATGGATGTAAAATCAAGCCAACGCTATAAATATTTGTGAAAATTGTAATTTAATGCATGTTTTCAAAATAATAAAATAATAATTTAATGATCAATTTTATCAATTTTAATAAATATAATTATAATATTTTTTTATAAATTTATAAATATTTGAGTTGTGATGTGTGAATTATCTATTCAACACTTTGAACTCTTGACACTTTACTTCTTGCACTAACTGAAGCATTGCAACATGGATTTTGATTATCTCCATTTTATATATGTAATGGAGGTTTTTCTAATGGCTATGAAATAATATTGTACATTTATAATTAATTTAAACTAAAAAAAAAATCATTACATTTAGGGAAAATTATTTAGAAGTTATATTAGGGAGACTTATGCTACATATGGTCCTACTAAAAAATTTATGTTCCCATAAGTCCTGTGGGAAGTTTGTTGACACATTTACCCTCAATATTAGTTGTTAATATCATAAATAAGTAATAAAACCATATATAGGAAATTGATATAAGTGTAACGTAACGTGACACCTACATAAACGTAATGTGACACCTATATAAACGTAACGTGACATATCTACATAAACGTAACGTAACGTGACACCTATATAAACGTAACTTGACATATCTACATAAACGTAACGTAACGTGACACCTATATAAACGTAACGTGACATATCTACGTAAACGTAACGTAACGTAACGTGACACCTATATAAACGTAACGTGACACCAATATGAACGTAATGTGACACCTACATAAACGTAACGTAACGTGACACCTAGATAAACGTAATGTGACATTTACATAAACGTAACGTAATGTGTCACGTTACGTTTCGCAAACTTAATAAGTTTTTCAAACTTAATAAGTTTTTATTTTTTTAATCCGTTTGTTTTGAAATAGATATATAATCTTAATATATTTTTATTTTGTATTATTAATTGTAAAATTTAAAAAATTATCAATAATATATGTGAAGAATATCGTCGGATCAACCAACATACATACATACATACATACATATAGCTGAACCAACTCACCAAACCAGTTGACCCCAAGAATCGAAACCTCAGCAATTGTGTGGGGAGCACACCCACCAACCACTCATGACAACCCTCAGGGTTAAAAACATCAATAACTCAAAACCCAAAATGAGTTGAATTCAACTCAAGAATTTTTTAAATCCAAGACCAATCACTATTACACAAATACTTTACGAACCGAACAACACTATTGAACACAAACAACTGAGTAATAATTGCTAAGCTATTAGACAGGAAAAGAAAACTAAATACCCAAAAATCTTAGAACAACATCAGATTTTAAGCTATTAACAAAATGCCTTGAAAAATAAACATTCTCCATGAACAAAACAACACCAATTTAACAAAAACAGAACCAAAACCAAATTTAACACACCTTGAACACCACGGTACTACTCTTTTCTTCTTCTTCCTCGTCTGAGCTTTTTCTGCTTCCGATTTTCAATATTTCATGGGGTTGAGACACCCAGTGAGGGCTATGGATTGAGAAAGAGAAGAAAGAAGAGGTCTTGAAGGAGGAGAGTAGGGAAAATGAAGAAAAAAATGGGATTCAGCTAAAAAAAATTACGAGGAATCGCAGCGAGAAAAGTAAACGACAACAAATGTCCCAAATAACAAACACCAAAAATATTATTTTTAAATTTAAAAAAAAAAAAAATTTGCTACAAAAAAAATAAAATGATAACCATTTTTATTTATTATTTCTTTAATAAATTAGTTTTAATTTTATAGTTTTAATTCGGTGGTTGGGAGTGAGAGAGAGAGAGTGAGAGAGGGAAGGTGTGAAAATGGGGGTAAAAAGATTAGAATCTTGTGAAATACATTCTTATGAAAATAGGACTTGAGACTCTATAAGAAATTACACAGGACTTAGCCTAGTATAAGGTTCTGAAAAAGGACTTATAAATAAGACTCCCTTACATTTATGGTTTAATAATTTAATGAAATCTCTCCATTACAAATATGCAATGGAGAGGATCACAATTCAACGAGTATTGTGTAAGGGAAAGATATGTGTGAATTATTTATTTCATAATAATTTGCCATATGTAATCATTATCTTTAATAATAATAATAATAATAATAAATCATCTTGGCTTATACCATAGGTTGCCACAATTTGAGATACACGACGGCTAAATAAATTAAAATCTACTCATAAGAGCTAATTTAAAATTATACAAAATAGAAAAAACAAAACAAAAACAAAAACAAAAACAAAAACAAAAACAAAAAGGAATAAACAAACAAACTCATGTATTCTAAGTTGGAGCTATTTTAAATACACTAACCACATATTTTTCTTCACCCCGCATCTCTTATTTATTTATTTATTTACAACTTGTAATTCCATCCAATAAACAGACTAATCTAGGGAATCAACTTCACACCATTTATTAGTGAGGCCCTATTAAAATTGGAATAAAGTCTCATATTAATTAGTCTCAAGAAATTATTTGCAGCTAAGAAATTTTAAATCTGAAACTACGGAGAGAGCACACCACAAGCCCCATCCCTGGATCACCAAGCCAATCATTTAGGGTCACTATAAGTTTAAAGAGTATGTGATAGTAGAAAAAAAAAAATATATATATATATATTTTTAGAAGCACCCTCACAGGGCCGGCCCTGAGAATTCAGGGCTCTAGGCGAGCTTATAAATTTGGGCCCCTTGTACATACGCCCAAAAAAGAAAAAAAATATTTGCTAGTGGCCACTCAAGTTTGCTTGAGTAAATTTGGGCTCCTTTTTTCAATTGGACTAATTTTTTTATTTATTTTTAATATAGGCCTGCAACATGTTTTTATTTGGGCCTTTTATAGTGGGCTGTTTTATTTTGGAGAACTTCTATTTTAGTGGGTTATTTTGTTTTTGAGTACTTCTAACAATAATTGGACTTTATTTAAAACTTGATAGTATAATGGATCTTCAAAATTTGGGGCCAAATTTTGGGGGTCCTAGGCACAGGCCTTACTTGCCTTAGCCCAGGGCCGGTCCTGCACCCTCAATATATTCATTTCGTTTGGTAAGATGATTGAGACTAAATTAGTCCATCAAAAGACAAAATAAACTAAAAAGTGAATAAGAAAAAATATTGCATTTAAATTATAATTATTTCTTTTTTTCTCTCACAAAACTATAAAAAAGCCAAAAATTCATTCTAAACAGAACTTTTTTAATCAAACTAAAATAGTCAAAAAATTTAAAAATCATGTTAAAAAAATTCTTCTCAAATGAAGGCTAAAAACTGAGTTTCTAAACATGTGATGATTTTTTTTACTAATAGTATCTTTTTAACTTTAATTTTATTTTATCATGGCATAAATTTTAATTTATGAAGGAAAGTGTTTATTTTTTACATCAGTGACCCATTATTTTACTCTTAATCATTTATTTTTAAGGATTTTTTTTTATTTTACTAGTTTATTTATTTTATTTTTTTATGAGAAGAGGAAAATATTATTTATAATATTAGTTAGCCGTACAACGTGGGGTGACAAAACATGTAACCAACCCAGGAGTTTGAGGATATTAATACAAGGTCTCTTTGGTTATCAAAAACGACTTTTGCAATTTGGTCCGCCACTGTGATTGCCTCACGGTAAATATGCCGAAGAGAGACCCTCCAATTACGCCCAAGAAGAGACCTGCAATCAGATATAGGAGGTTGAATCCAATGTGAAGTATGTTTGTCTGTGAACAAAAGATAACAGGCAGCTTTGGAGTCAATCTCTAGCTCAATTTGGCGATAGTTATAATTCCAAGCTAAAGTAAGACTAACTCGAATGGCCCATAGTCCGGCTACCACACTAGTTGTTGTGCCAATGTATTGTCCGAAACAAAGGATCCAGGATTGCGGAATACACCAGCGATGCTAGCTCGACCAGGTTGGTCCAAGAGCAGGGTCGGTCCTGAAATTTAGGGGGGCCTAAGGCGAATTTCGAAAATGGAGGCCCCTCTAAAAAAAAGAAGTCATGGATAAAACGATAAGTTACAACTTTTTTATTGTTTGTAGCCACAAAAAAATTTACTTGCACATATAATCATTAAAATTATAAACAAGACAATTTAATGAAACAAAATTAGTGCAAAAAAGTTTAAAAAAATTTATTCAATTAAAATTGATAAATACCTAGATAAAAAAATTCGGACAAAATTATTTATTCTACTAAAATCTAATAGATAAAGAAGATAAAAAAAAATGAGGGCCCATATATTGTATGTATTATTCTTCTTGGGTCCGAACATTTTTTTTTAATATATATTTTCATTTTAATAAGTATGAGCCGAACTACACTTATAAATAAATATAGGTTAAACTATATATAGACCCAATAAAATATTTTGAGATCCTTTAAATTGATCCTAAAACCCCCCCCCAAAAAAAAAAAAAAAATAGAGTTAAGCTTAAAACATTTTATTAAATTTGGGAGCCCGCCAAAATTTTGAGGCCTAAGACACACCTTGGGCTAGGGCCGGCCCTGCCCAAGAGCACATCCATCAGTATTGAGTTTAAGAAAAGTGGGTGTGGGAGGTTGCCATTTAATCCAAAGAGCTCTTGGGTTTTGGGTGTTTGTGAGAATAGGCCAGAAAGTAAAATTCTACGGATTGATGAATAGTGGATTGAAGTCGTTTGCTGACAGAGAAATTGGTTGGTTTGAAATAGCTATGGTTGCGGGCCAACCAAATGTTTCAAATAGTACATGTAAAAAGTAAAGCCCAGGGTATGTGGATGTGATGTTGGAGATGGCTAGTTAGGTTTGTTTTATTCCACTGGTCAATGGGTAGAAGAAAGGAATTAGTCAAATGGGTGGGAGTCGTATTCGACGCCAAATGGCTTTGGCCCAACGGCAATCTCGGAGTGCATGGATTGGGGTTTCAAGGACCATTTTACATCTGTGGCAGTGGGTTGGGCAGTGTGAGAAGAAAAAACTGGAAGCCGGTTACGAGTGCAACGCCATAGAAAATAGTTGAGTTTAAACGGACATGTATTCTTCCATAACCAATTCCAGGAAGGAAGAGAATGTTAGAATAATCTTCTGCGTAAAGAATAAAAAACTGAAATTCCAATGTACTTACAGGAAATTCTTGTATCGGAAAATTAGAATAAAAAAAATCACGATCAAGTCGAGTGTGTTACTTTGTCCTTAAGATAGATTTGCCGTTGTACAGGTGATTACAGATTATTGGCGTTTATATTTCAGGATACAATGATCACTCAAATAGATTGTAGTAGTACTACAAACAATCTATTTTGGCGAACCAGAACCTCAATTCTGAAACTCTCTTATAACTCTATGAACTAGTATGAAGAATAAATGTAGCACAAAAAGAAAACAGGAAAGGAAAATGGAACGAATTAAATAAGCTGGAGGATCCTATATTTATAGACTAAGAGGTGTCTGTTTAGAAAGGCAGAAAACCCTTCGAACGGGTGTGAAACCTGGAACTGCCAGAAATTGAAGAAAGGCGATCGGAGAGACACTGTTTCGAGAAGCAAAAATTCAACTTCGAATTTTGGCGCAAAAGTTTGAATTAATCCGTTAGGATTTTAAATTTTTGTGCAAGAATTGGAAAAATTAAAACTTCAAATGGATTTTGTCCAAAAAATTAAGCTAGGACCCGACCCACAACCCCAACCCACACTCGTACCCGCACCTGGCCGGATAGCAGTAGCAGCTCATGCCCGCGTGTGTTGTGGATTTGGGTCAAACTCACTTTGTCCATAACTCTCCTCTTTACAAAACTTGGGGTGCCCCTTGGGGCCCATCCCAAGTATGTCAACTTAAAACTTATATACTCATATAAGCTCTCGTATTGTTCTTATGTGAGACACTCAAAACAAAGTAACTCACATTTGACTATTTAACTTCCAATTTCATGAAATCAAAAACAACATCAACTTCCCATTCACTTATAAATGGTTTTGACAATTTGTCTTCATCGTGTGACTTGCCATGCGATAAGGAATATGTCACAACTTGGATCCACCTCAAATAACGTGTGGGCCCCACTAAAATTTGGACTAAAAAATGGCCCAAAATAAGCCTATAAAATCAAAATTTCCAACAATTCCCAACATGAATGGAATTAGCGGGAGAGAAAATGCAATAACATGATGTTTCTAAAGAAAGTATAGAAATTGGAGATATTCTGCAAATGATAGGTAGCTTTTGGATTTCAACCTTCCCTTGTGAGACGCTATCGGATTTCCTAGCTAATTAGTGAATATGATGTCTTGAACTGTTCAGCCATTTGTATAAACCAATATAATAGAAGTCACACAGCATATTTCTAGACACAATTTGGTTCTCATGATTGAGTTTATTTACCTCATGAGTGCTCTAGAGAATTGTAGCCCTTTACAAAACTCATAGAACCGGTCCAATTTACACTTATATAGGTGATTCTTATGAAAAGTATCCTGTTATACTCTACTAGGTATTCCTAGATATAAGAATCATCAAAAGCATTGCTTATCCTAACACGGTGCATACATTACTATTTTATCATAAAAATGGATTGGAGTTTGACTCCCTGGTGATCCTTATGAGTTATACACAACTCGGTTGTTCCTTTGAACCTATATCTTGGGATCTCTAATCAATTACGTTGGGTTGCCATTGTGGTAATTCTTATTAAATAAGTTTAAGTCTCATTCCCCTCAATGAATTGTCAACTAACCTTCTTGCTAATTCTTTGGTTAATGGATCCGCTATGTTCTCTTTAGACTACACATATTCAATGGAAATAATTTCATTAGAGAGTAGTTATCTCACGGTGTTATGTCGACGATGAATGTGTCGTGACTTACTATTATATATATGACTCTATGCTCTACCTATTGTCAATTGACTATCACAATGTATGCATATAGCAAGCACATGTTTCGACTACATTGGAATATCTTCAAGGAAGTGATGAAGCCATTTTGCTTCTTCCCCATCTTTATCTAATGTTATAAACTTTGATTCCATAGTAGACTTGACAATACAAGTCTATTTGGAAGATTTCCAACATACAGCCACACCACCAAGAGTAAAGACATACACACTGCTGGATTTTGAGTCTCTAGTATTCGATATCCAGTTTGTATCACAGTATTCATCACGTACCGCTAAATATCTAGTATAATTTAGCCTAATGTTACGATTAAATCTGAGATATCTTAAAACCCTTATAATAGCTTTCCAGTGTTCTACTCCTGGACTAGTTGTATATCTACTTAATTTACGTACTGCATAAGCTATATTTGGTCAAGTGTAGTTCGTTAAGTACATTAGGCTTCCTATAATTTGGGCATATTCTAACTGAGAATACTTTCCTGTACATTTTAGAAAGAAACAAATTAACATCTACAGGTGCTCTAGAAAGATGATTATCATCTTTGCTAAATTTGTAAAGTATTAATGTGACTGTGACAAAGTATATTGAAAAATCTAGAAATCCCCTAAATATTGATTTGTGATTATCTAACAATTTTAAGTAGTATATAACAATCCCAATCAAACAATCAAGACAAATCAATACAACGATTTTAACGTGGAAAAACCACAATTGGACACCTCCAACTGTAATTAAAAACCACGGGCAACAGCCACAAAACAATCCACTAAGAAGATTTAAAGGAATTACACAGGTATACTCTCAATTACCTAGCGAATCCACGCCTAATTGAACCAATCTCTATGTGCCTCTTCCAACCCCGTCTTCACCTCGGAATTGTCTTTATGATGAGCCACTCCAGAATCCACCGCTTGTGCTCGAATTCTTCAGAATCCACTGAAGAACAACTCTCTTGTGTATAACAAACAAAACCTTTGATGTACTCTCTTTAAACCATGAGTTGAATACTCAATAAAACATCAAAGAAAACTAATAAAATATCCCTAGATATAAACCTTAAGAACTAAAAAGAAGATCTGGAGGAATTAATTTAGTTTTGGGAGAAAATAAACTACTTATAGAAAACAAAAGTAATCCTAGTTTTGAAAGAAAACTAACTTCTTAAAGAAAACAAAAGTAATCCTAATTTTGAAAGAAAACCAACTTCTTATAGAAATCCTTGTCAACGGGGATTGCCAAGAATAAAACCTAACAATCTCCCCCTTTGGCAATGCCGTGACAAAACACACCTAACAAATAAAATCCTAATCACCCCAACCCATAACAACCAATAAAAGCCAACTTCTATCTCAAGGTCATTATCTGCAAAACAGTTATTAGTGCCACAATCTCCAAAACAATTATTAGTGCCACAAGAGTATATGAAAAAATAATAATAAACATATGACAAGATTATCTTGAATCATGAGATGGAAAACATGAATAAATGCGACTTGGAGATATCAAGAACATATAGCATGAAAACATGAACAACACCTTTTTGTCACGAATTGACAAAGAAAGCTCAATCAACTAAAGCATGATCATAAACCACACAAGCAATGATATGATGATGTAAATATCAGGAGCATGCAAGAATGCAAGCAACATGCAAAACAACTAAAGCCAATCTTCTTTACCAAACAAATCAAAGTGATCATGCGAACAAACTTTTGTAACAATAAACCAAACTCCCCCTCACTAAAAACAACCACACACACTGAAAACAGTGAACAAGAAGAAAACGACAAAAAATAATATGGTGGAGCAAGCAAGGAAATCCAGATTTGTACCTTAAAAACACACAAGATTATCCAAGAAACACAATTACTTGAAAACACAATGTGCACAGACTATAGAAGATTCCTCATGAAAGAAAGTGATGCATTATGTGAATAGTATAGATCCCATGATAAAAGTGTGTGTGTGACTCTTGGAGTTCGACAAACACAATATTCAAATCCTAGTAGTGATGTGAAAGATGGACCTCTGACAAGAGAATCTAAGCACAACTAAGAAAAGTCAAACCACTAGGAATCAAGGGTATTTGGTGAGTAAAGGTGGAGGCTCCCCCTCAATCAATGAATCATTTATTTTTTTTCTTTTTTTTTTCACATTTTTTTTTCTCTTTTCTTTCTTTTGCACATTTTTTTTTTCTTTTCTTTCTTTTCTTTCTTGTGCACATTTTTTTTTCTTTCTTTTGCACACTCATCGGCTGTTGACATGCTCAAGAGTATGGAAACCGAACCAGAGAAGCATGGATATAATAAGGATGGCCTGGTTGGTAACTCTGAGGTAGCCTTTTCCTCATGCTTGGACTATAAAGAATAAAGGAGAAAGCCGTGGAGATGCAAAAAGATGGAAGATGGTTAAGAGACTCAACATCACCCATGATATGCTAGTATAGGTCAATTCCTCAAGAAAAGCAAAAGATACAATGCCAGAAGTCCATAGAGAAAAATAATCACTAAGGCGGAAGACTCCAAAATTTGCTAATCTAAGAGTGTGTACAGAATGAGACATACTAATCAAAAACACACACTCCAAAATGAGTAATGACCATAGAAAGCACACACATATTAACATGTAATAGATATTCTTATCAATTCTAATATGCACTAAGGACATCTCAAAAAAAAATTCAAGTTTGCAAAACCATACTAAGAAAATCTTTTTGGACTTTTTTTTCATTTTTTTTTTCTTAGCCAAAGCAAGACAAAAAACGAACATGCACACATTTTTTTTATTTTTTATTTTTTTAGAAAACAAAACATGTCAGAAAACGAACAAGCACACATTTTTTTCTCATTAAAAAAAACACACAGAAACCCAAAAACTAAAACAATAAAACAAATTAACACAAGCCAAGTTTTCTCACCCAAACCGCTTTAGTATAAACAAAGTTGTGAGAATTGCGGTTTTTGGGTGGTGTCTTGACGTTATGGTTCCCTTCCCCTTCAATGAGAACCCGTCTTGACATGGCTTTCAACTTCCTATTCCTAGGTCTAGGTAAACACAACCTCTGTTCATGTTTGGTCTCAAGCAAATCAAAATAGCAAGGTTTATTATGACCCTTAACCTCCTTATGACCAATGAAGTGTCTCCTACCCCTTGAGATATTAGAATTTCTTCCATCTCTATGAGACATTCTCCCATGCAATTCATAACAATAAGGGCGAATATGACCATGCATACCACAATGATGACAAATAAAAACAGGGTGTACCTTCTTTTCTTTTACCTTACCAACTCTAGGAAGTTTGAGAAGTCCATCCTTATGTTGAATTTCTTGTTCTCCCTTTCCTTGAGTTCTTGTATCATGAGATGTAGATGCACTCTGTTTTTGCTCTTTGTTATCACCAAAGCCAATGCCACTCTTGTCAAAACAAATTTGTTGAGACCCAATGATATTGTCCAAAGTTTTTGATTTTCTGTTCCAAAGACCAATGGTTGCCATAGCACACTTGAGTTCTTCCTCTTTCTTGATCATTAGTTCTTCCAAAGCAACTTGAGACATCTCGAGAGATTCAATCTTTTCTTCATCCATGGCATGGGTTTCCTGTAGCTCATTCCTCTTTGTCTCACAAGTCAATAGTTTTGCATAAAGAGCTTGTCAATCATCAGCTATCTTGATGGCATCAATCCTGGCCTTGGAAATCTCCTCCTTAAGTTTGACATTCTCACCTTCACATGCTTTGAGTTTCTTTGTGAGTTTGTCATTTAATTTGAATAAGTTAAGAGACTCTTTATACAACTTTTCATAAGCTTGCTCAAGCTCTTCATCATCATTCTTTGAGGATTCGTTAAGTAGGAGTGGTCGAACCATAAAATTTCCCTCACGAATTGAATCCATTATCACAAATCAAACAAGATCTCGTTCTAAAAGAATTTTTTTTTAAAAAATAGAACGACCTACTCTGATACCAACTGAAAAATCTAGAAATCCCCTAGATATTGATTTGTGATTATGTAACAATTTTAAGCAGTATATAACAATCCCAATCAAACAATCAAGACAAATCAACACAACGATTTTAACGTGGAAAAACCACAATTGGACACCTCCAACTGTGATTAAAAACCCACGGGCAACAGCCACAACACAATCCACTAAGAAGATTTAAAGGAATTACACAGGTATACTCTCAATTACCTAGCGAATCCACGCCTAATTGAACCAACCTCTATGTGCCTCTTCCAACCCCGTCTTCACCTCGGAATTGTCTTTACGATGAGCCACTCTGAATCCACCGGTTAGCTCTGCTCAATTCTTCGTAATCCACCGAAGAACAACTCTCTTGTGTATAACAAACAAAACCTTTGATGTACTCTCTTTAAACCATGAGTTGAATACTCAATAAAACATCAAAGAAAACTAACAAAATATCCCCAGATATAAACCTTAAGAACTAAAAAGAAGATTTGGAGGAATTAATTTAGTTTTGGAAGAAAATAAACTACTTATAGAAAACAAAAGTAATCCTAGTTTTGAAAGAAAACCAACTTCTTAAAGAAAACAAAAGTAATCCTAATTTTGAAAGAAAACCAACTTCTTATAGAAATCCTTGTCAACCGGGATTACCAAGAATAAAACCTAACATATATCATTATGATGTTTTGGTAATTTTAATGCCAAGAATTACATCACAATCCCCATGTCATTCATGTCAAAATGTTCATTCAACATTTTCTTGGTAGTTTTAATTAGGTCGTTATTACTACCTATGATGAGCATATCATTAACATAAAAACATACTATAACATAACCTTTGTTTGTGTTTTTAACATAAACACATTTGTCACATTCATTAATTTTAAATCCATTTGATATAATTGCCTTGTCAAATTTCTTTTGCCATTGCTTTTGTGTTTGTTTTAAACCATATAATGATTTAACCAATTTACACACTTTTTTTTTTCTTTCCCTAGAACATAATATTGTTCTAGTTGTTCCATTTAGATTTCTTTATTTAACTCAGCATTTAAGAAAGTTGTTTTAACATTCATTTGATGAATTTCTAGATTGTATAAAGATGCAAAGACTTTTTGCATTCTAATGGATGTTATTCCAGTAATTGGTGAGTGTGTGTCAAAGTAATCAAGACTTTCGTTTTGTCTATATCATTTGACCACAATTCTTGTCTTGTTTTTGTCAATTAATCCATCTTCTTTTATTTTCCTCTTGAAAATCCATTTCTATCCAAGGGGTTTACAACCTGGTAACAAATCCACCAATTCTCATGTGTGATTTTGCAAAATGGATTCAACTTTACTATTTATAGCCTTTTTTTAAATAAGGGAGCCTCTAGACTGGACATACATTCTTTAAATGTTAAAAGCTCATTTTCTAACAAAAAGGTTAGAAAATTTTGACTAAAAAATTTTGAGGTTCAAGCACGTGTACTACTCCTAGGTTCTTTCTCTTCATTTTGATTTATCTCTTGCTCTTGTACTTGATCTTTTTCTTGATCATGACTACTAATAGTATTATAAGATCTTTTGTTAATACTAGTCTCTTGTCCAGTTTTATTAGGAAACACAGTTGTAGACACCCCATTTTTGACCGACCTTAAGACTCAGACGTCACCGATTGAGCGCTCGGTGATGTTGCATATCAGGTTCATTGGTCTCAGAGTCGCGGCTGCGCGCCCGCCTCCCGACTTCGAACTTCTTCTCGTGCCTTGTCTCGATTTGCGCGAACTCGGTTTTCTGCTTTTCTTTCCGAGGGAAGGAGGGTCCCAGACTATCTCCCCAAAGGGCGTGAGCTACTTTTTTGTGGTCAGAGGCCATTTTGCCCATTTCGAGTCGGTTCCCTTTGAGCCGTCGAGCCGTGTGCCTCGGTTCGACCGCCCAACCATCTCCGATTTCTCCGTTTGGCATGCACTGCTTTTATCATTCCGAGGAACACTGGGGCCTCGATGCCCACTTCATGGCGAACACCACTTTCGGTGCTTTTCGGGACCTGAATCGCGGTTGGGCCCCGAGCATTCATTTTGCATCGGTTTTCTCGATTTTTGGTACCTCTGTTTTAGCATAACGAGGACACTGGGCCTCGATACCCACCGTGGCGAACGCCACTTCGGTGCTGCAGCCCATTTTCGGGACCCGCGGTTTTGGTCCCCGAGCTTTCGTTTTGCATTAGTTTTTGTTCAATTTTGGCAGGTACCTCTGTTTTAGCACCAGGAAGATCACTGGAGGGTGGGAGGCCAGCAATTGTCTCAGCAAGTGTATGGAGGATTAGAGAGTTGCTTTTTAGATATTTTTGTTGCTTTTTAGATATTTTGTTACTTTTTAGATATTTTGGTGCTTTTTGGATATTTTTGGTGCATTTTTGCTCTATAAAGGAGAGGTTCTTAGAGGTTAGATAATGGTTAGAGATTTTTGAGAGAGATACACCATTTTCTCTCCATTTTCCATAGCTCCAAAGTCTTTTTCTTCAAGTTTTGGTCCCATTTTCTTCATCATCTTCAAGCTCTATCATCACCACTCCATTTCCAGCAGCAAGGGAGGGATTCCAGAAGCTTGAAGTCATCAAAGTTGGTCCAAGAAGTAGTCAAAGTATTGGTCTTCAAGGGTAAGTTCACTTTCCCTCTTTTCTAGCTCATTCTTGCACCAATTTCTTAGCCCACTTGCTCACTGTTTTGAGCTCCGGCCCTAACTGAAAGGGGCCTTATTTTGAGCTATTCTACATGTTTGTTTAAGGTCTCAACCCTGTTTGAGCCCTCTATGATGCACTTGTTTCAATATCACTCTTTATGCCATTATTTTGCATGCTTTGTTTGGCTTTTGAGTGATCTGATTTCGAGCATACCATGAACTGTTAGTAGGCCTATTTTGAGCCCCTCTTCAACATTGAAGAAGGGCTCCATCATGTTTGGTGGCTCTAGCATGAACTTCCTTTGAAATTCTTCAATTTTACCGTAAAATTGCATGAGTTAATTAGCCTATTTGTGATCTGATTTGGAGTATAAAACCTACTGATATTGTGCTCATTTTGAGCCCCTCTTCAACATTGAAGAAGGGCTCAACCATGTTTGCCTCCTCTATCATACACTTGCTTTGAATCCATGTTCTATGCCTATCTTGCATGCTTTGTTAGATTATTTTGGCTTCTGTTTTTGGCCTTCATCAGGCCTTGAAGGAGTATTATTTTGGTCCATACATAATTCTTTGTGAAGGGTCTTAAGCCATTTGGTAATTTGTTTTAGTACTTGCTTTGAAATTCTTCAAATTTACCGTAAAATTGCATGTTTGTTTAGGCCATTCTAGCTTCTGTTTCTGGCCTTCATCAGGCTTGTGAAGTGTCTTATTTTGGTCTATTCTTCAAGTTTTATTAAGGGTCTTAAGTTTTTTGGTCATTGCTTATGATACCTCTCTTTATAAACCTCTTTTGACCCTTATTTTGCATGCTATGTATTGTATATCTACACACTGAATTTGGGGATCTCATCTTCTGTAAAAATGCATATTTTTAGTCCCTATCTAATGTTGTAGAACTGATTTTTTGGGTTTGAGCATTGTAGATATCACTTGCTTTGTAAATCCTCTCTTTTTCCGTATTTTTGCAAGCTATTGTTGTCATATCTATGCTTACAATTTGGCCATGTTTTGTACTGGAAAGATGCTATTTTTGGGGCTGCCTTGCTACTTTTTTTGCTTTCATGTGTCAATTTTGCATGTATAGCATAGCTGTAGGCCATTTCGGGGGCTAAATATCACATTTCGGGAACATTCTGGGCATCGGGTGCATTTTTATCATCATTTTGAGGCTGTTTTCCCTTCATTTAGTTGCTGGAATTTAGTTTGCATGCTTGCATATCATTTCCATGCCATTTTGTGCCTTTTTGTCATTGCCTCGGTTTGCACGCACTTCGAGGCGCTCCGTTTTCATTCATCGGCATCCCATGTGAGTGCGGCTGAGGCCCTCTCATGTTGGTATAAGCCCAATTTGCATTTCGCATGTCATTCTGCATCGCCTCGGTTTGCGTGCGTGTGCAGCACGATTTCGAGGCGCCTCTTTATCCGACGGCAATTATGTGAGTGCGGTGAGGCTCTCATGTTAGTGTAAGCCCAATTTGCATTTTACATCTCATTTCCATGTCATTTCATGCCTTAGTGCATTTTTCGGTTATGCGTCTGCAGTGCACGCATTTCGAGGCATCTCCTTTTGTCATTATGGCAGCCTATGTGAGTGCGGCCGAGGCTCTCTCATGTTGGCGTAAGCCCATCACTGCATTCCATATGCTATTTTATGCATTCCTCGGTTTGCGTGTCCGCGGGCACGCATTTCGAGGCAGCTTTATTTTTTATCCGACGGCCTCCTATGTGAGTGAGCTGAGGCTCTCCCACATTGGTGTAAGCCCATCGCGGCATTCCGTATGCCGTTTCATCTCATTTCATTATCGCCTCGGTTTGCGTGCCTGTGGACGCGCATTTCGAGGCACTTCGGTTGTATCCGATTTTCTCATTCCATTATCGCCTCGGTTTGCGTGCCTGTGGGCGCGCATTTCGAGGCACTTCGGTTTTATCCGATTTCTCATTTCATCATTGCCTCAGTTTGCGCGCCCGCGTGCACGCATTTCGAGGCACTTCGGTTTTATCCGATTTCTCATTTCATCATTGCCTCGGTTTGCGTGCCTGTGGGCACGCATTTCGAGGCACTTCGGTTTTATCCGATTTCTCATTTCATCATCGCCTCGGTTTGCGTGCCCGTGTGCACGCATTTCGAGGCACTCTGTTTTATCCGCTTTGCATTTCATGCCATCGCCTCGGTTTGCGTGCCCGCTACAAGACGCTTTTCGAGGCGTTTCATTTTCATCTCATTTCAAAGATAGTGCATACTAGGTTGTATCTTAGATTGCATTCATGCATTACCTCGCTTATGCGTGCACGTGTGATTTCGAGGTTACTCATTTTCATGGCATTGTGCATGCTATATCACATGTTTGCGCATTTCATGCATATCATGCATATTGCATCGTGTTCGATAGGTGTTAGCCGCACGGAAACGAGGCATCGCTTTCAGACCGAAAGGGTCTCAATTCCCAAGTCACCGACACTCCGGATTACCCATGATGGAGTTAGGTTTTGTTATAGCATTCATCTGCATTCATCCCATATTGAGTTGTGCAATCCGATTCCTCGGCCATCATGCATCGGTATGCGCGATTGGTGGCACGAGGATCGAGGCATGCATATATTCGTGAAATACATTGCTATGCCCTTTTTCTGCTCTCTGTTGCAGCAAAATCAAGGATCAGCAACTTTTCGAAATCCGGCACGCATTTCGAGACACAGTGCAAACAGAGGCTAATTGGGGCATCGATTGGATTTCACCAAGCGGCCCGGCATGCATTATTCATCATAGCAAAAGCCCACTGCTTGCGCCATTCTGACTTTCTTAGTTTAATCTGTTAATTAATAAAAATTTGTATTATTTCAGACTGTATGTTTATATCTCGGACTGTATTATTCTTTTATTCGGGTCTGTATTATTATTTATTCGGACCCTCTGCGCGAGGGCAATGTTGTAATAAGGGTGTGTGAGTGTGATGTATGTCTTCCAACCCCCATTTCTTTCTCCCTTTTATTTATCCGCTTACAATGGTTAGATATAGGGCATATTTCAATTAGCATACAGTATGACAGCATGTTTGCATCATTCATCTGTTTTGCACGCACCGGGCTCGGCGCATCATACTAACTGCATTTGTATTTCAATTCCAAAATGAATACTTGATAACTGTAGCATTTCATATACCATGTTTAGGACAGCCGAGCCTGCTATAGTTGCATCTTTGCATGTGTTGCATTAGGCATTTCTGTATATGTAGGATCATGCATGAGTTCTAATCGTTTTCCTGTTTTGGCTCGGAGTACTCGGTAAGTTTTATGCTTTAGCATCCTTGCATGCGTGTGAGTGTTGCCATGATTGCATGCTTACCATGAGGCTATGTGCTTATGTGATATAACTGCCTTGAATGCCTGTGGGTGAAGGTTGAGTTATCTGAATTGGGACAATTCATCAAATGTTTGTTTTAAGCCCACTAGATTGTGACAAAACCATGTTTTCTAAGCCCACTCGAGGGTGGCAAATCCGCATTTTAGCCTGCCTGCGGGCAGCACCATCACATCATTTTCAAACAAACAAACATGAAATGTTTCGTTCCAATTCAGACGGCCCAGTCTATACTTGTTTGCTGCGAGCATCACATAGTAACCTAGGCCAATAATCGGAATAAGAACGCACAAAGTTTTCAAAAACAGATATCATGGTTAGTAGAGGCCGGTCTTCGACCGGGCGAGCGGGGGTGCTCACGATGTGACCTTCCCCAATCGTACCCAAGTTCCCGAGCCAACTTTGGTGATGACGGACACGTGGCCTTTCGGCACCGAGTCAGGGTTTCCTAAATTTCCCATTTTAAAATATTTAGGTGGCGACTCTGTTATCTGGCAAAGCAGTCCATGTTTGGCACTTCTTTCAAAAATCTGTTTTTCTTCAAAACGATTTGCCGGATTTGGACTCTTTGGTTCAAGATTTGGAACCGCAACAAAATCGAGTCCGAACTGTAGCGAGGTCCCCCGCGGGCGTTGTTACAACAGTTTCAAAGAACGAAGCATTTCTAGATTCAATAATAATATTTACATGCATTTCTGTGTGTTATGACTTATGAATCAAAAACCGATATGTACTACGATTCTTGGCATAACCGATGAATATGCAATCAACAATTTTTAGACCTATCTTAGCCTTTTTAGGACTAGGAATAATCACTTTAGCCAAACATCCTCACACTTTTAAGTATTTGTAAGATGGTACTCTCCCATACCACATTTCATAAGATATTGGATTCATTTTTTTCTGAGGTACTTTATTAAGAATATAATTAGTAAAAAGTATTGCTTCCCCCCATAAGTTCTGATATAATCTAGAACTTATTAACATAGCATTCATTATTTCTTTTAAAGTCTTATTTTTCTTTTTAGCAATTCTATTTTGCTGAGGTGAGTAAAGAACGGTGATTTGATGAATTATTCCATGTTCTTTACAAAAATCACCAAAAGGTGATCCATATTTACCACATCTATCACTTCATAAAATTTTAATTTTCTTGCCAAGTTGATTTCTAGTTTCATTCTTATATTGAATGAAGGTTTCCAAAGTTTTATCCTTAGTTCGAATTAAATAAATATAACTATATCTAGTATAGTTATCCATCAAAGTGATAAAATATTTTTTTTCATACCACTAGTTTAAATTGATTTAAAATCACAAATGTCAATATGAATTAATTCAAGTGGTTCAGCACTTCTTTTAATTGAATGAAAACGAGCTTTAGTTAATTTTGCCTCAACACAAACTTTACATTTATGATTTGGATCAATTTCAAATTTAGGTAAACATTCCATATTAATTAATCTACGCAAAGATCCATAATTAACATGTCCTAGTCCACCATGCCACAAATTTTAATACTCAAACAAATAAGAAGAAGATGTATTTTTATTAATCATAGAAGATACAATAGTCATTACATTCATTTTGAAAAGGCCATCATTCATGTAACTTTTTCCTACATACATTCTATTTTTTGTAAGTACAAATTTGTCACTCTTGAAAATTAGCCTAAACCCATTCTTGCTTAACAAAGATCCGGAAACAAGATTCTTGCGAATGTCCGGTACATGTAGCACATTTTGTGGGTGAATTCCTTTAGAGATGTCATCTTCAAAATAACCTAACCTTTCCTTGCCCTTCGAATTTAGAAGTCGAGGAGTTGCCCATGAACAATTGTTTTCCATTGTCCACCACAAAATAGGAGGAGAACATCTTTTTGTTGACATAGATGTGACGAGTAGCACCAATATCTACCCACCATTCTTTTAGATGTCTGACAAGTTTGACCTTGAAGAAAATGGCTGAAAGGTTTATGTCATCAATACCATTGGAGATTCGGTCCACTTTGGTGACATTGGCTTATGCAGGTTTCTTACTTGAACTTTTTTTCTTTTGCGCTTGCTATGACAATTTTTGGCCCGGTGTCCTTCTTTGTCACAGATGTAGCATTTGCCATTAAACTTGAAGTTCTTGGTTTCCCTTCTCTCAGAGCCTTGTGAGGAACTTTCTTCTGTAAATTTCAATTTCTTTACTTTTGGTGCATGTTCCACCATATTAGCCTTTGACTCCATAGGATGCTTTCCAATCCTATTCTTATAAGTTCGATTGTTTGCCTCCATTCTCAAATGCACAATCAATTTCTCTAAAGTCATTTCTTTGCACTTGTGTTTGAGATAGTTCTGGAATTCCTTCCATCATCATGGTAATTTTTCAATTGGGGCAGCAATTTGGAAGGACTCACTTAGTGACATGCCTTCAGCATGGATGTCATGCAGAATGAGCTAGAGATCCTGAACTTGGCTGATCACAGTTTTTGAATCAACCACTACAAAATCAAAAAATTTGCCCACCACGAGTTTCTTTGAGCCAGCGTCTTCTGTTTTGTATTTTTTCTGCAATGACTCACATAATTCCTTTGCCATCTTGATAGGGCTATAAATGTTGTAGAATGTATTATCAAGCCCATTCAAGATATAGTTGAGGCAAACACGACCCAAATCTGCCCCTAAAAGTTTGGTTCATGACCGGCCTATACATAGGCCTCAAACAGAATTAAATTATAATATTTAAACACATATGGGGCCTTAAGCGGAAGCAATATCAATAAAAGATAATATCCATTGAGCTTGTGCATACATGATGGTTTAATTAGATTCAAGCATTTAAATACATTCCGAGAGTTACACATATAATCATAGACTTTATATAGATCTCACACACACTTACATAAGACTTAATAATTTATATGACTCCCAACACAAATTAAGGCCTCAACATGGAGGCGTACCCCAGGCGGCTTGGCAAACAGGTAGATCTCAATACAATTCTAGTGTCAATCTCCGATGGCTCACCTACATAAATATACATAAAAACGGAGTGAGCAGGGCTCAGTGAATATTAGCAATGTAAGGAGATGAGTTAAACGGGTATAGGCTTAAAGAATGTAAACATGCATATCAAACCATATACAGATCTTATTCATAATTATATTTTAAAACGGCCTCAGACCTACATGTAACACAGAACGGCCTCAAGCCCATATATAATACAGAGCGGCTATAAGCCTAGATGTGATCTGAGACTCACCGAAGCCTAGATACAATACTGAACGGTGTAAGCCCGGATATAAGATGTAACGGCAGAAGCCCAGATATATCTGAGATCGACTATAAGCCTAGATATAATACAGAATGGCTGTAAGCCCAGACATAATACAAATCGGCTGTAAGCCCAGATATAATATAGAACGGTCAGTAAGCCCGCATATATCTGGTCGGTTGTAAGCCCATATATATCTGAGAATGGTCAGAAGCCCGGATATAAGACGTAACGGTCAGAATTCATATATAATACGGATCGGCTATAAGCCCAGATATAATACAGAACGGCTGTAAGCCCAGACATAATACAGATCGGCTGTAAGCCCAGATATAATGCAGAACGGTTGTAAGCCCAGACATAACACAGATCGGCCTTAGGCTCAACATATTATGTAGAGCAGCCTCAGGCCCAGATATCAACAGATTGGCCTTGGTCTCATTATTAACAAAATAGAATGATTCCAAATACATAAGGATATCATTGCTCCATAATACACATATGTTCCATTTGTTCATCATGAATTTAGATAGTTAACTTGCAGATAACAGAACGTCAGTATTAACTATTAACAGTAAGCAAAACATACTGCTACAATACTATTACTTGATAGTGCACAAAGATTTTCCCATGGTTTATTACAAGTTGACATAGTTGTCTTGCGGATACAGAACATTAATAATAACTATTAATAGAAGGCAAATGTATCACTGCATTAAAAGGGACAGAACAATTCACATCATAACGGCCTCAGGCCCACTTCTATTAATAGGGACAGGGCAGCCTTAGGTCTATACTAATGCCATTATTCAATCATATCCATTAATTTAAGCAAAGCACAATATTAATGGAATAGGCCATTCACAAATGACAATACGTAAATCATAATCACAGGAAGTAAGTGAGATATATCGTTACACTACTATTACTCATAGTGATCGGCTCCTGGTAGTAATGGAACGATGTCCTCGTCTCGACCTACAAGCACAATGCACAACACATAATATGAGATTATATTCGATCCTTTACTTATTCTCTTTGATCATTCAATCAATTAGCCATGGTGGTACCAAGCTCATTATTCCTTAATAAGTTATAATCCATGTCTCAAAAAATAGGAGGAATCGATGGGAAATGGTTTAGGTGAAGAAATGGTACAAAACTAGTTGACAGAAAGTGAACAATGGTCACTAATCTGGGCATAACTATTTCTGTATTTAGAATTTTGGAGTGAGACCACCACCATTGGAAACTAGACTTCCGGGGCTTGATTTTAGACTCAAGAATCACTCAAAATGAAGTCCGGAGGCAAAAGATATGCTTATTCAAAGTTGGTTGAACAAAGCTGTCTCCCACACGTGCGGCTCTGGGCAGTTTGCAGTCCGAAAATGGCTCTTTTTGCTCCAACACTTGGTTTTTCCATTTTTAAGCTTGGTTCTTAACATAAATCACTCAAAAACATATAAAATTATCTCATAACATGATAAACTAACATCAATCAAGTTTAATTCCATTTTAAACAAATCAATCCTTGCCTCAAAAATAGAAATTCAAGTCTCATCTTCTATATAATCAAACTTCAATAACATATACCTCAAAATCATACAAATACATCTTACACATGGCTGATCTTCACACCAAAACTTGGTATTCCATGAATCATTCTTAAGATTGAACCCAATTCAAGCAAATTTAAGGAAATCAAGGTTCAATTCCTTGAGTTTAACTCATTTCATTTATAACCCAACACACTTGTTCATTTACATATTAATTTTCCAAGTCCATCCTTGATTTCATGTAGTAGATGCATTATTTACAAAGATAATAGTTCAAGCCACATACCTTAACTTAATTCCTTGTTTTTCCCTTTAATCTCTTCAATTTTCCAAGCTTCCATGGATGATCCTTTTTCCCTCTCTATCTCTTTTTCACGATTCTCTCTCTCTTTCACGGTTCTCTCTCTCTCTCTATCTCTCTCTCTCTCTCTCTCTCTCTCCCTTAGATATTTTGTTTGACTTCAAAATGACAAACTCCCAACTCACATGGCCTATCCATATATGTATATATTACACACTTAAGCTTTTCACAATAAGGAGGGCCAAACACGCCCTTACGAATCGCGCAAAATCAAATTTCAATTAAACTTCCCAGATGACTCTAAAAATTATGCTGATCATAAATATATCCTATGTTCTGGTTTCTGAAGCCTCGAAGGCATTTAATTTGCAGTACAAAGTTAACCACCCAAATATGCATTAACGAATCAAACGAATTAAATTTCCAATTAATTTTTCCAAGCAGCTCTAAAAATTCCCATTAACATATCCAAATACTCAATTTTAATTTCTGAACCCGTAAAGGTCGATAATTTCAATTTTAAAGCCGTGACTCAATAGATAATTCCTCAATTTGAACAGATATCATTACATTAAAATGCATTAACCCACAAGGACTTAAAAGTAATTTCGGATACGGATTTTGGGGTCGTTACATTTGCATGCTTCCAAACATCGACCGTAGCAACTACTTTTCTGCTGGTTTCATCATCTTTCAGAATAGGAGCATTTTCACGAAGGAAAGGTGCTAGATTTAATGTTGTAAGATAGAACAGTATTTTTTGCTGCCATATTTTAAAGTCAATTCCTAGGAACTTTTTTGACTTTTTCCCATGATTCACCGAGACTGTCACATCAGCAGGAATGATAGGTGCAGTCGCAACACTGGTCGGATTTGAGGTTTGAGTAGTTTCAATAGCTATTGAATTCTAAATTATAAAACATAATTATAATTAGAATTTTATACTGCACCAAAAATTAAACCAAAAAACATAGAATATAATTCTGTAAAAAATAAAATAAACAAAGTTGTAACTTTTATTTTGAAAGTAATTTGAAAAATAAACTTTTATTTAATCAAATTAACTTCACACAGAATATTATTTATGTGAACTTGAAAAATTAAAATACTGACAATTAGAATTTTAATTGATGAAAACCCAGAATATTATTTTTGCATATTTAGAATTAATTTCTGACAAACTTTACACAAAAAATAATTTCTCTAATAAAACTAAAGAGAAATTTTGAAAGGAAACAAACAAAAAATTATGTATAAACAGAATAACTCGAATCTATGTTAAGATTGTTGAAACAATCTTCTATGTAAAGAATAATAAACTGAAACAAAGTAAATAAATTACTTACAAGAAGTCCTTGTACCGAAATGTTAGAATAAAAAGAATACGATCAAGTCGAGTGTGTGACACTCTATCCTTAAGATAGATTCGCCGCCGCACAGGTGCTCACGGATTTTCAGCGTCTATCTCCCAAGATACAATGATCACACACACTGATTGTAGTAGCACTACAAACAATCTTTTCTAGCGAACCATAACCTGAGTTCTGAAACTCTCTTAAATGTTTAAGAACTAGCATGAAGAATAAATGCAGCACAGAAGCAAAACGGGGAAAGGAAAATGGAATGTATTGAATTTGCTGGAGGATTGTCACGGCCCAAACCAGCAATATAGTTTTAGCATCGTAACCGGCCAGTAATCTGGGATTACCAAAGGCCTTCTTAACAGTAAATAGTAATAGGGCTAACGGAAGCCGATGCTAATAAAATAAAATTGTCCAATGAGCTGTGGGACTTACACGGGACAAAAAAATTTTATATACTATATACAGATATTCACATGGTCCACCTCAAACATATGAACAAAACATTTACATATGAGCCCATTAACAAAATTAAACAAAACAAAAGATTTTATACTAAAACTTCGTAACATTAGATCACAATTGCAAAAAGGTGAATTTGGAACCACCCAAAAGCCTAGACACATGATGATTCGGAACCTCGCAGTGAGGCTGTGATATCCCTATTCTGTAATATGTTAATTGGTCCTTAATATGAGCATGATTATGTGTTTAATATGATTTTGTGTGCCATTATGTGAAAATATGTGGTTTTGAATTTCTATCTGTTCACCGTAGGAATATCTATTTGATTAACTGCTTTGGAAATTAAATTGAAAGCCTTATTGGCCACAGAAGCCGAAATTGATTACGCTATAGTGATTAGCGTAGTTTTTAGAGCCTATGGTGAAACTTAGTTGGAAATTGATTCGGGTCAGATTAATCGGATTAAATTAATGACTTAATGCTCAATTGTCTTATATTAAAATAATGTGCTTGAGTGGGGTTGTATAAGGGACCATGATATGTTCAATTCCCTCTTTTATTTTATCTTCGGCTGAAATCAACTCTCTAGAGAGAGAGAGAGAGACCTGAAATTAGAGGGAGAGAGGGGAGATAATTCAAGTTTGGTCTTGAAGCTTGATAATCTAGAAGCCATACTCAATAACTTGCTATTAATTGGAAAATTGAGCCCCTAGATAGGTAATTGATCTTGAATTCATAAGTTTTAATTTGTAATTTTGTAAGTTCAAGGTTTATTTGTGATCAAGGGCATAATTTGAGTTGAATTGATTGAATTGGGGGTTTATATGAGCATGCATGTGCATGATTGCTATAGTTTTGCATATTCATGCCTAAGCTATGTTGAACAAGAGGAATTGGGCATCAAATCTCACATGCATGCATGGTTTTCATAAGTTCCATGATCATAAGCCTTATTTGTACCATTTGAACTCGAATTGGAAGCCAAAACTTACATGCATGTTTGATTCTTGAAGAAATGAAGCTTATGTGAAGTTTGAAGACATGAGTTTTGTTCATACTAAAGAAATGAGAGTTGTTTGAGAATTAGGTGTTGACTTTGAACAATTTGATGTAATATCCTTACATTCTCATACAATATAATGTGTTTATATGTTTTTGGGATTGAAATCATGCATTTGGAACCCTTGAACATCAAATTGAAGCTCAAGAACACTGCTGGAAAAACCCAGAAAGTTTGATGTCCACTCGAGTGGGAGAATCGCCACTTGAGCGTGGAATTCGTGCTCCCAGCATATTTTTGCAGACCTGGTGCCCGCTCGAGCGGGGAAGTTGATGCTCGAGCGTGGAGCTATGTAGACAGACCTTCCGCTCGAGCGCCCGAGTTCATGCTCAAGTGTGAATTTGATGCAACCAGAACTTTTGCAGACCTATTGGGTCCGCTTGAGCGGGGACCCTGTTTCTGAAAATTTTGTGTGAACGTCCTGTGTTTTGTTTTCCGTTCTCTTTCACTTGAAAACACTCTTAGGCATGCATTAAGCGTTGTAATTGAGTTAAAGAGATAAGAATGAAGCCTAAAGAGGAATATGTGAATTATAGAACGGATTGAATCGTTTGTGACCCATATGTGTTATATGATGTGTAGGGTCAAGCTCCAGGGAAAATCCATAAGCTGATCACTGTGAGTAATATCTCGACGAAGATATCTGAAATATATTATTGTCCAATTGATTACTTTTGTGTAAGTTTATAAATTCGTTGATTTGATTGGTGGACTATGTTTGCTATGCTAAATGAATGGGCCAGAGGCTGATAAGAATGAACGAATGGGCCAGAGGCCGTTTTGACAAGAATGAATGAATGGGCCAGAGGCCGTTTTGACATGAATGGATGGGCCAGAGGCCGTTTTGACATGAATGAATGGGCTAGAGGCCATTTCGACATGAATGAATGGGCTAGAGGTCGTTTTGACATAAATGAATGGGCCAAAGGCCAGTTTGACATAAATGAAAGTTTGAATGGGCCAAAGGCCAGTTTGTTTGGAACCGCAGTCACTTGACCTAAATTGTGTATATATGTTAAAAGGAAATATGAATTGGGCCTGAGACCGTCTGATGTATAATGTTCCAATGTATTTTCTTTATTTAATATTATTCACTGGGCTTTCGCTTACGCTTATTCATGTGTTTGTAGGTGAGCCAAGAGAGGTCCAGACCCAGCCTCAATGAAGTCCGTGTGGAGCAACTGAGTTTTGGAGAGTCAGCCCTTATGTCTTACGCACGAGACTCGTCTTCGCCTTTTGTCATACTATCTTATTTTTGTCTTATTGGCGAGGACTTTGAATATGTCTGTATATGGTTCTCATGGGTTGACTTAGCTTTGGATGATCCTATCTGTACACAAACTTGTGTTGTACATGTTTTGTTGTGAGTTATTAATATGCATATTTATGGTTTGTGATGATGTTCCATGTAAGCACAGCTCTATGGACAAAGTTTTAAATTGCTTCCGTTTGGCCCCCATTAACTCTGTTAAAATACGTTTGGTTTGGTCTGAGGCCGTAGGTAATCTCATGATTACTAGCCGGTTATGTCCTTAACCCTTGGGGGCAGGTTCGGGCCATGACAGAGGCACAGTGGTTGGTTTGACAAAACGGGGTTCACTCGACGCCACTAAGTCTGGTCTGGTGCGTAATCACCTATATATATATAACAAACAGTGAGTTAAAGCTCAGTGAATAATCTCAATGTAAAGAGCTTAAATGAATGAAATTCATAACTTATAAAATCAAAACAATGTTCTTAACGTGATCAAAGTATTTTATGAATACTTATAATATTTTCTCGTATCCAAAAGAAGCCCTAGAAGCTCGGTAACAGATTCCTCGGTGCCTTTTCCCACACTCTAAACAAATTGGTGCTGAACTGTTTCTTTGGGCAAGTTCATTTTGACCAGGATTACTAGACATTTCTAAGTTTCGTTTCTTATTCATCGAAGGTGTTGATTCTCTATTAAAATCAGAGTCTTGTTTCTTACCTTTCCATTCAACTACCGGTGTCTTGGCCTGTTTTAGAGCTGCAATGTTTGACTCAGTCATTAGAGCTTTATCAAGAACATCAACATACTTTATTAGTTTAAGAACATTCACCCAATCCAACACTTCAATATTCAGTCCACCCTCAAATTTTCTGGCTTTCTTATAGTTAGTATCTACCATATGCGGTATATATTGAGCAAGCTTTGTGAATTTAGCCTCATATTCAGCTACAGACATAGTACATTGTTTTAAATGCTCAAATTCCGTTACTTTGCGGTCTCTCACACATTGTGGGAAATATTTCTCATAAAATACTTGTAGACACTCCATTTTTGACCGCCCTTACGACTTGGGCACCATCACTTGCACACCCAATGATGAATGTATATGCTTGTCAAGTGCTCGAAAGTCCTCAGTGGAATGCCACAGCTCCTTGCCTCAAAATCCTGCAAACCTTGTGCCTAGTTTCTGCACCAAACCCAAGCCTTTCAAACTTGAAACACCTTGGACCTGCAGGCCCATTTTTATGGGCTGCCAGCCACCTCTTTTGGCTGCCGGCCACCCTTGTGCCTTGCCGGCCACAACTGTGTTTTGCAGATATTTTTGCCAGTTGTGCCAGCTGTTTGCATAGATGTTTGCATCTATCTACATGTGTATGGCTGGATGTTTCTGAGGGAGTATGACATTTTTCTATAAATAGAGGACCTTCCATTCCATTTTTGAGGGTTAGAAAAATTAGAGCAAAAATTAATTTTCTCTCTCTCTCTCTCTCTCTCTCTCTCTCTCTCTCTCGAAATTTCTTGAGCTTTTGCCTATATACTCTTGACCAAACCATACCATCTTTGAGCTCTTCTCTTCAGGAGATATAAGGCTTATCTTGTTTCATTGCTTTGGTTGCTTCTTTTCCTACTATTTTTCTACTATTTTTGGGCTGTATAAACTCTATATTTTTGAGCTAAAACTTATGGTGTAAGGCCTTAAAAGGTGGAGGTGTGGTTCACCTTTCTTTCCACTTTGCTTGTCTAGCCTTTACTCTTGTGTTTCCCACCTTTGCACTATCTGTTTTTTGAGGTTTTAAACATTGATTTTCAGAGTTATTTCAGTGGCTAAAAACATGTTTTGAAGTCTAAAATTGGAGGGGTTAACCTCCCCTTCTTGTGTCTTGTTCACTAGCTTACATAGCTCTATGTTTTAGCTTACTATTTTAGCTATTTTTTGGTCTTAATTCCAGTGTATTTTAGGGCTTATTTAGCACTATTTTAGGACTATTTTTGGTTGTTCATTGCATTCGAGCCTTGTATTGCATGCTTGTAGTGTAATTGTCCTCATAGGCTTGGTGGTTTAGGCCTTAGTCACCATCCTATTTAAGTTGATATCATTTGTTTATGGTTTTCTATACTTGTTTTCACCCCTAATCACTTTTGCAACCTCTCTCATTTCTTGGCTTTTGCTTTGCTTTGAACGTTGGTTCAAACTAGTTTCTTGTTTAAAGAATGAGATTGAGGCCTTGTGCTTAATGGTTTAATCCCTTTAGGGGTTCATTACCAACGGAATGTCGCTCCTCTCATGCCTAAAACAACTCTTGGTTTGATGCTTCTTTCTATTAGAGGACTTAATCTTCACTTTCGGACTTAATTTGTTAAAAAATGGTTGGTAAATTAAAATGGAATAATAAAACTTGGATTAAAATGATGCAAGATAATAACTTGGTTTGGGTTCAATCAGACGTTAATTGAACCCTTGAGTCTTGAGTCGCTTCATACTCATTAGTGATGAAAACAGTTCAAGAGTCATTGTCAACCATTTTCCTTGATCATCCATGATAGGAAGGGGGTTTGAGAGTCTTTATTTGTTACATTTATTGAACTTGCACCCGTTCGTTTATAGGCCATCATGCAATAAAATTGCATCGATTGATGATTTGTGAATCAAGTTTAGTACTCCTTTGAGCTGTTTGATGATAAGGAGGGGTAAGTTGTGCAAACAACCCTTGAGAATACCCTGTGCTTACCCTATTTGCTCTCTGTTGTAACAGGAAAAACCAGGCATTAGTGGCCGGCAAGCCACTTTTTGTGGATGACAGAGCACCATTTGTGGCCTGCAGGCCACAACTTCTAGCCTGCCGACCACCTTTGAAAAAAAACAGTCAGTGGATTTTTTGAAATAGAATGGAGTTGGTTTTGAGGCAAAAAACAGTGCAAATGTTCTACTATGCAACAGAGGCATCTGGTAGCAGAACAATGGCCTTTTTTGGGTGGAAATCCATGCATGCATGAGCATTTCTCATTTCCCAAGGCGAAGTAATTAGAATAGCTAGTTTAGCACTTCTTTCATGTTGTATTCATGTAATTAATTAGTTCGTTTTGATTTATAATTAATTAAATTAGTTAATTAATTTGTTGTAATAATTAATTAGCTAATTTAGTTGATTATTTCATTTGGTTTGTAATTCGTAGTAATTAGATTAGCTAGTTAGTTCATTCAGACCCTCCTGCATGAGGGCACAAATGTTGTAATAACATGTATGTCTTCCAACCTCATGTCTTTCTCCCTTTTATTTACTTGCCTATGATGGTTAGTTTAGAAGCATCATGTTTCATTTAGCAACTCTCATGTTTGCATCCACTTGTATTGCATGCATTGAGGCTCAACGCATCATTCTAACTTGCATCGTTAGTTAAATGCCTCTTTGAATATGTGCTTAGACTGTATGCTATCAAATTGATTCACATGCTATGTTAGTAACCAAGCCTAGTAATTGCATATTGCATGCGTGGCATTAGTCATATTGCATAGTTAGGATTATGCGTTTTTTCTAACTCTTTTATTTTTTTTTTGTCTTGGAGTACTAGGTGAGCTTTTCTTTGCTTTAGCATCTTGTATGAGTGTGTTAATGTTGCCACGTAAATCATGTACTCCCTGAGGCTAAGTGCTTATATGCTAAACTATTTGAATGCCTGTGGATGAAGGCTAGTTGCTTGACTTGGGATAATTTGATTAATGTCGATTTTAGCCCACTTTTTCGAGTGGCAAATTCACAAAACAATTTCAAATAAAACATGAAATCAAATGTTCCAAATCTTGCAAATTAGTCTATACTTGTGTGAGTCGCATAGTAATATACCTAATAAATCGGAACAAGAGCATATAATGTAAATAAGAATCACATCATGATTAGTAGAGGCCGATCTTTGATCGAGCAAGGGGGGTGCTCAATTCATGACCTTCCCCTCTCGTACTTAAGTTCCCGAGCCGAGACAATCTTGGTGATGATAGAGACGTGGCCTTTGGCACGAGTCATGGGTTTCCTAAATTTTTTCAAAAAGATTTAGGTGGCGACTCTGTATCTGGCAAAGCAGTCTATATTTGGCATTTTGATTCAAAATTGATTTTCTAAAAGATTTTCCAGATTTGGACTCTTTGGTGTTTATCTATTTTATATTGCACTTGTGAAATCAGATTCAGAACCACAGGTAGAGTCTGAACTGTAAGGCTTTCTCATCTTCCGAAGGGAGCGCGAAAAGTCGAGCTATAGTTTTTGGCGACTCCGCTGGGGATTTAGAGAACTTGACTCGAACTTCATGATGTGAAACTTTATCTACATATATATGTTCTTTGCATTGCATTTGCATTGGTGCGCTTAAGTCACTGTGTTTGCCATCTGCTATTCCTGGACGGTTTGCTGGAGGCCTACCCAAAAGCTGACCGGTCATGGGCTCTGCCATGTTGGAAACACAACCCTTGGATCTGGATTACTGCTGTACCACTTGATCCACCTTGCACTTCTCGGTGTTAAGTGTGAGAGGTATATTAGGTATTCTTGCCGAGGTACCCGTTCGACCATTCAACCTGGTTGCATTTAGTGAAGCTATAGTGAGTATTCCAACTTAGGACAGGATGCCACCCATTTGTTGGATGTTGTGAAACTCATTGTTTGAAATAGTGCAGCCTAGATCATGCTAAAATCTAGGATAGGGTAACCATACCTCCCTCATACGGGTGTTTTGGTTCTTTTA
Organism: Camellia lanceoleosa; assembly: GCA_025200525.1. NCBI lineage: Eukaryota > Viridiplantae > Streptophyta > Magnoliopsida > Ericales > Theaceae > Camellia > Camellia lanceoleosa. The sequence continues at coordinate 39,875,632 of CM045772.1, forward strand.
CTTGGTATGTGCTTTTATAGTGAAACTGTACAGGGTGGTTCATATTAGTATGAGTTTGAGAAAAGAGTGCAATGGGGATTACAGTTTAGCTATGTGTTATGACTATTGTGAATTGAGGCCGAAGTGCTGTTCGATTTTGATTATGTTTTTCTTTCTTTCTTTTTGCCAGGTAGTTTACCATCATAGCTTCAGAATGACCCGATATTCCCAAGTTGTGTGGACTCGCTTTGGCAAGCTTTGCAAAGCTCAAGACCTTGTTGGTGGTCAGCTAGTGTTAGTCTCACTTTCGCTAGTCACCCGACAAAGAAGGAACAGATAGTCAGTAGCACCAGTACAAAGCACTCTGCAAACACCTATCCACTTTCACTCAATCAGTTCACCAGCATCTAGTTCACCTAGACCAGCAATGGCACAAAATACAGCATAGAACGCGGAGGAATTCGCTACCATGATTATGGCTTTCCAAAGAACCATGGACATTGTAAACTAGAGGATGGCTGCACAAGATAAAATTATTGTCGATCTACGACGTACATCTGGGGCATCAACATCAATCACGTATCCGATCTTGGCTGCTCAGCCAAACCCAGATCCACTCCCACCGGTTGAAATTTTTCCAGTCCCAGATCCTTAGGACATGTTTACCCCGGCTCCAGCTTATTGGCCTCCAGTTCAACCCCCCGCAGGGGTCTTTCCCTTCGATATCAATGAAATTAATCCGGCCTTGGTCAAAATTGCTAGATTAAAGAAGGCATTGAAGAAATCCCAGGGCTTCAACTCCATCCTAGATATCGAAGATGGGTACATTGAGGCTTTAGTCAGATTACCAGAGAAATTTAAGATGCCCCACATTGACATATTCGATGGGAGTGGGGATCCGATTGTGCATGTCCGGTTGTTTTCAAATGTATTGAGGCCCATGCGTTCGTCTAGGGCATAGGTGTAGACTCGACTTTCTTCGCACGCCCCTCTTTCGAAGAGGCACGAATTGGTCCTACAGTTTGGACTCCTGTTACGGTTCTGAATCTAATCTCACAAAGTGCAATGTGAGACTGATAAACACCAAAGAGTCCAATCCGGTAAATCATTTTGGAAAATCAAATTTTGAATCAAATAATGCCAAAATTGGACTGCTTTGCCAGATTACAGAGTCACCATCTAAATATTTTATTTTGGGGAAATTCAGGAAACCCTGACTCGTGCCGAAGGCTACGTGTCTGTCATCACCAAAGTTGCCTTGGCTCGGGAACTTGGGTACGAGAGGGAAAGGTCCTGAAATGAGCCCTCTCGCTCGCTCGATCAAAGATCGGCCTCTACTAACATGACATGTTGTTTTATAAACCTCATGTGTTCTTTTTCTGATTATTTAGCTAACTTTACGATGTGATGCACACAAGTAAGTATAGACTAAATTGCAAGAATTGGAACAAAATAACTCATGTTTGTTTTCGAAAATGGTTTGATGTTGCTACTCGCAAATGGGCTAAAGCGCGGATTTGCCACCCTCAAGTGGGCTTAAAACATGATTTTGCCACTTTGTAAAGTGGGCTTAAAACTCACATTCAATGAATTGTCCCAATTCAAGCAACCAAGCCTTCATCCACAGGCATTCATTCAGTTTAGCATATAAGCACATCGCCTTATGGCAACACTCACACTCATGCAAGTATGCTAAAGAGTAAAGACTTACAGTGTACTTCGAGCCAAAACAAAAAGCTAGTTAGGAACAATGCATGATCCTAACTATATTAAAATGCCTAATGCAACACATGCAATAATGCAACTAATAGTCTCAGCTATCTAAGATGGCATATGAATGCAGCAATTTGATAACATGCTTTGAAACACATACTTAACTAAGTATTGAAATACAATGTAGTTTGAACGATGCGCCGAGCCTGGTGCATGCAAGACAAATGAATGATGCAAATATGCAAGCATAAGGTATGCTAATGAAAACATGCCCTAATCTAACCATTGAAAGTGGTTAAATAAAAGGGAGAAAGACGTGGGGTTGGAAGACATGCACACATACACGCACACTTATTACAACATTGCGCCCTCGCGAAGGAGGGTCTGAATGAATAATTAGCTAAGCTACTGTAAGCTAAGCTAATCAAACTAATCTAATTAAACTAATTAGACTAATTATTACAAACCAATTGAATAACTAGTAACCTACTTACTAATTATTACAACACAACATAAAGAAATAGCTAAGCTAAAGCTATTTAGTTATTACAACAATCAATGCAAATTAACAAAGTAATTAACACATTAAACTATGTTGCTATTACTCTGCTCTGGGATGCAGAAGATGCATGCACTCGATTTTCGCCCCGAAAAGCCTTCCAGTTTGCTCTTGAGAGGCTCTGTTTGCAGGGTTGCTCCAAGAACTTTCTGCTCCACCTTACCAATTCACTGCTGAGGAATGCACCAGTGGCCTGCCGGCCATGAGATCTTGCTGCCGGCCACCTGCCAACCAAAGAGAGGCACTACCGGCTAAGGATGAAGCATTGTCGGCCATCAATGTACTAGTGCCAGCCACTGGTGTGCTGAATTACCACACTGCAAAAAAGCACAGACAGAGGAAAATAGAGGGTTTTCCAGGGATATGTTTGTACTATGCCCCTCCTTATCATCTCAAAACATCAAAGGAGTAGCATTGTTGGATCCAAAACCACCAATTAAGCATTTTCAATGCATGATGGCCAAAGATTCAATTTGTACACTTTCAATAAATGCACAAAAACAAGACTCTAAACCATTACCTTATCATGGATGATCAAAGGCAATGGAGACAAAGGAAGATTGGCTCATTTCATCACTTTGAGTATGAAGTGGACCAATCTACCTTGTGTTCAATATAACGTTCGATTGAACACAATGCAATGCAACACAACATGCTTATCTTAGTCATGTTTTACTTGTCCAATTCTTGTTTACACATTTTAGCATTACCAAGCCATTCTTTAGTCAATTTGTACAAGGTGAGTGTCCTCTAATGAGAGAGGGGTCAACCAAAGGATGATTTAAAACATGAGAGAGATCATGCCTTTGGCTAGGAGGAACCCTCAAAAGAAGGTTAAAGCCATTGAGTACAAGTCTCAATCTTAAGCTTAAACACAACCTTAAGACTAACCAACCCTCAGAACAAATGAAAAGTGTGAAGAAATGAGGGAGGTTGCAGACTTTTAGTGCTGAAATGTCATGCAAAATAAGACTACAACATGCAAACAACTCATGTACAACATGTTAAGAGCCAAAAACACTAAAGCTAGTGAAGAGCACTACACGAGAGCCATGCAATATCAAGCTCAAATGACCAAAACAGCTCTAGACAGAGCTTAAACATGCCAAAACAGAGGCTAAAACATGCTGAGATGGTAGCATAAAAAGCTAGAAAAACATGCTGATGTGTTGGCTCGTAAACAAGGCTCAAAGCACAACTCTCAAAAGCAATGAAGAGTGAGATATGTGAGGGTACGACAGAGATATATGCACTGAAATCACATGTTAAATGATGCTACAACATGCAAGCAACACATGCACAACACGTTAGAGGCCTTAAAACACAAAGCTAGTAAAGGCCATTTACACTACAACCATGCAAGGCAAGGCTCATATGACTAAGACCACTCAAAATAGAGCTAAAGCATGCTAAATTAGTAGCAAAAACATGCTGAGATCAAGTCACAAATAGGTAGAAAAACTTGCTCACAAGCTAGGCCATCTACACTTGTAAACAAGACACAAGGAGGGGAGGCCACCCCCTCCTATTTTGGACCTCAAAACCAAGTTTTTACCACTGAAATTCCTCTAAGTTTCAGTGGTTAAAAGGCCAAGAAAAGTCTATTTTAAAAGCTTGAAAAGAGGCACAAAAAGCTTCACAAGCCAAAGAGCAAAAGAGGAGACAACCCCCCAAACTCAACAAGACTTAAACCACTATTTTAAAACCTTAAAAAAAAAAGTTTTTTATGGTTGAAAAACAAGGTCAATGTAGTGTAAAGAGATGGCCAAGCAACCAACTAAAACAAAGCTTAAAAGAGGTAAGCTTTACTTTTGAAGCACAACAACAAAACAACCACAACTTTGAGCTGAAACCAACCTTAGGAGCTCAAACAAGGCCTCCAAGAATCTCAGCTCCAAGATGAAGGTGTTTGGCTAAGGGTCTTAGTGCAAATGTGTAGAGAATTCCCACTTTCAAGCACAAAATAGGAAGAGAGAGAGAGGATTCTAGAGAGAGAAATTTTGCTCACAAAATTTTTGTAACCCTTTGCATGCAAAAGGAAGGCCCCCATATATAGAAGATACAAAATACTCTTGCAAAGATCCAACCATCCATGTGCAAACAGATGCTCCAATCTGTGCAAACAACTATAAAAAAAATATCTAAAAATATCTAGTGATGCACTGGTGGCCAGCCAGCCATCAGGGCACATCAATGGTCGGCAGGCCAAAGTCCATGGTCGGTAGTGCCCAAAAGTGGCCGACAGTGCTCTAAAAGCAACATTCTAAAAGGACCAAAACATGGTCCAAAAATGAGATAAAATTGATGCAGGGTTTGGAAAGATCAAACCTAGGGCGCTCTGCCATGGAGTTTGAGCGCTCGACGAGCAATCAGACTTGTCACTGGATGTACCTGCGAGAACATCCATGTCTTGAGGATGGTCAAAAATGGGGTGTCTACAATAGGTGCTTTCCTTGTTTGGAAGAACCCTGTCTAATGTGGCAACCATCTAATATGCTAAATTGGAGGACTCAACAAAGCAGAATTGAGAGGAGTTATCTAAGGCATTTGTTAATCAGTATTCATATAACACCCAAATAGAAGTGAAAATTAGCGAGCTGGAGGCTATTACCCAAAACCCCAAAGAATCATTCATTGATTTTGTCGCCCGGTGGAGAGCCAAAGCAGCCCGAATGACAAATAGACTTGCCGAACGAGAACAAGTTCGGCTAGTGGTCCAGAACTTTGAGCCAGACATGTTTCAGTGAATGATAATGGTGCTGTTGTCCACATTTTCTTCCTTACATGAGCCTGGGGTTCAGATTGAGAGTGCATTCAAAAAGAGTATCATCCACAGAACAAGTGAACCCGCAAGAAGGCCATTCTCTAGGAATACCAATGCTAGCAATAACACTATTCCACGGCCTGTGTATGTCAGTACTGTTGTTTCAACAGCCAAGATGGCTAATCCTTTTGCTGCTGCCACAACTTCACAACCTTCACAAAGTACCAGTCCACCTTGGAATCGAAGAGTTTTTACTCCCCTCCATATGAGCCCAACTGACGCCCTCAAACTATTAATGCAAAAGGGGCATCTCAAGCCTCTCAATCCTCATCCACGTTCAGACCCATTGCTGTCCAAACATGACCCTACCCAGTATTGTATCTTCCACCAACAACATGGCCATCCCACGGACATGTGCTGCCGTCTATGTCATGAGATCCAGGATCTCATTGACAACAAAGTCATCACCCCACCTTCCAAACCTAACGTAACAACCAACCCACTTCCTGTACACAACCAAGTTCCTTCGCCCAGAAAAATTGACCACATCCATACACTACTGCCCACCTTCAACCCTAGTACATACATTGCCTCATTCCACCTACAAAAACCAGAGGTAGTTATTCCAGAAGGCACAAACATGTGCATGATGGATCTAACACCACAAACCCATTCCAAGCCTGTGGCAGTAGAAACAGAGAGAGAGAGAAGAATGCACTGAAGGCAGGGTCGTCTGATACCCATGTCATAGAGAAGGGGCTCTCGCTCACAGAGGAGTACGATCTCTGTTTATACATTGTGGCCATCGATTGGCTGAAGCTGGTAGTTATACTGCTGGACTTTCTCAGCATTAATGCTATCGGGGAAGACCAAATGGCACAGAATCAGAATGAGTGGCCTGAGCAAGGCCTGAATGACTTAGCAAACCTAGAGGAGGATTTGGCAGAATTGGAAGAGGATCTCGAGGATCTTTACTTCTTTGAGGAAGAAGATACAAGCTGTGTGAAGATGGGATGGTGGGACCTGAGCTAGCCAGAAACAAGTAACAGATGGTTAAGTGAGGAAGAGTCAGATGTGGAGGAATAGATAGGAGAGACTGGGAAGGAAGAAGAAAGTGGTGCTAGTGGCAAGGCTGAGGCTGCACCTCTGGCTGAGAAAGAATAGGCATTGGAACAATTCCAACGGGAGAGAGTAGAAGAGATCCAGAAGAAAATAGCTTTGGAACAGAAAAAGGGAAAAGAGAAAGAAGAGGCTGAGTCCACAACCAGTAGGTTCAAAACACCAAGAACATCGAGTGGGAACCCAATGATCGGAAGAGAATGTTAAGGAAACTCAAAAAGTATCGGGATGCTGAAACCCAAGCTGTAGTGGAGGAAGAATGGTATGATGACGGGGCACGTGATGTTAACATGCTTAGAATAGAACCTGATAACAGCCCAACCATGACCGCGAGGGAGTGCTGAGAAGATAGCGATCTAAGCCATGCATATACGGATGAAGGGTGGAATGATGATACCCCTGATGATACGTGGTACATTGATGAGGTTGATAATCTAACCCGTAGTGGTCAGTACTTTAAACTCCTAACTTTAGATCAGCCAGAATCTTCCAACAGAAAGGCTGAGAAAACAAATGAGAAGGATGCTGAAAAAACCTGGTCTTGAAACAACTAAAGAAGATCCAGGCCAACATATCCATCTGGGGAGTAATAATGGCATCTTGAGAGCATAGACAAGCCCTGTTCGAAGCAATGAACCGTACCAAACTGCCCATAGATACCACCATTGACCAATTAGTGTCGTTGGTCACCTCTGGGGACGTTATGCCAGTAATATCCTTTGCGGATAAAGAATTGCCTCCCGAGGGCGCCAATTACAACCGTCCCTTATATGTAACCCTGGAAAGTAAAAAAAAATGGATTTCGATGGTGTTAGCAGATACCGGATCGGCGATCAATGTATGTCCTGTGAGAACTATTTATGCCATCAATTTGAGGCCGATTGACTTTACACCCATGACCCAAGCTATCCGGGCTTATGACAATACAAGCCAGGATGTTATGAGAATGTTCAAAAGCCATATCCTAATCGGCCCGTCTGAACATGAGGTGAAATTCCATGTCATGGATATACCAGCAATCTTTAACTTGGTACTAGGAAGGCTCTGGCTCCACCAGATGAAGGCTGTGTCGTCAACTATTCACTAACTAGTAAAGTACCCTTTTCAAGGTGAGATTGCTACTATGTATGGCAATTTTGCGATTCACCCTCCCTAAGGAACTACCACACCAGTGCTGGGAATCATACATCGAGAAGAGGATGTATTTCTCTTTAGCTTCTCTCTGGAAAAAGCTCGGCTGGTCCAAAACATCATGGTAGAAGACGAGGGGAATTATGTGAGTGCCCAGTCCATCTATATGATGAATAAATATGGGCATCTTCTGAGATTAGGACTAGGTAGAAGTGGTAGGTAGGGAGGTACCGTTGCCAAGGAGATGAGTCATAATCCCCACGCTTTTGGGTTGGGATACAAACCTACCATTGCAAACTGGCAAAGAAAGGGGAAGGAGTTGAGAGGAAGAATCAAAGCAAAGAGGATTGGGAAGCAATATGAGTTAGTTCACAAACCTATACGGGGAACCCTAAACGGACGCTTTGTTCTCCAAGGAGAAGATTTCCCCTTTTGTGGATTCCCGGAGCCTTGGTATGACTAGGAGATGAAGACTAGGTATCCTGGGTTCAAAATCTTCTTCGGGCACCAGTTACCAAAAGAGGAGAATGAGCAGGCAAACCTAAGCACTGGTACAGATCAAGAAAGGGCTGCGAGCCTAGTTATTGAAGAGGAGGAGTTACTGGGAAAGACACTGGTTGACTTATTGGTGGGTTCTACTGCTTGAGCTGAGTCCACTGGCTTGGGAGATAGTTTTACTATCTCAATGATCGGGAATAAACTAGCAGGGGATTTTACTAGTCTTATTGTGGATGCATCTGAGGCTCCGCCCCTGATCTAGAAGTTTAAGAAGGGCACCGTCAGCAGTTTTGAATAAGATAGTGAGTTCGAGTCTGATTCCATTAAGTTTGTGGAATCAGAATCAAATTCGAGTTCTTTAGAGTCTGGCATCTCCGGGATTGGTAGCCTGGATGCCAAAGTCCTGTCTCGGTCCTCTTTTTCTTTTTCTTTTGGGTCCACTGTAACTAATGAGCCAAATATTTTGACTGGGAATGAGGTGGACTTTGCTTATTACTCTGTGCCTTTGGTTTGTTGTACTAATCTTGATTTCCAAAATTTTGACTTAAATGAAGAGGAAGAAATTCCTTGGGCATTGAAGAACTTGGTTGATTTTGAGGAGGAGAGGCGTGTTAAGCCCTGTACAGATGAAATCATTACTATTAATGTGGGTACTAAGAAGGATCCACGCTTGGTCTAGATCGGGTCCACGTTGTCTTCGGAGGAACGCGGTCATTTAATCTCTTTATTAAAAAATTTCAAAGATGTTTTCACGTGGTCCTACGAAAACATGCCTGGAATCGATCCTGAGATTGTACAACACCAGATCCCTCTTGACCTTGAGGCCTGGCCAGTTAAGGAAAAGTTGCTCAGAGTTCACCCAGATTGGGCTTTGAAGATCAAGGAAGAAGTTACCAAACAGATTGAGGCACGGTTCTTGCTTGTATCTGAATATTCGATGTGGTTGGCCAATATTGTTCCAGTCCCAAAGAAGGATGGCAGAATCAAAGTTTGTGTCGACTTCAGGGATCTGAATAAGGCTAGCCCTAAAGAAGATGTTCCACTGTCGCATATTGATGAGTTGGTAGACTTCATCGCGGGGCATGCATTGCTCTTGTTCATGGATGTGTGTTCCGGGTATAACCAGATTTTGATGGCACCTGAGGATAAGGAGAAGACCTCTTTAACTACTCCATGGGGGACTTACTGCTATCGAGTCATGTCGTTTGGATTGAAGAATGCTAGAGCTACTTATCAAAGGGTCGCAACCACCATTCTACATGACATGATCCACAAAGAGGTTGAGGTGTATGTGGACGATATGATTATCAAGTCCAAAGATTGAGAGGGCCACTACATCACCTTGGAGAAATTCTTTCAGTGGATCAGAGAGTATAGATTGAGGTTGAACTAGTAAAAAAGCACCTTCGGCGTAACAGCGGGAAAAATGCTAGGATTCCTAATCACATAGAGAGGAATTGAGGTAGATCCTTCCAAAATCAAGGCCATCTTAGAAATGCCACGACCAAGGACTAAAAAGGAGGTGCGCGACTTTTTGGATAAAGTGCAATTCATAAGAAGGTTTATTTCAAAACTAACCTTGACTTGTGAACAACTTTTTGGTCTCCTGAAGAAAGGAAAGAAGTTCGAATTGGACGATCGCTGTCAGTTTGCTTTTCAACAGGTTAAGTAGTACTTGTAGAATTATCCTGTGTTATCACCACTAGAACCTAGAAAACCGTTGATTTTGTACCTGTCGGTGACAAACTCAACCATGGAGTGTATGTTAGCTCAGGAGTCTGAGGCGAAGGTGGAGAAAGCTGTTTACTACTTCAGTAAGAAAATGCCGGATTACGAGACCCGTTACCCTCCCTTCGAGCAATCTTGTCTAGCCTTTGTATGGGCTACCCGAAAGTTGAGGCACTACCTATTACCTCACTCTGTAATCTTGGTTTCGAGATTAGATCCCATGAAATATCTCTTTGATAAACCAGCACTTACGGGTAGGCTAGCCCGTTGGTTGCTTCTTCTCTTCGAATTTGATCTTACATATGTTACACGCAAGTCAGTTAAAGGGAGAGTTGTAGTGGAATTCCTAGCAGATCACCCAGTAGAAGAGGATGTAGCGGTGGATTACTCTTTCCCAGATAAAGACATTCTACAAATAGAGGAGAAAATGTAGACGATGTACTTTGACAGAGTAGCCAATCAATACGGTTGTGGGATCGGTGTGTTGCTGATAGCACCCGACGATTCCCATATACCTTTAGCCTTCAAACTCTGGTTCAAAGTATCCAACAATGACGCAGAGTATGAGGCGTGTATTGTTGGTTTAGAAGTCGCCCTGGAACTAGGGACAAAAAGGTTGGATGTCATTGGGGATTCGAACTTGGTTGTGTCTCAAACCAATGGAGATTAGCAGGTTAAAGAGGAGAAAATGAAGGTTTACCATCAGGTCTTGGACATGCTAATTTTGAGGTTTGAAAAACTAACGTTTACCTATTTGCTAAGAGAGAACAACCAATTCGTTGATGCACTAGCAACTCTATCTTCTATGGTAGACATTCCATTAGGAGTCAGAATGTGTATGATCATTATTGAATAGAAGTACATGCCGGCTTATGAAACCATTGCCACGATAGATAAGGCTTCAAACAAGAACCCCTGGTACTATGATATCTGGAATTTCCAAGAAAGGGAGGCGTATCCACTAGGAGCAAATGCCAAGGACAAAAGGGAAATACGACGTCTGGCCATTCAATTTATCATCTACTGGGGCAAGCTGTACAAAATAGGCCATCTGGGAATGCATAAACTATGTGTGGAGGAAGAAGAATCAAAGCGCCTTATGGAGGCCATTCACGGAGGAGAGTGTGGAGCCCATATAAATGGTGTGATGCTTGCTTGAAAAATCCTTAGACAAGGCTACTATTGGTCAACCATAGAAGAGGATTGTATTGGTTTTGTTCGGTGATTCCACAAATGCCAGATTCATGCCAATCATACGAACATACTACCATTTAAACTCTATAATATGACTTCACCATGGCCTTCCTCAGTCTGGGGAATAGACGTTATCGGCGCAGTTACGCCAAAGGAGTCAAACATGCATGAGTTCATTTTGGTAGCAATCGACTACTTCAAAAAATGGGTAGAGGCCTAGTCCTACTCTGTGCTAAAAGTGTCGCATGTGGCTAAGTTTATCAAAAACAATATCATCTGTAGGTATAGGGTGCCGAATAAGATTATCTCCGATAATGGATTACACTTCAAGAAAGAGGTGATAGACTTGCTTGAGAAATATAACGTGGCTTTCTATAAGTCATCGACCTACAGGCCATAAATCAATGGAGCTGTTGAGGCTGCAAACAAAAACATCAAAAGGATTCTGCAGAAGATGGTAGAGACTTACAGGGACTGGTCAGATAAATTGCCATTCACGTTCTGGGGCTACAAAACCTTAATTCGAACATCTGCAGGGGCAACCCCCTATTCTCTCGTTTATGGGATGGAGGTTGTTTTACTAATTGAAATTGAAGTGCCGTAGCTACAGGTTCCGGTTGAGTGTTAGATAACGGAGGCAAATTGGCAACAGAGCAGATTCGAGGAATTGATGTTGCTTGATGAGAGGAGGCTGCGGGCATTGTATCATGTCCAGGGCTACCAATGTAGAATTGCTAGGGCTTTTAATAAGAAAGTGAAGTCTAGAAATCTCAAGGAAGGAGACATGGTGCTCAAAGATAACTGAGCTCCCATCCATGACCCTAGGGGCAAGTTCAGACCTAATTGGACTGGTCCTTACATCATCAAGTCAATATGGTCAGGAGGGGCAATTATTCTCATGGACCTAGATGGCCTGGAGTTTTCATAGTCAATCAACAAGGACAAGTTGAAGAAATACTACCATTGAGAGGCTCGGTAGGCTGAAAAACCGAAAGGCTGACCTAGGCAAAAGTTAGAGCATAAAAAATTGGAAACAAAGAAAAACTGAGCTCGCAAGGTTGAAAACCCTAAAGGGTGACTTTGGCAAAAGCTAGAGCGTAAAAAGAGAGAGTTAAAACCCGAGTGAACTTGAACCGAACTACGTAAGGCCTGATTCCCATCTTTGGGATACGTAGGCAACTTCATCCTGAAGTTCGGCCCTAATCATCTCCAACTCAACTGTCTTGCCCATTTGTTTGATTAGGTCATCGTTGCTTGTTATTTATAAGCTTGGTTGTGATCTTCGTTTTGGGAAGAAAAATCGTTGTATAATGTATAGCAGTGGTGGCATGGAAGCAGGGGCAGTTATGATCTTTTGATTCAGGGTTGTCCATATTGAGGATCGATTCTGCGTATGTTAGGCGGTGATCGTTTCCTAAAATTATTTTGAAAAGTTTTAATAAAAGTTGATTTTTCTCAAAATTTTACTTTTTACAACTTAGACCATTTTTGGGACCTAAAGGAAATTTTTTTAGTACTCACAACTTTAATTCCATTGATTTCAACATCAAGTACATTCTCCAACTCTTTGCTACAAATTAAAGTCGCTTTTACATCATAAAACTTGAAAAGAAAGATCAAAGCAATAGAACTAGGGGCACATGAGTCAGGTGTTCCTGTGCCCTCCGCTTGTACTAAAAGAAGTCCCTGCAGCTAAAGTTGGTCTAGCTTGCGCCACATCCTCGAGCTAAGCCAAGCATTTGCCATAAAGGGCATAACTGAAACTAGGGGTAGGGGCTAAAAGCTCTCATGTCCTCCAAACAGCAAGGTACCTAGCCAAGTCTGAAGCACAAATCGGGAATAGAGCCGGGTATTCCACCCTCTCATCTGGACGTGTCTGATCATGCCCAAATTGGCGTTTGAACCGGAAGGGAAAATAGAACACAGTGTGTGAGGCGAATCAACTGAACACCCGGATGTCGAGTCATACTATAGCTTATCTTAGTTAAGTCAAGCCAGGGGCAACACCAAGCTATGTCAGCTGCAGACATATGGCATATCCAGTTGCACCACCATCCCTCATTCGGGAATTCCACTAGGTGTTGGCGAAAAAAGTACACTTGAGCTGAGTAAGCTGGGTAAGGGTTCACCACCTTCAGCTTGTCCATCAGCCAAACTTGGGAAGGGATGAAAAATAAGAGTAATTAAAGAATAGAGAGATGTATGTTGAGAGAAAAGTAAGGAAAGGGCTTTGAGAAAAAATAGAATGTGAATGTCGAGGGATGTGAGAAATATATATAAGATAGGGTGGGAAATAATACCTGGAACAGTAGTGGACTCCCCGGAAACCTAGTGGTCTCTCGCTGGTGAAAAGCGTCCAAACCCATCAGGGTCTCGGCTAAGGCCAAACTGATGTAACTCTTACATTCTTTCAGGCATTGGGCTACCTCAATCAACTTGATATCGGCTCCACAGAAACTAGGGGCAAGAAGATAGTGTGCAAGGATACACAAGCAGAGGGCGTGTTATTGAAAAAATCGCCAGAGGAGGTCATCTTGGTACCGATGTCAGAAAATCGATGAATCAAGCTGGGTATATTTAGCTCTCCGTCGTGGGCCAAGGATTGAGCTTTGTGCAAAGTAAGTCCATACATTCATCCCAAGGCTAAGGTATGGCCAAAACGGGGCTAAAGTATGATTTCCTCATCGCGTAGGGATTCCATTAGTGCCTAAAATTCTTCAAGAGTCGGGCATATTTCTTGTGCTCCGAAGCGAAAGACATGCATAATCGGGTCCCAGCATCAGACCGCAACATGGAGGAACGGAAAACAAAGTGGAGTACAGCTCAATGGAAAAGGCGCGTTTATGCCGAAATCCCGAAAATTTACCTTTTCTATGTCGTCTAAAGTGGTTATCCAATCCGGGAGTTTCTCGGCAAGAAATGGCTCCATTTGTGAAAGAAGCAGCAGCTGAAATGAAGTTTTGGAGAAGAAATCACGAATGAGGACCTTTTGGAGAAGATAAGGTTGTAGTGGAGGCCAGCTGTCAACTTTCTAGTGGTTCTCCACATTTGTGGCCGGCAAGCCACTAATGATGCCCAGCATGCCACTTCTCTTAGCCAGCAACCTCTTTTTTGTGGTCGACAACTTCCTCTCCTGGCTTGCCGTCTACTTGTGTGCTGGGCAGTGTTGGCAACCTAGTTTTGTCTTGATTTTTGTGTTATTCGGTCTTGTTTTGAGTCTTTTGGTTTTTGCAAGTGTGTATAGCTGTTTTTGGTCTGTGTTTGAGTTGTTTTTTTTCTTTATTTATTGGGTTGTATGTTATTTTTTATTTTGTCATTGGTCGTCTCATTATCCGATTAAAAACATTATTCCAATGCAAGCATGTTTGGTTTCCAATTCAACTTCATGTTCTTGTTCATGCAAGTATGTTACTCGTGGTGCAGTGCTCCTGTTTTAGAGCCAAAACTCTTTTCATAAAAAATTGTGAGGGTTTTATTTCAATCATGTCTTTTTTTTTTACAAAAAAAGTACAAGTTTCAAAAGTAAAAGTAAAACCTATGTGAAGCTATATATGTGCTAAACTACCAAAACTAAAAAAAAACTAAGGAAAAAGTCTAAAAAATAGTGCCAATCATCTCAAGCTCGAGAGGCCCTCTTCGTTCTCTTCCTTGGAGGGGACTCAGAGGCACTGTCTCCGTCGGTGCCACTGTCAGAACTAGACTTTGAGCCTCCGCTCCCTACCTCGGAGCCGGCCTTGGTGTCATCTCCACTTCCCAATCCTGAGCTGGCATCATCGTCTCCCTTTTAGACTCAGAATGTCGACTCACTATCTCCTTAGAGACGTTGGCCTCGTCAACATCATTTCCATTTAGAACAGGCTCTGAAGGATTGCTTTGGCCTCCGGCACCCCTGTCCTTGCCTCGACCATGAAGCTCGTCTCAGCTACGTGCTGGGACTCGTCTCTCTCGACTCTCTACTGCTAGAGGAGGTCTTGTTGGTGCTGATGCTGCCGTTGCCACTGGTGCCCTAGGTACAACTGGGATCTGAAAAACACAGGTGTCGTCATATCAGATGCAGTGTGCATAGTTACAAGATATAGTATAGCAGAATGAGCGTTATGTAGAAAACAGATATAGTATGAGTACAGTGTGCCAATACAGTGTATCAGTGTGTGAGATGGTATGAATACGATAGTGGACATGCTAATGTATCAATGAAATGCATGCTGAAATAGAGAGAATACCTGAATACTGTGGAGACTGAGCAGCGTCTCTCTTCTCTGCACCATGCCAATCAGGGAAGCAAGTAGCTCGATGAGGCCCTCCATATACCCAACAGGTGCCTACAAGTGCATTTGAATAATTAATATCTGAAATGGGAAGTGTGGGATGCAAATTGTAAAGTGTGGTCCATACCTGAGGTGCGCCTCTAGCTCTGAGATACCTATGCCCTGCCTCTGCCAGCTCCATTAGAATTGGCTATGCTGTCCCAGTCGGCCGCCAATGTGTAAGTACAGTGAGAATATCTGGCCAACCGGTCATCTTCCCAACATGAGGGGCCCCTCTAGTATTAGCCCTGGCCTCCCCAGCCTCACCCACCACAGGAGCTCTTGCTGCCTCGCTTGCGCGAACACCCGTTAGAGGATGCATGAGATGAGTCCTGATGAATGCCGCATAATCACCCTCTACTCTGAAAAGTCCACATCCAGGCTTGCCATGAACTGAATAATAGCCTCAATTAGGCTGTCTACTATCCGTATAAATGTTGGGGTGGCATGGAAATGACTGGATTAGGCGAGTCTACAGTCTGGCATACAAACTGTTCGCTCAGAAACCAAGCCTGACAGACTGGGCCCTCCAATAGAATCCGAAAGGGAGATGTACCCTAAGCCCCCACATACTGGTCTTTCACCCCGGCCGTCATTGTCGCCCAAGGCTGCCATGTGATCTGCAAACAGGGAATGTATAGATTGTTAGTTGTCGTCAGTTGCCAAAGTATGAATCAAAGCAGTATTAAAGCAAAAATGATTGTGAGTTTCAGGTTACCTCGTCGGTGACCATTGTATCGAAATAGCGGCGGAAGAAGAAGAAGGTCGTATCGTCATGGCTCTGACACCGACACCGGCCGTCGTATCGTCACGAATATGATACTATGGGAGGGATCTTCACCATAGGCTTTGGAGCAAGGGCCGAAAAATATGCGTAAACCTATAACTACAAAGGAAAGGGAAGCCGTGTTATCAATAGTGTCAATAGATATAGAAAGTGCACGGCAGAAAGCACAGAGCATGAACAAATATAGAAAGTGCAAGGTAGAAAGCACAGAGCATGAATATATATAGAAAGTGTAAAGTAGAAAGCACAGGTGTTGAACAGATATAAAGCAGAAAATGTGAAGTAGAAAGCATAAGTACAAAGTAGAAAGTGGAGTGCATACCTCCCAGGCTTGCCAGTAGCTTCCGACCCGCTCTCCTCTCATGCGGGAAGTGGGGCTCATGTAGCCGTAAAGTGTGGCGAGGCCAGCTGCACCCCAATCATAGAATCGGACCTAGGGCAAGGTCACTAAGGCGCTCAGTAAATACAATCCTCTAGTGTTCCACCTATTTGTAAACAAGGTGGTACCGAGGAGGAACATCAAGAAGCCCTAGGTGTACTGCTCTATCTTCTCTAAGGTCATGGGCTCGCTCCCACGGAAATGCTTAGAAAACCAGCTATACTGCACCATCGCTGGTCTGGATACAGGTGGGCGTGCTCCAAGTAGGAAGATCCAAGCGGCCTCCTACTCACCTATGTCTGTGTTGAAGGGGATCGGATCACCCCTACTCCTAAGCCTATCAATATGGAGAATTCGTAGGGAGTCATCGTTATCTCCCCTGCGGAAGAGAAGACAAAAAAATTGGTGGTGTCCCATCACCTCTCCATTAACGGTCCGAGAAGCGGCCGGTTCGCTATGTGGCATGAAAGTCTGGAGCAAAAAAGGCCAAAGCCAGCCTGATCGACAATATCGCAAACCCCCGCGGGGAGCTCGTAGTATCAGTCCCTGGTTGTCGCCGTTTCATGCCCCCTGTAGGCACGGGAGTCTCTCTGTGACAAAGAATAGTGGATCAGGTGAAGGACAGTGATAAATGAGCAGTCAGAATAAAGGCAATGCAAGAAATGCAATTCAAGGGGAGGCAAAAATACATGAAAATAGAGTTTTTAGCTCTGTGGC
The DNA here is from genome assembly GCA_025200525.1 of Camellia lanceoleosa. Lineage (NCBI taxonomy): Eukaryota > Viridiplantae > Streptophyta > Magnoliopsida > Ericales > Theaceae > Camellia > Camellia lanceoleosa. The sequence continues at coordinate 39,892,507 of CM045772.1, forward strand.
GTCGTGAGAAAGATGAGAGTTTGGCTCCCTCAACAGAAGGTCCTCTGGCACGCCACGTGCAAAGTCGCTGAAGTGTTTGATGCCACCGGACGGTAATATATGTGTGCGGGGATGATACGCCTCTAGATCAGAATCCCCAATGGGAATGGCTTGGGCTCGAGTCCTGGAGTGAACTCTACCTCAAACTCAGCTGCAATACCCTCCGCTGTTAGATCCAAAACCTCAGCAGCGGGTGATGGTGGAGGCGGAACCTCGGGAGGGACCCCATCATGTGGAATATCGTTTGTTATCTGGGAAAATAGGTGAAAAGTGGGTGAAAAGTGAAAAAAAATGGAGAAAAGAGGGAAAACTTGGAAAAAGTCTACCCTAGGAGAGAGAAAATGGTAGAAAAAGTCAAAACTCGTGAAAGTTCACGAAACCCGAGAGAAACTCGAGGGGAACAAGCCTAAAGTGGTGAAAATGCAAGAAAAAGTGACGAAATCAAATTATGTTCAGTTCAAAACATAAAGAACCAAGAAGGTTTTACGAAAAAAGTTTGCATGGGGCGTTGGAAAACGCATATAAAGTGCAAATCTAGAGATAGAAAGCACCTAGAGAGAGAGAGAGGGAGGATTTTCGGACAAGGGTTTGTGAGGAAATGAAGTATGGGAGTGCATATTTAAAGACTCACGAGTGAAAAGTTGAAACTGCCTCGAGAAATCATTGGTGGCTGGTAGGCCACATTTTGTGGTTGGCAAACTTCATTGGTGGCCGGCAAGTGGCCAGTAGCCTTCCCAAGAGGCCGACAGGTGGCTAGTGGTCTTCATTTGTGTCCTAGTACTATTTGTGCTTCTGTTTTCCCACGTAGTGTATGAAAGGTTCTTGTTTTGGATTCAGATGGCTGCGTTCCAATGCGTGAATGTGCCCGACTTGCCAAGACGAATGCGGTGTATCCTTTTTGAGCATGTTGCAACGTCTCCGAGAGGTAAGTCAGAGGTTGTCGCTGAATATTACTTTTGTTTGTTCTGTCAAATTACGTATTTGTTCTCTTCTGTTGCATCGAATGTACGTTTTCACATACACTTGTGTTGCACGCATGCCCTGTATCGTTCATGATTCATGCATTGAGTATGCTTGAATAGAATATGCTTTCAATTAACATTGTACATCGGTTGTTTGTCTTGCATGGAACATGCATTATCATTATGTTGAGTTGTCATCTTGTTCACTTTGTGCATTTATCGCACTTGTTTGCTTCATACCTTGTTTTATTGTCTCCGTGGGCTTCGTTTTCTGAGGCCGAGGCCTTCTCGAGGAAGAGATAATCTTGCTTAAGTTTTGACTGTTTGATTGTTCCATTGTTGACTTGTTTAAATCGGTTAAAAACAGTAGGTGTGCCTGTTTGTTCACAACACCCCTTCTCCTCTCGCGTTCAACGTGTTAGGATTGTTTAAATCGGTTAAAAACAGCAGGTGCGCCTGTTTGTTCACACCACCCCTTCTCTTCTCATGTGCGACGCATTAGGATTGTTCAAATCGGTTAAAAACAGTAGGTGTGCCTGTTTGTTCACACCACTCCTCATTCTCTTGCGTGCGACGCATTAGGATTGTTTTCCTTGATTAAAAAACAGCAGGTGTGCCTGTTTGTTCACACCACTCTTCCTCCCCTCGCGTGAGAGGCGTTAGGATCTCCAGTCCTCGGTTAAAAACATCGGGTATGCTTGGTGTTCATACCACCTTTCCTCCTCTCGTATGAGACGCCTTGGTATTGTTTTCCTCAATTTTAAAGAAAAAAACATCCGGTGCGCCTGGAATACCGTCTTTTCACCCTCTCTGTGCGAGGTGCAATTTGGGTTTGGAATCTTTTTCATTCTCCCTATGTGAGACGTTGCTTGGCTTATATTTTCTTACATTCTTTCTACATGGGATTGTAGACGCGCTCTGAGGGCCTCAATGCTACAGTTCGGACTCAAATTGTCACGGTTCTTAATCTGATCTCACAATGTGCAATGTGAGATTGATAAATCACCAAAGAGTCCAAATCTGACAAATCGTTTTGGAAAACTGATTTTTGTAAAGAAGTGCCAAACATAGACTGCTTTGCCAGATACAGAGTCGCCACCTAAATATTTTATTTTGGGGGAATTTAGGAAACCTTGACTCATTGCCTAAGGCCACGTGTCCGTCATCACCAAAGTTGCCTCGGCTCGGGAACTTGGGTACGATTGGGGAAGGTCAGCTATGAGCACCCCCGCTCGCCCGATCAAAGATCGGCTACTACTAAACATGATATCTAGTTTTTGAAAACACATGTGTTCTTATTTCGGTTAATTAGCTAGAATTACTATGTGATGTGTACAGCAAAACAAGTATAGACTAGATCACCTAATTTGGAACAAAGCATCGCATATTCGTTTGTTTGGAAAATGATTTGAAATTTGCTACTCGTAAGTAGGCTAAAATGCGGATTTCAATGAATTGTTCAAATTCAAGCAATCCACCCTTCACCTACAGGCATTCAGGCGGTTAAACACTTAAGCAAATAGCCTCATGGCAAGCATGCTATCATGGCAACACTCACACACATGCAGTATGCTAAAGCATAAAAGCTTACCCAGTACTCCAAGCCAAAACAAAGAACTAGTTAGAAATCAATGCATGATCCTAGTTCATGTTAAGATGGCTAATGCAACGCATGCAAGATGCAACTAGAAATAGGCTCGGCTATTCTAAGATGGCATATGAGATGCGATAATTGATACATGTATTCAAATTGGAATTGAAATGCGATGTAGTTAGTATAATGCGCCGAGCCCGGTGCATGTAATGTAGATTAATGATGTAAACATGCAAACATAAGTATGCTAGATAGATGAATGGATGCAAACATGCAAAGCATAAGTATGCTAATTTGAAACATGACCTAAAACTAACCAACGAAAGTAGGTAAGTAAAAGGGAGAAAGAAATGGAGGTTGGAAGACATGCACGCACGCACGCACACTTATTACAAAATTGGCCCTCTCGACGGAGGGTCCGAATAAATAATACATGCGAACTAATTAACTAACTAACAAGCTAATTAATTATTACACAACCGAATTGAATAACTAGCTACAACTAATTATTACAACAATTAACTAATTAACAAATTAATTAATTACAAATTGATGCTAACTAACAAGTAAGCATGAAAAATAAGCTGCTCCAGCTCTGTTCAAAGAAGGAGAGGAGTATGCATGCTCGCATTCGGTTTCTCGCCTCGAAACGCTCTCCGGTTGCTCTTTTGAGGCTCTGTCTGCAGGGTGTTCTCAAGGAATTCCTACTGAACCTTACCAAAAACATGCTGGGGAGTGCATCAGTGGTCTGCCGGCCATGGGGAGCCACTGCCGACCAAAAAAGAAGGGGTGTCGGCCAACAACAAGGCACTGCCGACCATCTACAAGGCACTGCCGGCCACTGATGTGCTGGGACACCAAGCTGCAGTAGAGCACAAAACAGAGAAAATGGAGGGTCTCCCAAGGATATGTACGCACTATGCCACCCCATATCATCTCAAAACATCAAGGGAGAGGCATAGTCGAATCTACGACCATCAATCACGCATCCCAATGCATGATGGCTAAAGATCGAACTTGTGCAAATCAATGTGAAATAAATGCACAAATAAACACAGAAGTGCCTAGAACTCTATCATGGATCATCAAGAGTGTCGGCGACCGAGAATTGAGACACATTTCATCACTTGAAGTATGAAACGCCCCTCGTTCCTCGTGCTTGGATTAATACTTAATCCAAACAACAATGCAATGCAAGGATGGCATACACAATGCTAACTTGAACATGCAATCATGCAATATGACTTAAGCATGCAAAATGTAGTGTAATAAACATGCAACAACATGTAATGGAACTAGCATGTGAAAACATACAAAGATGGAGCAAGCATACAACAATATGCAGGACAAGCATGCAACAACATGCAAGGGATGGACTTGAACCAAAATAGGCAGACCTTAGATATGCCCAAATCAGTGCCCATAAGTGATAAATTGATAGTATGAAAAGCATGAAAAGGCAAGGCAAACATGCATGCCAATTGGCTCAAGAATTAAGGCATAAAGATGCAACTCTTAAGCACACTTAAAGAGTGACAAGCATGGATTTGTGACAACAAGGTAAGCTCTGAAATCTAATGTAAATTGATGCCAAATCAACTAAACAACGCAAGCATAGCATGTTAGAAAGCTCAAAGCTCGAAACTAACAAAGGGACTTAAGCCATGGCCATACAAGGCAAGCCCCAAAGGGCTAAGGGAACCTAAAACAGTCCTAAGGCAGGTCCAAACAAGACCAAAAACAAACTCAAAGCTAGCCAACACAAGCTAGAACACAAGGCCAAAAACAAGGAGCATGCATGACTACAAAAGAAGCAATGCACTACACTTATTGAAACCAAACATGGCATGACTTGGACAACATAAAATAGAGTTATATCATGGTATAATATGACAAAAAATGCACTGATATGATGAGCCAAAGGCTTAGGCTTAATGACATGCACAAAAGTTCATTCTTGAGGCATAAAGAGCCAAGCCTCCAAGACATTAAAAGTATGTCAAATGCAAGTGTATGACCACATTTCATGGACTGAAATAACACTTAGAACGATGGCAAAGCATGCAAACATCACATGTATGGCATGGTAGGGGCTTCAAAACCCAAAACTAGCCTAAGCATTTACACTATAGCTATACAAAGCATGAGTGATATGGCCATGGCAGCCCAAAACAGTGTTAGAACACCTCAAAATAAGGATAAAATCATGCTGGAGCAAAGCCAAAATATGCTGGAATGATGAGTCAAATCAACATGCACATAAGGCTAGTAAGCAAGATTTGTTCTACAAGTATATGGAGCATGCAAAATACGACCAAACCAGTAAAAGATAGAGTCATGACATGCCAAATGATGACCAAATACTTGCTGAAATGGACTGAACATAAGCTAGGATGACATGCTAAAGCAAGAAGTATATAAAGCTAGTTTATGAGATTTACACTACAAGTGTGTTCACATGCATGGAGTGAAAAAACCAACCCAAAAAAGATCTAAGGCATGGTAAAAAATCACCAAAAACCTACTGAAATGGACTCAACACAAGCTAGGCAAACATGCTACCTTGATGAGCTACAAATGAGATTACACTACACATACGAGACGCATGCAAAAGATGACCAAACCAGCCATGGACAGAGCCAAGGAAGGTCCTAAAAGTCACAAAAAAGGGTCTGAACCAAGCTTCAAAAGTATAAAGAGGCATGCTCCTTTGGAAGGCCAAAAATGCAAGCAAACAAAAACCAAAAGAGAGGGGGCCACCCCCTCTGATTTGAGGCCTCAAAACCACATGCCTACCACTGAAAATCCACTGGATTTCAGTGGTTAGAAGGCCAAACCAAGGCTATCTCGGAGGCCTTAAGGCATGGCTCAAAACAAGGCCAAACAAGGCCAACAAGAGGGTTAAAAACCCTCAACAGCCAAAAGACCTTAAACAAACTTCAAAAGCACTTAAATACAAGACTTTTTTCAGTTGAAAGCAAGGCCTAAAACAACATGCAAGTATGGCCAAAATGAGGTACAAGAAAGTGCTAAAAAGGGGAAGAAGCTCACCCCTGAAGATCAACTTCGAAACCAGCAACTTCAGGGGGCAAAACCTCACTTTTAGAGCTCAAGAAGTCCTCCCAAGAACCTTAATCCAAAGATGGTGGTGTATCTCTAAGTGTTGTAGTGTAAAAGTTCAAGGAAAATGGACTTCAAGGCACAAATCAACAACAATATATAGAGAGAAAGAGAGAGAGATATTTCTTCTCAAAAATGCTGAACCTCTGATAAGGAGAAAGGCTCTCTCCTTATATAGAAGAAAAACAATGCAAAGCTTCTTCAAGAAGCTTGGCAAGAGCTTCATCCCTCCATACACGTGTATGGAGGGCAAATAAAAGGATTCCAGCTGGCTCAAAAGATCTGGAGTGAAACCTGCTGAGATAGGGGTGCTGCCGGCCATCAGGGATGGCCGGTAGCCTCAATCAATGGCTGATAACAGCAAAATGGGGGCCGACAGGTCCAAAAGGTGGCCAGCAGTGCACCAAGAAACACATTCTGAAAGGACCAAGTCATGGTCCAAGAATGGGGCAGAAAGGATACAGGGTCTGGAAAGCTCGAACCTGTGATGTTCCGCCGCGAAAGTCAAATACCCGATGAGCAATCAAACTTGTGGCTAGATGTACCTGTAAGCACAACCGAGTCTTGAGGACGGTCAAAAATGGGGTGTCGAAAACAAACATGGGTTGTTTTGTTCCAATTTGCGTAATTAAGTCTATACTTGTATGCTGTGCGCATCACATAGTAAAGTTAGCTAATAACTGGAATAAGAATACATGTGTTTTTAAAACAACATATCATGCTTAGTAGAGGCCGATCCTTGGATCGGGCGAGCGGGGGTGCTCATTTCAGGACCTTCCCCTCTCATACCCAAGTTCCCGAGTCGAGGAAACTTTGGTGATGACGGACACATGGCCTTTGGCACGAGTCAGGGTTTCCTAAATTTCCCAAAAATAAAATATTTAGGTGGCGACTCTGTAATCTGGCAAAGTAATCCAATTTTGGCATTTTTCTAATTTAAAATCTGATTTTTCAAAATGATTTTCCAGATTGGACTCCTTGGTGTTTATTAGTCTCACATTGCACTTTGTGAGATTAGATTCAGAACCGCGACAAGAGTCCAAACTGTAGTAGTTGGACCAATGTGCGCCCTCTCCGAAAAAGGGGGCATGTGGAGAAGTTCGCGCGGTCTATAATTTCTCCCCAGCAGAGTCGCCAGAAACTGTAGACTCGACTTTCTTCGCGCACCCCATTTCGGAGAGGCACAAATTAGGTCCAGCTACAGTTCGGACTCCTGTCAGGGTTCTGAATCTAATCTCACAAAGTGCAATGTGAGACTGATAAACACCAAAGAGTCCAATCTAGGAAGTCATTTTGGAAAATAGATTTTGAATCAAATAATGCTAAAACTGGACTACTTTGCCAGATTACAGAGTCGCCACCTAAATATTTTATTTTTGGGAAATTTAGGAAACCCTGACTCGTGCCAAAGGCCACGTGTTTGTCATCACCAAAGTTGCCTCAGCTCGGGAACTTGGGTACGACAAGGGAAGGTCCTGAAATGAGCACCCTCGCTCGCCCGATCAAAGGATCGGTCATGATATGTTGTTTTATAAATGCATGTATTCTTATTCTGGTTATTAGCTAACTTTACAACGTGATGCACATAGCATACAAGTATAGACTCAATCACGAGAATTGGAACAAAACAACTCATGTTTGTTTTTGAAAATGGTTTGAAAGTGCTACTTGCAAGTAGGATAAAGCACATATTTACTACCCTCAAGTGGGCTTAAAACAAGGTTTTGCCACTTTGCAAAGTGGGCTTAAAACTCACAATCATCGATTTGTCCCAATTCAGGCAATCAAGCCTCCACCCACAGACATTCATGCAGTTAATCACATAAGCACATAGTCTCATGGCAAGCATGCTATCATGGCAACACTCACACTCATGCAAGGATGTTAAAGCGTAAACACTTACAGTGTACTCCGAGCCAAAATAGAAAACTAGTTAGAAACAATGTATGATTCCTAACTATGTTAAGATGCCTAATACAACATATGCAAAAATGCAACTAATAGCCTCGGCTATCTAAGTTGGCATATGAATGCAACATTTGATACACGTATTCAAATAGGTATTGAAATAATTTGGCATATGAATGCAATATTTGATACACGTATTCAAACAGGTATTGAAATACGATGTAGTTCGAGTGATGCGCCGTACCCGGTGAATGCAAGACAAATGAATGGATGCAAACATGCAAAGCATAAGGATGCTAATAAAAAATGACCCTAAACTAACCATCGAAAGGGGTTAAGTAGAAGGGAGAAAGAAGTGGGGTTGAAAGACATGCACACACACGCACGCACCCTTATTACAACAATACACTATCACGAAGGAGGGTCCGAATAAAAAAGCTAAGCTACACTAAGCTAAGTTAATTATTACAAAACAACTAATGAACTATGCTAAGCTAATTAATTACAAACCAAATTAAGTAATTAAACACTTAACTAATTAATTACAAAACGACTAAACTAATGAACCATTTAGCTAAGCAATTTAAATGAATGGCCTCAGGAAGTGAGAGAGATATGCATGCTTGATTGCGCCCTTCTAGAAATCCACCACCATGCCTCTAGATACCTCTGTTTGCACATCTTTGGACCTCTGAAAATTGTGCCAACCTCCAGATTGCATCTGTTTGATCCCAAGAGCACATTGGTGGTTGATTGGCTATGATTGGTGGCCATCGGCCAACATTGATGGCTGGTCGGCTGGTACTAGTGGCCGGTCGACCACTGCTTCTCTGAAATTCCTCCTTTTGCTGCAACAGAGAGCAAACAGAGGCATGGTAGTGTATTTGCAAGGAAATGTGTGTACTGCCGCACTCCTTATCATGTCTCAAGCTCAAAGGAGTGTAGCACTTGGTTCTCAAGCCACCAACCAAGCATTCTCAATGCGTGATGGCTTGAAAACCAAGCTTGTACAAGCTTAGTGAATGCACACATAATACACAAAGAGCCTCCACCATATCATGCACGATCAGGGGTGTTGGCGACCAAGAAACGGGACACATTTCATCACTTTGAGTATGAAACGTACCACATTTCTTGTGTTTGGATTAACGTCTGATCCAAACACATGCAATGCAACACACATATGCTATCTTCCTCGTGTTTTATTTGGCTCATTTGTGTTTACACATTTTAACTTACCACTTAATCCCTTAACCGGTTAAGTCCAATGTGATAGTCCTCTAATGAGAGGGGTCAACCAAAAGGGTGGTTTAGGACATGAGAGGGATTATGCCTTTGACTAGGAGGAACCCTCAAAAGAGGGTTAAAGCCATTTGAGCACAAATCTTACCTCATGCTTAAACATAAACTTAAGGCCAAACAACCCACAAAGCAAATCAAAAATGAAGAAATGAGGGAGATGGCAGAAATTTCAGTGCTGAAATGGCATGAGAAATAGGACTATAACATGCAAACAACTCATGTACAACATGTTAAGAGCCAAAAGCAATGAAACTAGTGAAGGATACAACACTAGAAGCATGCAATACAATACTCAAATAGCCAAACCGGCTTTAGACAGATGTCAAATATGCCAAAATAGTGGCCAAAATGTGTTGAGATGGTAGCATAAAAAGCAAGAAAAACATGCTCTCATGTTGGCTCACAAACAAGGCATAAAGCATAACTCTCAAAAGCAACAAATGAGTAGAATATGTGAGAGTGTGACAATGCTACACGCTCTGAAATTACATTCTAAATGATTCCAAAGCATGCAATCCTCACAAGCAAAGCATGCTAAAGGCCTTGAACCTCAAAGCTAATAAAGGCCAATTGCACTATAGCTATGCAAAGCAAAGCATATATGACCAAAACTATTGAAAACAGAGTTAAACCAGGTTAAAACATGAGCAAAAATGTGCTGGAGTGAAGCTAACACATGTTAGAACAATAAGCTAAAACATCAAGCACACTAGACTAGTGAACAAGATTGCACTACAAGTGCAAGATGTGAGCAACAAGTGGCCAAACCAGCCAAAAACAGAGTTAAAACATGCTAAAATATGGCTAAAAACATGCTTGAACTAAGCTATCAGAAGCCACAAAAACATGCTACTTTGTAATGCTAACTAGGCATGGCATAGAGAGACAAGGAGGGGAGGCCACCCCTTCTCATTTGGGACCTCAAAACAAACTTTTTACCACTAAAAATCCCCTGGATTTCAGTGGTTTAAAGGCCAAAAAAAGTTGCTTCAAAAGGCTTTGAAAGATAGCACAAAACTTAGCAAACAAGCTACAAGAGAGGGTGGACCACCCCTAACTCCAAAAAGGCCTTAAACCACCATTTTTAGGACGGAAAAACAAAGGTTTTTGTAGTTGAAAACCAGACCAAAAACAGTTTACAAAGGTGGCAAAACAAGTACGCAAAATAAGCTTAAAGAAGGTAAATGCTATACCTTTGAAGCAAGGCACAAATCACCCACTTATCTGAGCCAAAACTAGCCTTTAACAGCCCAAAATAGGTTCCAAGAGACCTTAGTCCAAAGATATGCAACTTTGATGAAGGATGTCTAGGCAAACTAGAAGTGTTTCTCTAGTTCTATGCACAAAATGGGCAAGAGAGAGAAATCTAGAGAGAGAGGTAGATATTTTGTTCTGTAAATTTTGTAGAGAGAGAGGTATTTTTTAGAGAGAGTGACTCCCCAAACTTTCTAACCTTGCAAAATATGAGATATGGCTTCCATATATAGCAAAAATGAGAGCCTTGATCGAAAATATCTGATTTAGAGATAGCTGGAGCATTTGAAAGACAGCTGGAGGTAAATATTTGCAAAATCTGAGCTTTCTAGACATTTTTGGCCGACCGGCCATCTTTGTGGCCGACCAACCATCAGTGGTGGCCGACAGCAAATTCTGTTCTGCAGGTCAAATTTCAAATGGGTATATCTCCTTCATCTGAACTCCTTTTCAGGTCATTCTTGTATGAAAATTGTAGCCCCGGAATTAAGCTTTCCAATGGTGCAGTCTCACATCAAAATTCCATGTGTGCTATGAGATATCCCTCTTTTAGCGAAGACTGCTTAGTTTTAGTTCAACCGGATTGATGTCTAACTTCAACCAGCCATATCTCCCTCATCTGGCCTCGGCTTTAGGAGATTCTTGAGTGAAAAATGAAACCCCAGAAGTGTTCTTTCCAACAGTGCTGGCCCCATATCTGAAATCCAAGGGTTCAAATGGACAGGCCTGATTTAGCGAGGGCTGCTCCTCTCTCCCTTAACAGCTCATGCCCAACTTCTTCCCCAACTTGGTTTCTTCCCTTTCCTCTTCTTTTCTTCAACTCCAAACCTCTAACCAAGATGTTTTGAAAGATTTTTCAAAGAGTTCATCTCTCTTTCATTCATTTCCACTTTGTCCTTGCTCGGTTTACCGAAAAGCACAACATTTAACGAAATGCGGGCATTGGAACATCGCAGGAACCTTTTCAAAAATATTTTGAAAGAGAGGGTTTTAAGATCTAAAATCTTTGGTCAAAATAGTTTTGGTCCACAACTAGGGTGTAAGGTTGGATTTGACGCTCTCCTTGCTAAGGAAATCAAACCTTTGCACTGCACACCTTTCGTCACCCAGTAAACAATCAGTAGCGCCCTAGTCTTAAGGGTGGTAAAAAATGGGGTGTCTACAGTTGCCCCTCTTTGACAGAGCTCATAGTCATGAAATGACGTGAGTGAATGTCAAAACCCAGAGATGACCCATTTTTGAGGAGGCCGAAGACTTGGACAAATAAACAAAATGTAAATGCAGTTGGTTGAACTCGAAGGTTGCCTACATATCCCTTTGCAAGGAATCAAACTAGCGTAGTTCAGGGGGCAGAATGCACAATGATATGATGATACGTGATATAACAAAACAGTGTAAATGATATACAATATAACGAAACAATACAAATGATATGCGATGTAAATATGATAATCAAACCACAAGTAGTGCAAAACCACACAAATATCATAAAGGGATAGAGATGCAACATCAAACTACGTTTAACATAGAAAAGGTGTCAGAATCATCAAACCACAATTCTCTTAGTGGAGTAGGCGTGTGCACATGCAGAACTATGTGTGTCGTAGTAAGAATACAAGTAATTGGGTGGCATGATATAACTGAGGAGTGATTTGCTGAGGAAAGATCGTGATCCTACATGTTGAATGCAACAAAGCGACATACGATGCAATGGATGCAATGGATAAAGTGAACAAGGCGTGCGGCCAAACCACATTTTACCTAGAAAAGGCATGGACACCAAAACAGACCATGTCTAACACAGAAAAGGTGCCGACACCCTAAGACCACAATTCTTTTAGTGGAATAGGCGCGTACACATTATCACAGAACCATGCTTCAACGAAGGAAATGTATGAGCACATGCCAGACTAAGCTTAACATTGAAAGGACAGTATGATAAAACAGATATGATGTAATAAACGTAACAGATCGTGCATTAGATGCAAAAGGGGTGACATACTCCAACCACACTGAAATCATGAGAGGAGGAAGAACAAATCCCAAACACGCTAAAATCGTGTGAGGAAGGGGACACTCAAACCACGCTGAAATCGTGAGAAGAAGTCCTAAGAAAACCATCCAGGGGCACACTCCACGCGTCCTGAGATAAATTCCAAACACGCTGAAATTGTGTGAGGATAGGAGCACTCTAACGACGTTGAAATCGTGAGAAGAGGTCTAGAAACAATCGCTCAGGTGCATTCCACGCAACTTGAGATAAATTCCAAACATGCTGAAATCGTTTGAGGAAATGAAACACTCTAACCATACTGAAATCGTGAGAAGAGGTCTGAAAACAACCACCCAAGGGCTCGTTCCAAACACGCTGAAATCATGTGAGGAAAGGAACACTCTCACTTTGCTGATATCGTGAGAAGAGGTTCGAAGAGAACTAATCAGGAGCGCGCTCGACGCAACCTGAGATAAATTCTGAACACGCTAAAATCGTGTAAGGAAAAGAGCACTCTAACCACGCTGAAATCGTGAGAAGAGATCCGAAAACAATTGCTCAGGTGCGCACTCGACACAACTTGAGATAATTTCCAAACATGCTGAAATCGTGTAAAGAAAGGAGCACTCTAACCACGCTGAAATCGTCAGAAGAGATCCGAAAACAACCGCTCAGGTACGCACTCGACGTAACCTGAGATAAATTCCAAACATGCTGAAATCGTATAAGGAAAGGAGCACTCTAACCACGCTGAAATCGTGAGAAGAGATCTGAAAACAACTGCTCAGGTGCGCACTCGACGCAACTTGAGATAAATTCCAAACACTCTGAAATCGTTTAAGGAAGAAAAAAACTCTAACCACGCTGAAATCGTGAGAAGAGGTCAAACAGCTACTCAAGAGTGCGTTCCACGCAACCTAAGAAAGCCCCAGGGGACAACGATCCTAAACGCTGCTTAGCGTAAAAGGATAAATGATACAAGATAACACAAAATGCAAATAAATGCAATATGGGCGATGATATGATACATGTTACAAGCAATGTATGATGTTTAGGGAATGCAATAAACAAACAAAACAACGCTTTAGAAATCACCTCATGGGGCGAGCGGCGATGAACCGCCCTACTCTGACGGGGATCTCCCCTTTATGTTCTTCGAACTCTTACCTTCAACTTGCAGTACAAAGGTTTTGAAATGCTGACAAGTAGCAACATCTGCATGTAGAAGCCATGGATGCTGCTTGTTTTCCTAATCATATTCACAACTTTCCTTATTCTCCAACGGGGTGATAGACTAGGTTAGTTTAGTATCCAGAATTGAGGTACACACGTGCTATCTCAATCTATGGGGCTGCCATACGGATTTCAAGCCGAGAATGCACCCGTGGGTATTCAAACCAGAATTTAATCTCGAAAATTCCAAACCTTTATGTTCTAGGCATCGGCCATTCGAATTCTAGTTTCCACCGTCACTGTTGGTCTCCTAGGAACTCATTGCAAACACAACCAAGATGCCCCTGACAAGGAAATGGTGCTCAGGGAGAGCAATTCTGATTGCCATTCTGGCTTGAAGCAGGCTTGAGCTTGAGCTTGAGGTAAAGGCACACTCATACTTCCGAGCATTGAGAAGGCCTGAGGAGGTGCATATGGAATGCAATCTCGGAATTTGCTAAAGTTGAAACACACTCAGATGCTTCGCATTTTTCCCTATTTTCTTTTGCTTTGTAGTTTGGAACCTATATAGCTTCAATTAGGTCCTTGTTCTACTGTTCTCATACGACCTGGGTTGAACCTTGCAGTTTTATGAAAGAACAAATCCTATTTTACACACATGTGGAGAACGTCATAACACTCTAAGCACAAAACGATTCATCTTTGAAATTAAGAAATGAGCTCTTAACCGGGTATTGAGCCTATGACTAACCACAGTCAAAACGAATCAACAAAGGTAAAACAACCTGAACACATCTATTGACACCCAAAACGGCTTAAAACAAGAATTAAGACAAATAAAAACACACACAACACAACACTTAGATGTGTTCCCATGGCGAGAGACCTCTCAGTTCACGAGGAGCCAATTTCTCCGGGTATTGTTTCCCATCCTTTCTCATTTGTGATTCTCACATCACTTTGGCACTCGATCTCTCTTCTTCTTTTTTTTTTTTTTTTTTTTTTTTCTGGAAAGCCTTCTTCTCACTTTTTCTCTTAGCGCACATCTCTTTATTCTTCAATCTCTCTTATTTTGTATCCCTTCCCTGGGTGGTTGATGGAAAAACAGGAAGTTGTGGGCTCTTGCCCCTAGCCTTTTGCCAGATCCTTCTTCTTGACATCAGTTGACGATGTGCTCAACCAGTTTGGATGTGATTAGACCTGTCCTGATAAGGGAGTGGAATATCCTGCTCTGTTCCAGTTTGTGCTTTGCACTTGGTTTAAAACCTCATTGTTTGGAGGACGAGAAAGCTTTCGACCCTCTGCTGTTAGCTTCAGATGTGCCCTTGCTAGAGAACAAGGTGCCCTTTATGGCAAGTATGGTGCCCTTTCTGGCAAGTATGTTGACAAGGGGGAAAAGACAGAAAACCTGACTCGACTGTGCCCCTAGTTCATCATTTTGACCATTTTTTTGTTTTTCGCTTTCTGCTAAAACAATTTTGACCAACATGAAAGTTGGATTTGCATGCTTATTCGATTTTCTGATTTGAAATCATGTAAGTCAGGCTGTGAGCACTGAAAATTTCCCTTTTTTGGGTCCAAGAAAAAATCCAGTTTTGAAAAAAAATGGAATAATTTTTTAGAGAATTAGTCAACCTCATTAAAAATCCTCAAAACCTATTTTTGCAAATGGCCACTGCTCAACCAAAATTGAATTTACCCTTGAGATGGACAACCTCAGATCTGAACTTGAATTGTCTTGTAGCTGAATCTTCCAACAGAACAGGACAATCCGATTTTGAATAAAGACGAGCCAATTTGTACATGGATAAGATACTTGAGTTGAACAAGGATAAACCAATCAACATGGATGAGCCAAGCAGGTTGAAAATGGTTGGGGCCGAACTTCAGGATGAAGTTGTCTACGTATCCCAAACATGGGAATCAGGCCTGACGTAGTTTCGGGTTGAGGTTCACTCGGGTGTTGATACTCTCCTTTTACGCTCTAACTTTTGCTAAGGCCACCCTTCTGGGTTTTCAACCTTGCGAGCTCTATTTTTCTTTTCTTTTCTTTTCTTTTTCTTTTTCTCATTTCTTTTCTTTTCTTTTTCATTTTTTCATTTCTTTTTCTTTTTCATTTGCTTTAACTTTTGCCTAGGTCGCCCTTCCGGGTTTTCGGTCCAGCGAGCCTCTCAAGGGTAGAAAAGTTTAACTGGTCCATGTTGATCGGTTTTGAGATCTTGAAGCCATCTGAATCTGGGAGAATGGTTGTTGTTTGCTGATGATGTAGGAGCCTATCCAATTGGGTCTGAATTTGCCCCTAGTGTCATGGATAGGAACTCAGTTGTCCTTCAGCAATACTTTCTTCTTGCAGTTGTTGGAATTTGGCTTTCTTTCCAGTCTTCATTGGTTGGCGGAATGACTCATCTTTTGAATCTCTGAGCACGTCTGACATTTTTGCCCCTAGTTCAAGGGCTACTTCTGATCTAGCTTTGCAAGCTTCCTTTGATAACATCTGACCTTATTGCCCCTAGTTCAAGGGCTACTATTGATCTAGCTTTGCAACCTTCCTCTGATATCATAGGACCTTATTGCCCTTAGTTCATGGGCCGTTTCAAATCTGGTCATACAAGCCTCACATTGTGGTTAACCGTTGAACATTTTGAATCCAAGTTCAAGGTTTGAAAGCAAAAGGGGTCGAGTCTTGAGGCTAAGAGCGATCCTATGTTGCACAATCTCAAGATCAATTTCATACATGTCTTCGCAGGATCACGTAAAATATTTTTTGAAATCTTTTAAGAAAGTGACTAGCCACTCGTGCTGAAGACAATGTAGAACTAATCTGGATCAAGCCAGCATCCTTCTCAGTACTCATATTAACAAACATGATCTCATTCATTAAGGGCTTAGCATGCCTCTCTTTCTCTCAATCGATCAAATTTTACAAATCCCGAGGAATTTCTCCCTCTTTGTTTTCATCATAGTGTTCAAAAAAAAGTTTTGAAAAACTTAGGTCAATGTAATGACATAAAGGCACAGAAACATAGGAGAAAATCTCTGTCGTTTCATTCAGATCTTCTGGCCCAACTGGCTTCAGTAGCAGAAACAGACGCAAAAGAAAGAGTGTAAAAGACAAACACAAAACAAGCAAGTGATGCCCGAGGTAACGCCCCCGAAATCACCCGACTCCAACACAATAAGACTGACTCGATATAACAAGACAGACTCAACTGACTTAGTAGAAAAATACTGACTCAATACAATACAACAAGACTAACCCAACACCCAAGTCAGAAAGTAAAATAACCAACATTTGCACATTGCTCAAAACCGTGCATTTCATCCCCCATATCTGAAGTAAACTGAGCACCATCAGCAGGTGGTTCATCCCCCGATCACATAATCACATTATCCCCCAACTTCACTGATCCAGTGTCGATAGACTTTGTAGGACTTAGAGCGGCGATGACCTCTTTATCAATCAAATCTTGTATTTCATGGCGAAGACGAAAACACATGTTAGTATCATGGCGAGCTTGTTGATGGAAGGCACAGTAGTTAACTAGGTTATGGGAGGGAGGAAGGTTATTTGGTAATGGCCGCGACTCCAGGGGTTTTAGATGCCCCTTTTCTATAAGGATTTGGAGACCTTTGGACAAAGTCATGTAGAGGGGATGAAAGACCCTCTGGCCTTGGGGTGGGTACTTCAAGGTCGGTGGAGTGTTGGATGTAGCAGCAAAGGGATTGGCATGTGCTGACTGGGTTTGATGATCCCTTCTAAGTGTAGGATTAGAGCTGAAAGGAATGTTTCTGGCACAACATCCCTTTTCCTGGCTTGCCCTTTGATTCAAACTGCCCTCAACTTGAGCGACAAAAGTGTTATCCATAGTCTTTGCAACAACTACGAGAACTTGCTGTTTGTTTAGCCCTTCCGCTTTGAAAGCCTCAACAGCCCACATCTGGTGTTCGTGGGGATCAATGCCTGCCCTACCTTGTTCTTACCACTTGCCTCCATTTTGCCAAGGGATTGGCCTTTTTCCATTATAGCCTGTCCCAAGATTGAGGAGCCTTTTCACATGAAATCCTTGATATGTGATGTGGTCGATGATGGAGCCAATATCCCAAAGGCTAAATTTGTCACAGTTCTCTGAAGATCTTCAATCATTCTCATTAGCTCAGAAGTAGTAGGTTCACGGGTTTGAGATGATTGGGGTTCAGGTGCATCCATTATGCATGAGTCCATGCTGTTTGGAATGAACACCTTAGGCTTTGGTAGTTGGGCTGGGGTGATGCATATGCTGGGGTCATAGGTGGATGGCAGTATATGGATTAGATTGAGATGTAGAGGTGATTGGTCAGTACCAACCTGAGGTCCTTTTGGTGGAGCTATGGTCTCTTTGTCAATAAGATCCTGAACCTTATGACGGAGATGGATGCAACGGTTCGTATCATGATCGTGCTGTTAATGATAGGCACAGTATTTAGCCGGGTCATATCTTGGTGGAAGAGGATTTGGAAGGGGTTGAGGTTCTAGGAGCTCTAGGTGCCCTTCTTCTCACAGCATTTTCAAAGCTTGAGAGAGACTCATGTAAAGAGGATTGAACTTTCGGGCTTGGAGCCGATTTGAAGTGGTTGGTTTTTGGCCATTGAGGGGAGTGGTGATAGTGTCTACTTCTGAGCATTTCGCAACTGTGCTACCATCAGTAGTATTGGAACTGCGAGCAACATTCTTTTTCAAAGGCTCATCTTCTTTCATAAAAATCCCTTGTCTGAGGGCATCCTCGATTTGAACCCCCATTTCATGAAGGTCTGAAAAAGTAAACAAAGGTAGACTAATCATCTTTTGCAGCAGCTTGCCATGCAGATTCCGAACAATCATCCTGATCTGATCTTTATCGGAAGGCCATGTAGTCACCATCGAGATCTTTGCTCTCTATCTCGTCACAAACTCTGAGAAACCCTCCTTTGGCTTTTGGCGGGTGACTTCGAGATCACGAGTTGTAACCTCGATCAGTGTGTTGTAGGAGTATTGAGCAATAAAGGCCTCAGCCAGCTCTTCCCAGTTCTGTTTCATAGAGTCCTCCAATTTCGCATATCAGATTGCGGCTATCCTAGACATGGTTCAGCTAAAGAGAGACAACTTCTGGGTTGGGGTCAAACCCATTGGCCTCAAGACATCAGAAAACAGGCGGAGGTGCACCATTGGGTCTCCAGAGCCGTCCAAACGGTCAATATGCAGCATTTTAAAACGCTCCGGTAAGGTAATTGCAGATTCAGTATACCCATCCTCTAAATCCGGAATGGAGTTCACTCCTTGCGCTCATTTGAATAACTTCTTGAGTTTATTGACCTTAAGTGTAGTTAGGTTAACCTCAAATTCAAACGGAGCTTCAGCTTGATAGACAGGAGCTTTAGAGGCTTGCTTTGGGATTGGCTCTGCCGGATTACCCTAAGTCTCTTAGACATTAGCAGTATGGGCAGTGGCTCCGGGTATCGGGTTACCCGTGGGAGGTGCATGAGAGGCAGAAGCCGCGGCCGGCTGTGGCTGTTGTTGTTGTAGCTGGGTTATCACTTCACCCTGACGAGCCGTGACTTCAGCCTGACGGACTACGTCCTGCTGCAATGCCTCGATTGTCTGTTGCAGGTGCTGTATCTGTTCTTCCACACTGGCTGGGGGATACTGAGCCATGGGAATAGGTGATTGATCTCGTGCTGAGCTGAATGCAGACAACTATTCCTAAACCAGACTAAACCCGGGTGAACTGAGGGGTGACTACTGTAGAAACTGCACTGGTGAATTCTGCCTGAACCTCCTTCGTCTTGTAACCGGTGGGGGTGATGTAAACATAGGTTGCTTCTGAACCAATTCGGACCTAACAAAGTCTATCGATACAAGTCCAATGTACCCGGGGGATATCGGAGCCTTCTGAAGCTATGGTTCCAGGACTACCTTGCAAAAGAGAAAACATACAGCATCTCAGCCCGATTTCACCAGAACAGATATGAGCATAGCTGAATGACTATGCTCTCTACCGAATTCTGCCCCAAAAATTTTCTACCTCAAAACTGATACCCTCAAACACTGATGTCTTCAGACTTTCAACTAATACATACATTCCTGTAGAGGCACACCCTAACTGCACATATCAAGCAAGTGAGAGACAAAACACCCCTATGGTGGGGTAGGGTTTCCCTGTCCTAGTTTCGTCAGGAGCTAGGGTTTCACTACGTACGCATGCAGTTTCATACAATCCTGCATTCAGGTGAGCAACCTGTCCTAGTTTGGAACAGTCTCTATGGCTTCCGATATGCAACTAGGTCGATTGGTCAAAAAAGGGTGCCTCAGCAAGACCACCTAATATACCTCTTGCTCCCAACACCAAAAGGTGAGAGGATGGTACGGTAGTAGTCCAGATCCAAGGTTTGTGTTCCCATTGTGGCAGAGCCCGTAACTGATTAGCCTTATGGCACGCTTTTCCAAGCGAGCCTTCGGCAAACCGTTCAGGAATAGCAGATGGCAAACACTGTGACTTAGGCGCATCTATGCAAATGCAATGCAAAGAAACACATAAGTGTAGATAAAACAACATATCATGAGTTCAAGTCAAGTTCTCTAAATCCCAAGTAGAGTTGCCAGAAACTATAGACTCGACTAATTCGTGCCTCTCCGAAAGGGGGTGCACGAAGAAAGTCGAGTCTACAGTTTCTGGCTTAGGCCATCTTTCCAATTAGAGGACTTTCACATTGGACTTAACTAATTAAAGAATGGTTTGGTAATGCTAAAATGTGTAAAAAAGAATGAGCCAAGTAAAACATGAACAAGATAAGCATATTTTAGTTGCATTGCATGTGTTTGGATCGGACGTTAATCCAAACACAAGAAATGTGGGACGTTTCATACTCAAAGTGATGAGACGTGTCACGTTTCTTGGTCGCCGTCCCCCTTGATTGTGCATGATAGGGTGGAGGCCTTTTGAGTCTTACTTATGCATTCACTAAGCTTGTACAAGCTTGGTTCTCTGGCCATCATGCATTGAAAATGCTTGGTTGGTGGCTTGAGAGCCAAGTGCCACTCTCCTTTGAGCTTGAGAGAAATGATAAGGAGGGTGGTAGTACACACATTTCCTACAAAATACCTTGCTTTGCCTTTGTTGCTCTCTGTTGCAGCAAAAGCAGAATTCTAGAAAGAGAGGTGGCCGGCCGGCCACTTGCAGCAGCTAACCGACCAGTTGAAGTAGCCTACCGACCAGTTGAGGTGGCCGGCCAGCCACCTGCAGAAAAATTGTCCAAAGTGTTCCTGTGTTGGGGCAGATGTAATCTTGAAGCTTGTATGATGTTCTGAGATCACTACGAGTGCAAATAGAGGCAACTTATGGCAAGGCAACGCATTTTCGGGCGAAGCAAACCGAGCATGCATATCTCCCTCACCCTCGAGGCCATTTATTGCTTTACTTAGCTAGTTAATTTACCGGTTTTGTAATTAATTAGTTAGTGTGCTTAGCTAATTTAATTTGTTTTGTAATATTTAATTAGCTAGAATAGTTAATTAGTTGATTTGTAATAATTAGCTTAGCTTAGTGTAGCTTAGCTAATTCATTTAGACCCTCCTTTGAGAGGGCACAATGTTGTAATAAGGGTGCGTGTGTATATGTCTTCCAACCCCACTTCTTTCTCCCTTTTACTTAAACCGCTTTCGTTGGTTAGTTTAAGGGCATTTTTCGATTAGCATACCTTATGCTTTGCATGCGTGACCATTCATTTGTCTTACATGCACGGGCTCGGCACATTATTCAAACTGCATCGTATTTCAATACAACTTACTTGAATACGTGTTTCAAAGCATGTTATCAAGTGTTGCATTTATATGCCATCTTAGATAACCGAGCCTATTTATTTGCATTATTTCATGTGTTGCATTAGGCATCTTGTATAGTTAGGATCATGCATTGATTTCTAACTAGTTCTCTATTTGAGTACCTGTAAGTGACTTGTATGAGTGTGAGTGTTGCCATGATTCACATGCTTGCCATGAGGCTATTTGCTTAAGTGATTAACTGTTTGAATGCCTGTGGATAAATGCTTGATTACCTGAATTGGAACAATTCATCAAATGTGAGTTTTAAGCCCACTTGAGGGTGACAAATCATCATGTTTTCTATGCCCACTTGAGGGTGGCAAATTCACGCTTTAACCTACTTGTGAGCAGCACTTTCAAACCATTTTCGAAAACAAACATGGGTTGTTTTGTTCCAATTTGCGTAATTGAGTCTATACTTGTATGTTGTGCGCATCACATAGTAAAGTTAGCTAATAATTGGAACAAGAACACATGTGTTTTTAAAACAACATATCAAGCTTAGTAGAGGCCGATCCTTGGATCGGACGAGCGGGGGTGGTCATTTCAGGACCTTCCCCTCTTGTATCCAAGTTCCCGAGCTAAGACAACTTTGGTGATGACAGACACGTGGCCTTTGGCACGAGTCAGGGTTTCCTAAATTTCCTAAAAATAAAATATTTAGGTGGCGACCCTGTAATCTGACAAAGCAGTCCAGTTTTGGCATTTTTCTAATTTAAAATTTGATTTTTCAAAATGATTTGCCGGATTGGACTCTTTGGTGTTTATCAGTCTCACATTGCACTTTGTGAGATTAGATTCAAAACCGTGACGGGAGTCTGAACTGTAGTAGCTAGACCAATTCGCGCCCTCTCCGAAAAGGGGGGTGCGTGGAGAAGTTCGGGTGGTCTACAGTTTCTCCCCAGCAGAGTCGCCAGAAACTATAGACTCAACTTTCTTCGCGCGCCCTCTTTCAGAGAGGCGCGAATTTGGTCCAGCTACAGTTCGTACTCCTGTCACGATTCTGAATCTAATCTCACAAAGTGCAATGTGAGACTGATAAACACCAAAGAGTCCAATCCTGCAAGTCATTTTGGAAAATAGATTTTGAATCAACTAATGCCAAAACTGGACTACTTCGCCAGATTACAAAGTCGCCAACTAAATATTTTATTTTTGGAAAATTTAGGAAACCCTAACTCGTGCCAAAGGCCACGTGTCCGTCATCATCAAAGTTGCCTCGGCTCGGGAACTTGGGTACGAGAGGGGAAGGTTCTGAAATGAGCACCTCCGCTCGCCTGATCAAAAGATCAGCCACAACTAAGCATGATATGTTGTTTTATAAATGCATGCGTTCTTATTCTGGTTATTAGCTAACTTTACTATGTGATGTACACAACATACAAGTATAGACTCAATCACGAGAATTGGAACAAAACAACTCATGTTTGTTTTCGAAAATGGTTTGAAAGTGCTACTCGCAAGTAGGCTAAATTGCGGATTTGCCACCGTCAAGTGGGCTTAAAACAAGGTTTTGCCACTTCGCAAAGTGGGCTTAAAACTCACAATCATCGAGTTGTCCCAATTCAGGCAATCAAGCCTCCACCCACAGGCATTCATGCAGTTAATTACAGAAGCACATAGCCTCATGGAAAACATGTTATCATGGCAACACTCACACTCATGCAAGGATGCTAAAGCGAAAACACTTACAGTGTACTCCGAGCCAAAACAGAAAACTAGTTAGCAACAATGCATGATTCCTAACTATGTTAAGATGCCTAATGCAACACATGCAAAAATGCAACTAATAGGCTTGGCTATCTAAGTTGGCATATGAATGAAACATATGATACACGTATTCAAATAGGTATTGAAATACAATGTAGTTCGAGTGATGGGCCGAGCTTGGTGCATGCAAGACAAATGAATGGATGCGAACATGCAAAGCATAAGGATGGTAATAAAAAATGACCCTAAACTAACCATCGAAAGCGGTTAAGTAGAAGGGAGAAAGAAGTGGGGTTGGAAGACATGCACACACACGTACGCACCCTTACTACAACAATACGCCCTCGCGAAGGATGGTCCGAATAAATAAGCTAAGCTACACTAAGCTAAGTTAATTATTACAAAACAACTAATTAACTATGCTAAGCTAATTAATTACAAACGAAGTTAATTAATTAAACATTTAACTAATTAATTACAAAACGACTAAACTAATGAACCATTTAGCTAAGCAATTTAAATGAATGGCCTCGGGAAGCGAGAGAGATATGCATGCTTGATTACGCCCTCCCGAAAATCCACCACCTTGCCTCTAGATGCCTTTGTTTGCACGTCTTTGGACCTCTGAAAATTGTGCCAACCTCCAGATTGCATCTGTTTGATCCCCAGAGCACATTGGTTGTTGATCGGCTATGATTGGTGGCCATCGGCCAACATTGATGGCCGGTCGGCTGTTTTGATGGCCGGTTGGCCACTGCTTCTCTAAAATTCCTCATTTTGCTGCAACAGAGAGAAAACATAGGCATGGCAGTGTATTTACAAGGAAATGTGTGTACTGCCGCTCTCTTTATCATGTCTCAGGCTCAAAGGAGTGTAGCACTTTGTTCTCAAGCCACCAACCAAGCATTCCCAATGTATGATGGCTTGAAAACTAGGATTGTACAAGCTTAGTGAATGCATATATAATACACAAAGAGCCTCCACCATATCATGCATGATCAAGGGTGTTGGTGACCAAAAAATGGGTCACGTTTCATCACTTTGAGTATGAAACGTACCACATTTCTTGTGTTTGGATTAACGTCCGATCCAAACACATGCAATGCAACACGCATATGTTATCTTGCTTGTGTTTTATTTGGCTCATTTTTGTTTACACATTTTACACATTTGACTAGTGTAGACACCCCATTTTTGACCGACGTTAAGACTCAGATGTCTTCATTTGAACCCTTGATGATTGTGCATGTTTGTGCTCGTTTTGAGTTTCAGGAGCCTTTGGCTAAGTGCCTTGTCTCGGGACCTCTTAACTTTCTCCTTTTGGCCTGGTTTTTGGACCATGCATTGTTCCCTTTGGCTGGAGGGAGATAGAGGCCTGTAGGCCACTTTTTGTGGCCGTAGACTGCCTTTCCCTCTCGTAGGCCACCTTTTGTACCCGTAGACTAGTTTTCGGGGCTTCCAACTGAGTGCCTCGCTTTGCAGACTTTTGTCTTGCTTCCTTTTTGGTTTGTTTTTGAACCAAACCTTGTTATCCTTTGCCTGGAGAGTGGAACAGGGGTGTAGACCATTTTCTCCCCCTGTAGACCACTTTTGGTGGTCGGCCAGCTTGGGTGGGTGGTCTGTGGACCACCTAAGGTGGTCGGCAGCCTGCCACCACCTTCCACTCTCTGTGTAGACCCTCTCTCCCCCTTGCCGACCACTTTTCTTACCTGTAGACCACCTTTTGTGGTCGGTCGACTAGTGGGAGTGGCCAGTCAACCACTTTAACTGGTCGGTGGCCTTCCTGCATTTTTTGCAGATACTTTTCTTGCTAGTTGTGCCAGCTGTTGGGCACAGAAGGCGTCCTCTTTACACATGTATGGAGGGATTGCTTCAAGCCTCTAGCTTGTCAAACAAACTTGTGGCATGAATTCTATATAAGGGTGCCTCCTCCCTCCTGCTTTAGGTTCAGAAAATTGGCTAAGGGCTATACATATCCTTCTATTTCTACATTGCTCCCTCTCTCTACATATTTGTTCCATTTTGTGCTCAAAAGTGCCATTTCTTCACACTTTTGCACTAAAGCAGCTAGTGAAACACCTTCACTCTTGAGCTGAGGTTCTTGGAGGTTTGTTTGAAGCTCAAAAGCTTGGTTTTTGCCTCTGAAGTTGCTGCTTTGAAGTGGTTTTTCAAGGGTGAGTCTTCATCCTCTTTAAAGCTTTGTTGTAGTTGCTTACTTAGCCATCTTTACATGCTTTTTTTGGCTTAGCTTTCAACTATAAAATGTTCTATTTTCAAGTTCTTAAAGTGTTTGTTTGAGGCCTCTTTAGTGTTGGGGGTGGTCTACCCCTTTTTGTGCCTTATTTGGCTTTGTTTTGTGCCATCTCTTTAGGCCTTTGAGATCACCTTCTATTGGCCTTTTAACCACTGAATTGTAGAGGAATTTCAATGGTGGGAAGTGTGTTTTGAGGCCCCAAATAGGAAAGGGTCATCTCCTCTCCTTGTGTCTTGGTTGCTTGTGTTGATGGCCTCATGTTTGAGCATGTTTTTCTAGTAAGTGTTGGCTTGTTCTCAGCCTATTTTTGGCCTTATTTCAGCATGACATAACTCTGTTTTGGCTTAGTTGAGGCCACCTTTGCATGCTTTCTACACTTGTAGGGTAATCTTGCCATTTAGCCTTGTGTACTCAATGCTTTGATCCATCATGCTAGCTTATTTTGGCTCTATCTCAGCATGTTTTTGGTATTATTTTAGCATGCTATAGCTCTTTTTTGGGTCGGTTTGATTGCCTCTTGCATGCTTTATACCCTTGTAGTGCAATCCTCCCTATAGCCTTAACATGCATCATGCTTTGGGCCACCATTTTAGCATGTTTTTGGCTCCACTCCAGCAAGCTTTTACTCATATTTTTCCATGCTTAAACTCTATTTTAAGCGTCTTGGGTCTTGCATGCCTTGCTTTGTATAGCCATAGTGCAATCTTGCTCACTAGCTTCATGTTTTGAGTCCACTAGCATGCATTGCTTGGGCTATTTGCATGATTTAGCATCATTTGATAAATGATTTCAGAGCATGTTCCACTGCCATACTCTCCCATGCTTCACTCTTTCAATGCTTTTGGAGGGTTATGCTTTATGCCTCAATCATGAGCCAATTGGCATACATGCTTGCCTAAGCTTTTTGGGCTACCATCTTAGTGTGTTTTTGGTGTTATTTTGCCATGATACAACTCTTTTTTTAGTTGGTTAGAGCATCCCTCATTTGCTTCTTACACTTGTAGTGTAATCACGCTTATTGGCCTTGCATGCGCCATGCTTTATGCCTCAAATTCTAGCATGTGTTGGCTACACTCTATCATGTTTCTAGCATTGTTTTGGCATGTTTTAGGACTATTTTGAATCATCTTGGCCCTTTGGGGCTTGCTTGATATGGCTATGCTACAAGTACCTTTGCTAGCCTTAAGCTTTGAGCCTCCTAGCATGCCTCATTTGTGATGTGTGCATGATATGGCATCATTTGGAATGTAATTTCAGAGCGTATGTGTTTGCTATACTCCCATGTTTATCACTTTTTCATTGCTCTTGAGGGTTATGCATTTTGCCTTGTTTGCGAGCGAATGAATGAGCATGCTTTGCTTGCCTTTTGAGCCTATGTTTTAGCATGTCTTTGGCCTTGATTTAGCATGCCTTAACTCTATTTTGAGTAGTTTGGGTCATATGGGATTGGTTATGCATGGTTGTAGTGCAATAGCTTTGACTAGCCTAATGATTCAAGGTCCTTAGGATGCTATGCTTATGTTGTTTGGATTATTTGGCATCATTTCTTACATGATTTCAAAGCATATTTCATTGCCACAACCTCACATTTTCCACTCTTTCAATATGTTTGAGAGTTATGTCTTCATGCCTTGTTTGTGAGCCAATGTATATGCATGCTTGTATAAGCTTTTGGACTCCCTTTTCAGCATGTTTTGGCCTTTGTTTTGGCATGATGGAGCTCTGTCCATAGTTGGTTTAGCCATTTAAACTTGGTATTGCCTGCCTCTTGTGAGATGCTCTTTACTAGCTTTGATGCCTTAAGCTTCTAAACTTGCCATGCATGCATTGTTCACATGATGGAACCTTATGCATGCCACATTAACATTGATAGATGTGCATGTTGTTGCATTGCATTGTGTTTGCATGTTGTTGTATTGCATTGTTGTTTGCATGTTGTTGCATTGCATTGCGTTGTTGTATTGCATTGTGTTTGCATGTTGTTGCATTGCATTGTTGTTTGCATGTTGTTGCATTGCATTGTGTTTGGATTGGATATTAATCCAAACACGAGAAACGAGGGGCATTTCATACTTGAAGTGATGAAACGCACCTCATTTTTTGGTCACCAACCCTCTTGATCAAGCATGATAGAGGTGGAGGCTCTTATGTGTTATTTGTGTATTCATTGACATTGAATTGTGCAAACTTGGCTTCTCGGCCATCGTGCATTGCGATGCTCGGTTGGTGGCCCGAGAGTCAAGTACCACACTTCCTTGAGCTTAAGAAATGATATGGAGGGTGGTTGTGCACACATATCTTGCAAATACACTGCTATGCCCCTTCTTGGTCTCTGTTGCAGCAAAACAGGAGTTTGGCAGATTTTCTGGTCGGTAGACCAGTTAAGGTGGTCGGCCGACCACTTTTTATAGTCTACAACTAGTTTTTCTGGTCTACAAGTGGTCTATAGCCCCCTTTTCTGGCTGGCAGTGCACCAGGAGGTCCCCATGTTGGAGCATAAGCAATTTGGAAGTTTGTGCACTTTTCAGAGATCAAATCAAATGCAAACATAGGCAATTCTGGGCAAAGTATTGGATTTCCGAGTGAGGCAACCGAGAGCATGCATCCTTCATTGTTCAAGGCAGAGTTGTGGTAGCCTAGTTCACATACCTCACATGCATAGTTAGTTACTATGATTAGTTAATTTGTTAATTAATTAAAGTATTGTAATAATTAGTTGTAGCTAGTTATTCAATTTGTGTTGTGTAATAATAGGTCTAATTAGATTATTAGATTAGTTAAGTAGCTTAGAATAGCTTAGCTTTCATTCAGACCCTTCGTCGAGAGGGCAAATTTTGTAATAAGTGTGTGTGTGTGAGGGAATGTCTTCCAACCCCACGTCGTTCTCCCTTTTATTTACCAGCTTTTGATGGTTAGTTTTAGGGCATGTTTCAATTAGCATACTTATGCTTTGCATGGGTGCATCATTCATTCATCTTGCATGCTCTGGGCTCGGCGCATCATTCAAACTGCATTGTACTTCAATACACAATTGAATACGTGTTTCAAAGCATGTTATCAAATAATTGCATTCATATGCCATCTTAGAATAGCTGAGCCTATTTTAGTTGCATTTTTGTATGTATTGCATTAGGCATCTTAACATGGCTAAGATCATGTATGATTTCTAACTAGCTTTTGTTTTGGCTCGGAGTACACTGCAAGCGTTTATGCTTTAGTATCTTGCATGTGTGTAAGTGTTGCCATGATAGCATGCTTGTCATGAGGCTATTTGCTTAAATAATTAACTGGATGAATGCCTGTGGATGAAGGCTTCATTGCTTGAATTGGAACAATTTATCAAAATGTGAGTTTTAAGCCCACTTGTTTGTGGCAAATCATCATATTTTTCTAAGCCCACTCGAGGATGGCAAATCCGCATTTTAGCCTGCTTGAGGCTAGCAAATTCAAACAATTTTTGAAAAACAAACATGAGATGTTTTGTTCCAAATTGAGTGATTTAGTCTATACTTGCATGCTATGTGCATCACATAGTAATTCTAGATTAATAACCAAAATAAGAATGCATGTGTTTATAAAAACAACATATCATGTCAGTAGAGGCAGATCTTTGATCGGGCGAGCGGGGCTGCTCATTTCAGGACCTTCCTCTCTCATACCCAAGTTCCTGAGCAGAGGCAACTTTGGTGATGACGGATATGTGGCCTTGGGCACAAGTCAGGGCTTCCTAAATTTCCCAAAACAAAATATTTAGGTGGCGACTCTGAAATCTGGCAAAGCAGTCCATGTTTGGCACTTCTTGATTAAAATCGATTTTCCAAAATGATTTGCCAGATTTGGACTCTTTAATGATTGTAGACCGCCCAAGAACTCCTGCTCTGCGCACGACGGTGCGAATCGTTTGTTCATTAGCTACTACAATTCGGACTCGTGTCACGGCTCTGAATCTAATATCACAAAGTGCAGTGCAAGACTGATAAATCACCAAAGAGTCCAAATCCGGCAAATCGTTTTGGAAAACTGATTTTTATAAAGAAGTGTCAAACATGGACTGCTTTGCGAGATACAGAGTTGCCACCTAAATATTTTGTTTTTGGGAAATTTAGGAAACCCTGACTTGTGCCGAAGGCGACGTGTCCGTCATCACCAAATTTGCCTCAGCTCGGGAACTTGGGTACGAGAGGGGAAGGTCATGCAATGAGCAGCCTCGCTTGTCCGATCAAAGATCGGCCTTTACTAACATGATATTTTGTTTTTGAAAACATGTGTTCTTATTCCGGTTATTAACCTAGAATTACTATGTGATGCGCACAACATACAAGTATAGACTAGATCGCCTAAGTTGGAACAAAACAACTTCATGCTCATTTGTTTGAAAACGGTTTAGAGGTGCTACTCGCAAGTAGGCTAAGTCGTGGATTTTCCCACCCTCAAGTGGGTTTAGAAAAACATGGTGAATTGCCACTCCAAGTGGGCTTAAAACTCGCATTTTGATGAATTATTCAAACTCAAGCAATCCAACCTTCATTCACAGGCATTCAATGCAGTTTATCACTTAAGCAGTTAGCCTCATGGCAAGTATGCTATCATGTTAACACTTACATACATGCAAGATGCTAAAGCATAAACACTCACAGTGTACTCCGAGCCAAAACAAAAGCTAGTTAGTAATCCATGCATGATCCTAGCTATGTTAAGATGCCTAATGCAACACATGCAAAAACGCAACTAAAATAGGCTCGGCTATCTAGAGTGTCATGTGAATGTAACTTGATACATGTATTCAAATTGGTATTGACATACAATGCAATTTGTATGATGCGCCGAGCCCGGTGCATGCAAGACAAATGAATACAAACATGCTAGCATAAGGATGCTAATTGAAATATGCCCTAAAACTAACCATCGTAAGCAGATAAGTAAAAGGGAGAAAGAAATGGGGGTTGGAAGACATGCATCACACACACGCACACTTATTACAACAGTTGGCCCTCTCGATGGAGGGTCCGAATGAGTACGCTAAGCTATTCTAACTAATCTAATAATCTAATTAGACTAATTATTACATAATCAAATTGAATAACTAGCTAACACTAAGCTAATTATTACAACACGATAACTAATTAACAAATTAGCTAGTTTAATTACAAATTCAAAAGCTAACTAACAAGTAAAGCTAATTGCAAATTACAAAGCCTCAGCTCAGTTCAAAGAGTTCGAAGATGCATGGTCGATCGCCTCGCTCGGAAATCCGTTACAATGCTTCATGTTGCCTCTGTTTGCACACTTCTGCACATTTGAAAATTATGCCAACTTCTGTGATGCTTCTAACCTACCTTAGGAACCATTTGAGGGGTAGTCGGCCAAAAGGTGTGGCCATCGGCCAAAGAATAATGGTCATCGGCCAAAGAATAATGGTCCTCGGCCAAAGAATAATGGTCCTCGACCAATTTTAAGGCTATCGGCCAATTTTTGATAGCCGATCGGCATACTAAGTAGTCGATCGGCCACTGTTTCTTGCAAATTCCTCCTTTTGCTGCAGTAGAGCACAAACAGAGGCATGGCAATGTATTTGCAAGAAAATGTGTATACAACCACACTCCTTATCATGTTCAAAGCTCAAAGGAGTGTAGTACTCGACTCTCGAGCCATCAATCACGCATTTCAATGCATGATGGCCAAAGAGGCTGAGTTGCACAAGTCAATGGCAAATGAATGCACAAGAACACATAAATGCCTTAACCTCTATCATGCATGATCAAGAGGGTCGGCAACCAAGAAATGATGCATGTTTCGTCACTTTAAGTACGAAACGTCCTTCATTTCCCGTGTTTGGACTAACTCCCTATCCAAACACAATGCAAAGCACACAACATGGAAATGCAATGCAACTCAACATAAGCATGCCAAATGAAATGCAACTTAAGCATGCAAATGTCATGCAATGCAACAAGCATGCAGCAACATGTTAGATGGACTTAAACCAGATATGGACATACCTCAATCATGTCCAAAACAGTGGCCATTAACACCAAAACTAAGGCACCAAAAGGCAAAACATGCATGCACACATATTGGTCCATAAGCTAGGCAACAATGCACAACCCTTAAAGGCACTCAAAGGGTGAAAGAAGTGGGAACATGGCAAGTCTATATGCTCTGAAATGTCATGGTAAATGATGCCAAATCATATACATGTCACAAATTAAGCATGCTATGGTGCTCAAAACTCAAAGCTAACAAGGCCAATTGCACTACAACTATGCAAAACATGGAGCATATGGCCAAGGCAACCCAAAATAGTCCTAGAACATGTCAAGATGAGACTAAAACATGTATGGACTAGAGCTAACACATGCTAGCATGAAGGGTATGAAGCATGAAGTATGCAAGGCCAATAAGGAAGAGTACACTATACCTACCAAAACCAAGCATGGGATGACTTCACCAACAAAAATCAGAGTTGTATTATGGCAAAACAAGACCAAAAACACGTTGAAATGGTGGCCCAAAAGCCTAGGCAAGATGGCATACACAATGGCTCATTTATAAGGCATAAAGAACCAACTCCTCAAAGCATGGAAAGAGTGACAAATGTGAGGGCATGGCAATGAAACATGCTCTGAAATCACATAACAAATGATGCCAAATCATGTGAATAGCCCAAGCAATGCATGCTAGTGGCTTGGAAACTCAAGGCTAATGAGCTAGAACGAACCATGGCTATACAAAGCAATGCATGTATGACCAAAACAACACAAATCAGACCTTAAGCATGGTAAAAAATGACCAAAAGCTTCTTAGAGTTAAGCCAAAATAAGCTAGAATGATGGTTCAAACACATGATGCATGTTAGGCTATCATGCAAGATTGCACTACAAGTATGTGAAGCATGCAAGATGCTATCAAACCAAACCAACCTAAAACAGAGTTGAGGCATGCTAAAATAACACCAAAAACTTGCTAAAATGGAACCAATACATACTAGACAAACATGCTACTTCAATGAGCCATCTATACAAGCATGCAAGACACAAGGAGAGGGGATGACCCTCTCCTATTTAAGGCCTCAAAACACACTTTCCACCACTGAAATTCCTCTAGAATTTAGTGGTAGAAAGGTCAAACAAAGGCTAAAACAAAAGCCTAAAGGGGTGGCCCAAAATAAGGCAAAACAAGGCACTCAAGGGGGTAGATCACCCCCAACACCAACAAGACCTTAAACAAACATGTTAAGCATGCAAAATTAGAACTTTTTGTAGTTTAAAGTCAAGCCAAAATAAGCATGTAAATAGGTCCAAGAGCTTAAAACAGAACAAGGGTTTTAAGGGTTAGAAGCTCACCCTTGAAGAACACCTTCAAAGCTGTGACTCCAGCACTCTTTTTGAACCAAAACCAATCCAAAGACTCCAAAACCAACCTCAAAGAGCCTCAGCAACAAGAGTATGGTGTTTCACTAGGTGCTTTAGTGCAAAAGTGCGAAGAAATTACACTTTTGAGCACAAACAAGTGCAAATATATATATATAGAAAATATATATAGAGAGATATATATCTTCTATATCAAATTTTCAAAACCTCTGGAAAGGGAGAGGGGTCTCCCTTCTTATAGAAAATCAAATTTCAAGCTTGTTGAGCAAGCTTGAGACTTGCTTCAATCCCTCCATACACGTGTATGGAGGATGAGATCTGTGCTCACCAGCTGTCACAGCTGGAACAAAAATATTTGCAAAAGCAGGTGGAAAGGTCTTGGCCAAAAGATATGGCCGATCGACCAAAAAGGGTGGCACTCGAACAAAAAGAGTGCCGATCGGCCACCACCAATGGCCGAGGGCAAGAAGGCAAGGCCGATGAGCACAAGGCTTGGCTGATGGGTTGTAGGGATGGCCAACAAGCCACCCTCTTCCCTCAGAAGCAAAATGACAAGTTCTTGGTCCACAACCAAGCACAAAATAGACACGTTGAGAGATCCTAAGGCAAGGCGCGTGGTCGAGACCCTCAGGAACTCAAAATGAACACGAACATGGATGATTATCGAGCGTTCAAACGATGACGTCCAAGTCTTGAGGATGGTCAAAATGGGGTGTCTACAGTGATTTATCAGTCTTACATCGCACTTTGTGAGATTAGATTCAGAATCGTGACAAGAGTCCGAATTATAGTAGCTAGAACTACAATTCGCTCCCTCTCCGAAAGGGGGGCGCGCGGAGCGAGTTCCGGGCGGTCTACAACTAGGAAGAACCCTCAAAAGCGGGTTAAAACCATTTGAGCACAAACCCTATCTCATGCTTAAACACAAACTTAAGGCCAAACAACCCTCAAAGCAAATCAAAAATGAAGAAATGAGGGAGATGGCAGAAATTTCAGTGCTGAAATGGAATGAGAAATAGGACTATAACATGCAAACAACTTATGTCCAACATGTTAAGAGCCAAAAGCAATGAAACTAGTGAAGGACACAACACTAGAAGCATGCAATACAATACTCAAACGGCCAAACCCACCTTAGACATACCTTAAACATGCCAAAATGTGTTGAGATGGTAGCATAAAAAGTAAGAAAAACATGCTCTCATGTTGGCTCACAAACAAGGCATAAAGCATAACTCTCAAAAGCAACAAATGAGTGGAATATGTGAGAGTGTGACAATGCTACATGCTCTGAAATTACATTCTTAATGATGCCAAAGCATGCAATCCTGACAAGCAAAGCATGCTAAAGGCCTTGAAACTCAAAGCTAGTAAAGGCCAATTGCACTATAGCTACACAAAACAAAGCATATATGACCAAAAATATTCAAAATAGAGTTAAAGCAGGTTAAAACATAAGCAAAAATGTGCTGGAGTGAAGCTAACACGTGTTAGAACAATAGGCTAAAACATCAAGCACACTAGGCTAGTCAACAAGATTGCACTACAAGTGCAAGATGTGAGCAACAAGTGGCCAAACCAGCCAAAAATAGAGTTAAAACATGCTAAAATATGGCTGAAAACAGGCTTGAACTAAGCTATCACAAGCCACAAAAACATGCTACTTTGTAATGCTAACTAGGTATGGCATAGAGAGACAAGGAGGGGAGGCCACCCCCTCCCATTTGGGATCTCAAAACAAACTTTTTGCCACTGAAAATCCCCTGAATTTCAGTGGTCTAAAGGCCAAAAAAGGTTGCTACAAAAGGCTTTGAAAGATAGCACAAAACTTAGTAAACCTTTGGTAAGAGAGGGTGGACCACCCCTAACTCCAAAAAGGCCTTAAACCACCATTTTAGGACTGAAAAATAGAGGTTTTTTTAGTTGAAAACCAGACCAAAAACAGTTTGCAAAGGTGGCAAAACAAGTGTGCAAAATAAGCTTAAAGAAGGTAAATGCTATACCTTTGAAGCAAGGCACAAATCAGCCACTTATTTGAGCCAAAACTAGCCTTTAATAGCCCGAAATAGGTTCTAAGAGACCTCAGTCCAAAGATATACAACTTTGATGAAGGATGTCTAGGCAAACTAGAAGTGTTTCTCTACTTCTATGCACAAAAGTGGCAAGAGAGAGAGAGAATTCTAGAGAGAGGCAGAGATTTTGTTCTGAAAATTTTGTAGAGAGAGAGGGATTTTTTAGAGAGAGAGACTCCCCAAACTTTCTAACCTTGCAAAATATGAGATATGGCTTCCATATATCGCAAAAAGGAGAGCCTTGGTCGAAAATATCTGATTTAGAGATAGCTGGAGCATTTGGAAGACAGCTGGACGTAAACATCTACAAAATCTGAGCTTTTTGGACATTTTTGGCCAACCGGCCATCTTTGTGGCCGACCAGCCATCAGTGGCCGACAGCAAATTCTGCTATGCAGGTCAAACTTCAAATGGGTATATCTCCTTCATCTGAACTCCTATTCAGGTCATTCTTGTGTAAAAATTGTAGCCCCGGAAGTAAGCTTTCCAATGGTTTCAGCCTTATATCGAAATTCCACGTGTTCTAAGAGATATCCCTCTTTTAGTGAAGACTGCTCAGTTTCAGTCCAACTGGATTGATGTCTAACTTTAACCAGCCATATCTCCCTCATCTGGCCTCGACTTTAGGAGATTCTTGAGTGACAAATGAAGCTCCGGAAGTCTTATTTTTAATGGTGGTGGCCCCATATCTGAAATCTAAGTGTACAAATGGATAGGCGTGATTTAGCAAGGGCTGCTCCTCTCTCCCTTAACAGTTCACGCCCAACTTCTTCCCCAACTTGGTTTCTTCATTTTCCTCTTCTTTTCTTCAAATCCAAACCTCTAACCAAGATGTTTTGAAAGATTTTTCAAAGATTTCATCTCTTTTTCATTCATTTCCCCTTTGTCCTTGCCCGGTTTACCGAAAAATGCAACATTTAACGAAATGCGAGCATCGGAACATCGTAGGAACCTTTTCAAAAATATTTTGAAAGAGAGGGTTTTAAGATCTAAAATCTTTGGTTAAAATTTTTTTGGTCCACAACTGGGGTGTAAGGTTGGATTTGACGCTCTCCTTGCTAAGGAAATCGAACCTTTGCACTGCACAACTTTCATCACCAAGTAAACAATCAGTAGCGCCCAAGTCTTAAGGGCGGTCAAAAATGGGGTGTCTACAGATCCAGAAACAAGATTCTTGCAAATGTCCGGTACATGCAGCACATTGTTGTGGGTGAATTCTTTTACAGATGTCATCTTCAAAATAACCTAACCTTTCCTTGTCCTTCGACTTTAGAAGTCTAGGAGTTGCCCATGAACAGTTGTTCTCCATTGTCCACTACAAAATAGGAGGAGAACATCTTTTTGTCGACACAAATGTGACGAGTAGCACCAACATCTACCCACCATTCTTTCAGATGTCCGACAAGGTTGACCTCGAAGACAACGGCTAAAAGGTTTATGTCATCAATACCATTGAAGATTCGGTTCACTTCGGTGACATTAGCTTGAGTAGGTTTCTTACTTGAACTTTTTTTGCTTTTGCACTTGCTACGACAATCTTTGGTCCGGTGTCCTTCTTTGTCACAGATGTAGCATTTGCCATTAAACTGGAATTTCTTGGTTTCCCCTCCCTTAGAGCCTTGCGAGGAACTTTCTTCGGTAAATTTCAATTTCTTTGCTTTTGGTATATGTCCCACCACATTAGACTTTGACTCCATAGGATGCTTTCCAACCCTCTTCTCACAAGTTCGGTTATCTTCCTCAATCCTCAAACGCACAATCAATTCCTCTAAAGTCATTTATTTGCGCTTGTCTTTGAGATAGTTCTTGAATTCCTTCAATACTTGTGGTAATTTTTCAATTAGAGCAGCAACTTGGAAAGACTCGCATAGTAACATGCCTTCAGCACGAATGTCAAGCAGAATGAGTTGGAGGTCCTGAACTTGGTTGATCATAGTCTTTGAATCAACAATTACAAAATCCAAAAATTTTCCACCATGAATTTTTTCGAGCCATCATCTTCTATTTTGTAATTTTACTTCAACGATTTCCAGAATTCCTTTGTCGTCTTGATACAGCTATAAATGTTGTAGAATGTATTATCAAGCCCATTCGAGATATAGTTGCGGCAAAGGAAATCTGCATGCTTCCAAGCATCGACTATAATAACTACTTGTCGGTTAGTTTCATTCTCTTTCAGAATAGGAGCATTTTCACAAAGGAAACACGCCAGATTTAATGTCGTAAGATAGAACAGTAATTTCTTCTACCATATTTTAAAGTCAATTCCTAGAAACTTTCTGGCTTTTTTCCGTGATTCACCGAGACTGTCACAACAGCAAGAAGGATAGTGGCAGTTGCAACATTGGTCAGATTAGAGGTTTGAGCAGTTTCAATAGCTATTGAATTCTAAATTATAAAACAGAATAATAATTAGAATTTTATACTACACAGAAAATTAAACCAAAATACCCAGAATATGATTCTATATAAAATAAAAGAAACAAAGTTGTAGCTTTTATTTCAAAGTAATTTGAAAAATAAACTTTTATTTAGTCAAATTAACTCCATACATAATATTATTTCTGTAAACTTCAAAAATTAAAATACTAAAAATCTGAATTTCAATTAATGAAAACCCAGAATATTATTTCTGAAAATTTAGAATTAATTTCTGACAAGCTTTACACAAAAAATAATTTCTACAATAAAACTAAAAAGAAATTTTGAAAGGAAACAGATCTAAAATTCTGTACAAATAGAATAATTCGAATCTGTCTTAAGATTGTTGGAACAATCTTCTGTGTAAAGAATAAAACACTGAAACTAAGTAAAGAAATTACTTATAGGAAGTTCTTGTACTGGAAAGTTAGAACAAAAAAAATCACGATCAAGTAAATTGTATGACACTTTGTCCTTAGGACAGATTCGTCGCCGTACAGGTGCTCACGGATTATCGACGTCTATCTCTCAAAATACAATGATCACTCACACAGATTGTCATAGCACTACAAACAATCTGTTCTAGCGAACCAAAACTTGAGTTCTAATACTCTCATAAGGCTCTAAGAACTAGTATGAAGAATAAATGCAGCACATAAGAAAATGGGAAAGGAAAATGGAATGAATTGAATTTGCTCGAGGATATTGTATTTATAGGCCAAGAGGTGTCTGTTCGAAAGGGTCGAAAATCTTTCGAACAGGTGTGAAACCTGGAACTGCCAGAAATTAATGAGAAGTAATCGAAGAAGACTGTTTCGAGTGGCAAAAATTCGAATTCTAATTTTGGCGCAAAAGTTTGAATTAATCCATTAGGATTTCAAATTTTCCCGCAAGAATTTGAATTTTGTCCAAAAAATTAAGCTAGGACCCGACCGACAGCCCGCACGGGCGGCGAGCGTGCATGTGTGGTGGATTTGTGTCAAACTCATTTTGTTCATAACTCCTCTCTTTACAAAACTTGGGGTGCCTCTTGGCGTCCATCCCAAGTATGTCAACCTAAAACTTATATACTCATATAAGCTCTCTTATTGTTTGTACGTGGGACACCCAAAACAAGATAACCCACAATTGACTTTCCATTTCACGAAATCGAAAACGATGTCAACTTCCCATTCCCTCATAAACAGTTTTGGCAATGTGTCTTCACCGTGTAAGTTGTTATGCGGCAAGGAACACGTCACCACTTGGACTCACGTCAAATAATGTGCAGGTCCTACAAAAAATTGGACTCAAAGATGGTTCAAAATAAGCCTATAAAACCAAAATTTCCAACAGAGAATCGGTGGGGAGGAAATGATTGTAAGCTGATTTAGGGGTACAATGGCCAGAGTGTGAAGGCCATAGGGAAGTATCTTCTGCAAGATATGTGGAGATGGAAATAGGGGTGCCACAAATAATTTATATGATGTGACTGGGTAATGTATGGATGAAGGGTTCAAGTTTCCATTCACCAATAGAAGAGATAACATCAGCTGGAGGAAGTGTTTCCCGTGGTTCAGGCGAAGAACCAATAAAAAACTGGCGGAGAGTGCCAAAGGAGAGCCATTTATCATAGCGAAAAGATTTGGCAGTTTTTTGATGAAGTTGCCATTGAATTGCTGTGAGAATAGTATTCCTAGCCTTGATAATATTTTTCCATTGGAGGCTATGCTAAGGCTGAGCTATTGCATGTTGAAGGGTGGTAGAAGGGAAATATTTTTAGAATTTGGGCCCAAAGAGTGCAAGCGTTAGACCAAAGTCTCCAAACTAGGTATAAGAAATGGGCTTGATTTTATTTGCGAGGTGCACGAATACCAAGACCATCCATGTTTTTTGGTAGAGTGATAGTTGTCCAAGAGATGGCATGCCAATTTTTATGTGTGGAAGTGCTATTCCAAAGAAAAGAAAGAATTTGGAGATCAGTAGCAGCGCGAACCGATATGGAAAGGATGTGAGTTTGCATGGATGACACCACTCTTTGGCTGATAGGTCCCATCGAGCAAGGATCCTCTAGAGTTTGTTTTTCCTAAAGTTTCCTAGAGTGGTGCATTGTGTGGTTTAGATTTAATGACAAGTCACATCAATTTTTCAACCTTAAATCTCAACCACACAATACACCACTTCAGGAAACTTTAGGAAAAAAACACTCTAGAGGATCCTTGGTGGGTCCCAACGCCCCATCAGCTTGTTCAAATATTTGAAAACTTTTTTTTATGCTAAATATTTTATATAATTACCAAATGACCGCAACAAATAATAATAACAATCCATCACCCACCAATTATGTCAAAACTCCAATTTTACTTTTGCACGCCAACTACTTAGAAGTTAAAAGTCTAATTTTACTTTTACATGTTGGTTTGAGGGCTAAAATAAAAAATGTTTGCTGCTTCATTTCACTCTTTGACGTTTGACTGAGGTATTATTATTTTTATTTCTTCAAAAGATTTATACTATTACATAGTTAAAAAGTGAAAAAAAAAATTATATAGATTTAATAGGTATTACACTACAAGAAAAGTGGGCTTAAAAGACTGAACTTTTTGCGACGGCACATTTCCCATCGCAAAAGGTGACTTTTTGGGACGGCACAACTTCTCGTCGCAAAAAAATGTGACCTTTTGCAACGGCATAACTTGCTGTTGCAATCGCAAAAAATGAGAGTATTTGCAACGGCAGAAATTGCTGTCATAAAAAAAAATAGAGTTTTTGCGACGGCACTAGCTGTAGTCACAAAAAAAAAAAAAGAAAAAAAAAAGAGTTTTTTGCAACTGTAATAGGTACCGTTGCAAAAAAAAAAAAAAAAAAGAGTCTCTTTTCACTCATTTTTTCATCTTCTTGTCTCTCTGTTTATGTCGCTGTCTCTCTTCTCTTTCTCTCTCTCACTCATCACTTTTTTCTGTTTGTCTGTCTCTCTCTCTCTGTGTCTCTGTCTCTATCTCTGTCTTTGTCTCTTTTCTCTTTATTCCTTTCATTCATCACTCTTCTCTGTCTGTCTGTCTCTCTCTTTCTCTCTGTGTCTCTGTCTGTCTCTCTTCTCTTTCTCTCTCTCACTCATCACTCTTCTCTGTCTGTTTGTCTCTCTCTTTCTCTCTGTGTCTCTCACCTATCTCTCTTCTCTCTATCTCTTTCATTTCTCTTCTCTCTCTCGCTCTCTCGTTTATCTCTTTTTGCTCTCTCTCTCTCTGTCTCTCACACACACATACACACACATTTTTTGTTTCTCTCTCTCTCTCTCTCATTCATCACTCTTCTATCTCTCTTTCTCTCTCATTCATCACTCTTCTTTCTATCTCTCTCTCTGCCTCTCTTGTTCATCTCTCTTCTCTCTACGTATCTCTCACTCATCTCTCATCTCTTTATCTCTCTCTCTCTCTCCCTCTCGTTCATCTCTCCTCTCTCTCTGTTTCTCTTTTTTATTTTTCTATGTCTCTCTTTCATTAATCTCTTTTCACTTTCTTTCCCTATCTTTTTGTTTATCTCTCGCTCATCTCTTGTTTCTCTCTCTTTTTCTGTCTCTCACTTTCTATCTCTTTCTCTCTTTGTTTCTCTCTATCTCTTTCTCTCTCTGTCTTTCTCTCTCTTACTCATTACTCTTCTATTCTCTTTCTCTGTCTGCCTGTCGGTCTCTCTTCTCTACTGTGTTTGCCTCGCTCACTCTCTCCCTTATCTCTTCTCTATTTATTGAGCTCCCTCTCGATTTATCGATACAAGAAAATGCACTTTTAGCGACCACTTTGTCTCTTTCTCACTCATCACTCTGTGTCTCTCTCTGTCTCTCTATCTCTCTTCTCTATCTATCTCTCACTTATCTCTCTCTCTCACTACCCATCTCCTCTACCACATTCACCACTACTGCAAATGCCATTCCACTACCACCACTATTACCACTATTGCCACTCCACCTCTACAACTACCATTACTACCACCATCACTACCACTCCACTACCACTACTGCCACTACTACTACTATTACCTCTCCTCCACCACCGCCACTTCATGTCCTCTACCACGACCACAACTTCGCCACTAATCTCCTTCGCCATCACCATTACCACCACCATCACCTCTTGTCCACCACCTTCACCACTATTGCCACTCCATCTCCTCTACCACAAAAAATTAGTTCTTGATTTTTGGTGACAAAAAAAAAAAAAAAAAGGCTACAGAAGAATATTTTTCATTGACAAAAAAAAATTAACTTTATTTTAACGGAAAATATTTTTCATTAAAATATTACCCCTACTTCTACCAAATAAAAAAAAATCATTAAAATAAAAATGAAACAAATAAATTTTCAACCTTAGTAACTAAAAAAAAATGAAAAATAAAAAAAAAATTCATTAACTATAATTTTTTTTTATTTTAACAAAAAATAAAGTTTTTTAGCGACGACAACTCCCTTCGGAAAAAAAAAGAAAAAAAAGAAAAAAAAGAAGTTAAACAGCGCCGTTTTGTAGGTTAAATATTCATTTGTGACGAAAAAAGAATAAAAAGAAAATAATATGAGCCTTAGCGCTTTTTTTCCCACTACAACAAAAGTAATTTATAGTGACGAAAAGTAATGAAGAAAATAAATTTCGTCACTAAATAAGAATAATCCGTGACGAATTATAAAGTTTTGTCACGTATAATAAAAAAATAAAAATAATAGGTGACAAAATTTATTTTCATCAACAAATACTTCTTTTTAGATGAGGAAAAATTAAGTTTAGTCATCGAAGGTTTTCCCGCTAATTTTTTTTTGGTGGCGCCAAAATTGGAGACTTTTGGTGAGAAAAAAATATGTCACCAATTATAAAATTATTAGCGAGGAATATATTTTTATCACCAATAATTTTTAATAGTTTGATATCGTGAGAAAAATATTTTTGTGGGCAATAACTTTTTAGTCTTTTGAGATCTTTTGGGGAAATAATTTATCAATTTTGGAGAGATAATTGAGCGGCAATGAAAAACAAATGGGCTATTAATTTTTTCCCCATTTTGTCTAATAGTTTTCTTTTCTCTCCAAATTCCTTTACTCTTAGAGAGAGAGAGAGAGAGAGAGAGAGAGAGCTCGATCGATTTGTAGTTTTTGAATTAGCCATGGCATGTACAGGCTTGGTGATGTTAAATGCATTGTCTTCTCAGTGGATCAGTCAGCAATCCTTCAATTAAGGGCCTGGATCTTCCTGCCGATTCACCTCTCCTCGTGTCTCCGTCGTCCGTGCCAAATCGTACTCCGACGAACTCGTCAAAACCGCCGTGAGTTCAAAATATGCATCACTGAGCTGAGTTCATTTTTATTTATTTATTTATTTTTGGGTTCTAATTATGGAAAGTTGTGAAAGTCAAATTGATTGATGATATTTCTACTTGAATTTCATTGTTTACTATGCTAATTTTTTGGTGTAGTTTGGATGTGATTAGTTTAGAAGGCGAACTTTTGTTGATTGGTATGAAATCAAGATTTGAAGATGTAATCTTATTTTTAATCATGGTTGATTAAATAAAATATTTCAGTCACGTTATAAGGACGTGGGGTGGGTAGGTTTTTTTTTTCTTTAATTTAAGCTTATCTTGCTTTGATTTCGTTGAGTTGTTTTAGAATTTTTATGGATTTTAATCTTCACAATTTTAGCTTCTAATCTGGCTTTATTGTTGATATGGTAAATAAATTTTGATTGTCTTCTTTATTGAGCGATTTAAAAGCTTTGATTTATCATCTAAATTTTCAAGTTTTATGTATTTTTTGGGTTTTTTTTCCTATAGTTAATGTATCTAGCTAGCCATTAGATTTATAAACTAGGGTTTCGATTTTGGTGACTTGTGCATTGTTTCCTCAGATCGAATGAAGATTTGGCCTTTTATTTAAAATTGTGAAAAGTCCAAACACAATTCCATATTGCAAGAATGAAAACAAAGGCACAATTCAAACATCCATTTTGTACCCTTTCAACTTTTCCAGTTTATAGCTATGTAAGAATTTAGGTAGTTTATGAGATTGGGTAATTTTAGTTTTCTGTACTAGTTGATCAGCAGAAATTCAGTGATTAATGTGAAGAGAATGGCCATGTATACTATGTAAAATGTATGGAAAAAAACTAGACACGATGATGATATATATATATATATTTTTGTCATTGAACTATGCTAGCAATGTTATATGTTATTAATTTTACTATTTATATGAATCATCATATGATATATCTTATTTAGAGATAATTATTAAAAAATCAAAGAAAGTATATAATATCATATCATGTACCATATAAAAAAACAAATATATAAAGGGTTGGGAATGCACTGTTTTTTGTGGTTCAAAA
This sequence comes from Camellia lanceoleosa, assembly GCA_025200525.1. Taxonomy (NCBI): domain Eukaryota; kingdom Viridiplantae; phylum Streptophyta; class Magnoliopsida; order Ericales; family Theaceae; genus Camellia; species Camellia lanceoleosa. The sequence continues at coordinate 39,935,860 of CM045772.1, forward strand.
GAAAGGGAATTATCTTATTGTTGTGTAGCTATTAGCTTTGTTCTTTTTTGCATTTATTAATGAAATTTGAACATTGAGAGCATTAAACTATTAGATATTGCTCTGTCATAGCCATAAGTTAGAACTGCTCTCCAATAGCTCTATTCATTTTATTTGTTTAAATATATGATAATAACCATTACATTTATGGCATATTTGTTTAGATGGACAAGTCAAAGAGAACTACAATATAATAAACTGTTAGTTCTAGAATGAATTCTTCTATTATGAATTTCTTCTATTATGTTGTTTGCTGCTCCTGTGTTGATGCTACTTAGGTTTTCAGCGTGCCATCTTTGAGGGCTACTCTGGGTATTGGTGTTAGCCTTTGCTAGATCATGAGCTGATGTTGAGTAGCCGATGTTGTGTGGCTGTTGCTAGTGCGGTTTGTGAAAGGGTTTTTCTTGACTTGCTTCTCTAGTTTTGATTGCTTTTTCTCTATTAAGGGTTGTGCAAGTGTATTTTGTGATGTTTTTGGCTAGTCTATTGGATGTTGATAGCCCTTGCTTGTGGCAAATGAACATTCTTTTGTGTGGTTTATTTTAGGATGATTCTCTTTGTAATTTATTTAGTTCAGTTTGTCTGTTTGCTTTTGTTTCTCTTGGGTAGCTCTAGTTTTTCTAGTTTGGTGTTGTAAGGATCAATATTTGACATGCAAGGTGAATCGATGGATGTTAACAAAGTGGTGGCAACAAAATGTGGACGGAGCTTGAGCACCCAAACCTACAGACTACGAAAAAAATACCAGAATCTTAATAGTGCTAAGGGAGAGGAGTATGCTAAAAGCCACCCACCGCTTGAATGTGACCTCGAGAAATGGATAGTGAAGATGAATGAGTCGAGTAAGGAGCATTTGGAGATGACATCAAGCATCATGGAGTTGCTTAAGAAACAAAGTTTTAATGGACAATTTAGAGGATGAGGCATCCCATGAACTCATAGATTGCCTTTTTGGTAAGTCTATCTTGTTTTATCTTTTCATTTTTCTTATGTTGGTTAGTATATATTGGTTAAAGCACAGTAGTTTAAGAAAGTTACCAACCTCTTATATCCATTTATAGTTGTAGCCATGTCAAACGCTGTAGATCCAATTGGAATCAACAGTGACAAGCTAATGTGTGAACCTATAACATCATTTGATCCAAGATTTTTAGCATCAAAATTGCAGTATTGCCACATTGAACATTGTTTTTTTTTTTTTGTTTTGTTTTGTTTTGTTTTGTTTTGTTTTTTTTTTTTTTTTTTTTTTTTTTTTTTTTTGTGTATATGGAAGATGGATAATATTAATAGAATTCACTTAGCATACCTACTGTGGTCTGCTCCTATTTCTTATTAATAGAAATCACTTAGCATTTTTTCCACCCTTCTCTGTTTTTATTTATTTTATTTTATATATATAACAAAATATCATGTGTTAGTGACTCAACTGAACAATTCTCATTGGATTATTGAATGCATATACTTATTGCACATTGTTTTGTTGTGACAGGGAACATCTGATCACAACATATGTTGAATGTTAACTGTTGACTTGCAAACTTTGATTGAAGAAAACCCGACTTGATTTTTGTTTAATTCTTTACAAAACACAATTGGAGGTCAACAATAAAGTGTTGGATAGTACCCTTTTTTTTAATAGATATTTTAACAAAACATGTAGGTGGTTTCAAGAGTTATTATTTGCCTTTGAGGTTCCATATAGCTGGGTTGCATTGCATTAAGTATGCAAGGTGAACAATGAGCTTACAAACTATTTGGAGGCTTAATTGTGTTTTTATTTCATTATTTATTCATGTGTATTTGTTTTTGTTTTTATATTTGCTTGCATGTGTGTGTTTTGACCATTTTACCTCTTTAATGTTCAAAATATTTAGATTTAAATGAAAATGGTACCTCTTGTAAAAACCATAGGCTGATCAGTTTGTGTCAAACATGTCCTGTGATTCTCTCTAGTTACTGTTGGGATTAGTGCTAGTGATATGTGGTATTCCTGCAGTCTTTTGGAATCTTCTGTTATCGTTGTTGCTTGTTATCAAGAATCACCTCAATTCGAGGTGTTGATGCTCCAAAATCCCCAAACGGTGTCGGAATAGCACGAAACTTGGCACACATGACCACCTAGGAACAAGAGACTTGTGGGAGAAGATGGAGCTCGAATCGGGTTCCCAGTTTGTGAGTTAGAACCAGATTTCGCTCTAGGCAAACTAGCTCCTTAATAAACTTGAATTCGAGGTGTTGAGGCCCCAAAATCCCCAAATGGCATCGGAATAGCACGAAACTTAGCACACACGACTGCCTAGGCACGAGAGACTTGTGGGAGAAGACGGGACTCAAATCTTGTTCCCGGTTTGGGAGTTAGAGCTGGATTTCGCTCTAGGCAAGCTAGTTCCTTAAAAAACTTGAATTCGAGGTGTTGACGCCCCAAAATCACCAAACGGCGTCGGAATAACATAAAACTTGGCACACACAACCGCTTAGGCACGAGAGACTTGTGTGAGAAGACGGGACTCAAATTGGGTTCCTGATTTGGGAGTTAGAGCTGAATTTCACTCTAGGGAAACTAATTCCTCAAAAAACTTGAATTCAAGGTGTTGACACCCCAAAATCACCAAACAGGATCGGAATAACACGAAACTTGACACAGACGACCGCCTAGGCACGAGAGACTTGTGGGAGAAGACGGGGCTTGAATCGGGTTCCCGGTTTGGGAGGTAGAGCTGGATTTCGCTCTAGGCAAACTAATTTCTTAAGAAACTTGAATTCGAGGTGTTGACACTCCAAAATCACCAAATGGCTTCGGAATAGCACGAAATTTGGCACATACGACAGCCTAGGCATGAGAGACTTGTGGGAGAAGACGTGGCTCGAATCAGGTTCCCAGTTTTGGAGTTACAGCCGGATTTCACTCTAAGCAAATTATTTCCTTAAGAAACTTGAATTCGAGGGGTTGACGCCCCAAAATCAGCAAACGGCGTCGGAATAGCACGAAACTTGGTACACAAGACCGCCTGCCTAGGGACGAGAGACTATTGGGAGAAGACGAGACTCAAATTGGGTTCCCGGTTTGATAGTTAGAGCCGAATTTCTGTCTACCCGAAATTATTTACTTAATTATCTTTATAATTATATAGTAGTTAAATTTTTTATGTTTTTTTATAATTAAAATATTAACATATAATTATATTGTCATTAATTATTTTTATTTTTTGTTTTCAGATATTTCCTGAGTAGGAGTTTGCTTCTTGTGGAGTGCAGGCGTGTGAAGAATGTGACTAACTTTTGTTTTTGTTACCCACAGAAGAATCATGAGGAAAACTTTTGTTGTTGATTTACGTTATTTTGAATTGTGAACAATATTATGTATTTAAACATTATATTTGTATTATGCAACATTATGTAGTGGGGCTAATTTTGCTGATGTGTTGTTATGAATGCAAGAATATTTTTATTATGGATGAATTGTTGTTTTTATACTGGAATTTTTATATTATTATGCAACTGTTAGTTTCTTTTTTAGTTATTTTTCATTTAATACAAGTAATTTTCATATTTTTAATAATTTTATTGCAGGTTTTTTATTATTATTATTTTTTTGGCGATAGCACCATGCCTTCTCAAAAAACATTAGAACCAAAAGTATTTTGTTGAAACAAAAAACCTTTCGCGACAACATTTTTTACCGTCTCAAATAATCTTTAGCGACGACATGTTTTGCTATCTCAAATAATCTTTAGCAATGGCAGGTATCCCATCGCAATAAAAACCCTTTAGCAATGACATTTTTTGCCATTTCAAATAACACTTTCAGCGACGGTAAAACAGTGCCGTTGCAAAAAAAATCTCAAGTTTTTACATATTATTGGTGACACCAGAATTTCATTGCAAAAGGCAACTTTTGCCGTCGCAAAAAAAATGGCGACGGCATGGTGCCGTCGCTAAAGGGTTTTAGCAACGCCCTTTGTTGCGACCCTCCATTTGCCGTCGCTAAAAGTCAGTTGCCATCGCAAAAGAGTATTTGAGACGGCATTATGAGTATTTGTGACGGCATTTTGCGGTCGCAAAAAGTCAAATTTTTTGTAGTGTTATTTTTATTTAGGATAGGCTTTGTATATGAAAATCTACGATTTATGATTTTCAATTTGGGAAAAAATATAATTTGAGATTATTTTTGTGATTGTAATTTTTTGATGCACTTTACATAAATTTTGTCATAGTTGTTGAATGACGTTATCATGCAACAATTCCAAAATATGATACCTCGTTGAATGTAATTGTAGAAGTTTATGTATTTTTTTATTTTGTCAAGACAATTTTATTTTATTAAAAGTTTATTTTACTTAAAGTTGAAGAAGTTTAAATTTTAATTAATTTTTTTTTCTCATAAAATTTGTGGAACTTAAGATTTTGGAGTGACCCCATCGTTATAAATTTTTGAAGTCGCCACTGCTTAGGTGATGGTTTATAAAGTTAAAATCTGAAATCAAAAATTAAGTATTGAAAATTGAATGCTGAATTTTTTTAATTAAAAAATTGTTTGATAAAAATTTAAATGCTGAATTAAAAATAAATTATTTATTATGTATAAGATCAAAATTGAAAGTTATTATTTTTCAAATTGTATATTTTAATTTTTATATTGTAATGGTTGTGTTAATGGTGGTGGTAATGGTGGTGGTGATGGTGGTGGTGGTGGTTGTAGTGATGGCCATGGCATGGTGGTAGTAGTGGTGGTAGCAGTAGCGTTGCTGGTGGTGGTGGCGACGACGACAACATGCTAGTAATATTAATCATGATTATCAAATGATCTTAATTGAGAATTAGATTATCAAATACCATCTTATTCTACAAATTATTCTTTAGAAAAAAAAAATGGACTAATTTATTAATTTTTAAACCGAATTTGATTTGGCAATCACCTAATGTAGTTAAAATTAGAGGTGCTTGCAGTTCGGTTATGACCAGAAAATCTCCAATCCGTCAAATTGGCATATTAAAAAAAAAAAAAACAATCTGCATCCGTCCACTGGATTGACGGCTACAGATTGAGTGAATTGGCAGATTGGTGGATGGATGCGAGTCTGTTTGGTTGTTTAAATTTTTACAAATTTTGGACATTATACAACAACTTGTCAATAAATTTATTTATTTATTTATTATTATTTTTATAACAATCTAACTAAACATAATCAAAAGATTATTATGTAAATTGTCAAATACCAATAATAAATACGTATAAAAAAACCACGCATTATCAAAACTATTTCATTACTTTTTTTTATTCAAAAACTATTTAATTTGATTTTTAAAAATTGACAAAATTAAGCCTTATATTTTCCACACAAAAATACCAAATATCAACACTAGCCATTTGATAAAAGGATTTCCAAGAGAAACGGCGGCGTTAAAGTGAACAAACACACGAAGGCAAGGAGTACGGAAATGAAGATTATTTACTCTCCGCACAATTGGCGCCATCTGTGGGAAGTCTTGACAAACAAAACCTTACTCTCCACAATTCTCTGGTTGACTAGAATGGAAAACAATGATGACCTTCCCATGTTGGTCGTTTAATGTTTAACACCAGAATATGTTAGGAGGCGAGACGACTTGCCCCTCATCCTAAGGATGGCGAATCTGGGCAACCCTGCAGGGGGATTGATCAGCGAAGCACGAGATAAAAACGCAAGGAGCCCATAACACTTAAGAGGCCTTGAAGTGCCATGATAGCCTAAAAAGTCGGACAACCAACACTTGGAGAATAGATTGAAAAGCCAAGAAGCCATTATCCACAAGATGGCAGCAGAGATGGAGACCATGAAGGGACAGTTAAGGGGAAAGACCGTAGCTGGAGTTAGAAATCACAGTAAGCATGCCCATTCCTATCGTTTGGATGATTGGGGGAGTAGAGAAGCACTTGCGCTCTTCATAACTAGAAGCTTTAGAAAAGAAAGCTCTCGATCAGCGACGAAGAGGTCTTATATTGAGGACAACAACTATCTTCCATCACAGCCTACTACGACATCTAGGTACTTTTACACTGCTCTTTTAGGTGACTTGAGAGAAGTCCTAGAGCGAAAAATAAGGCTGAGAGAGACCCAGAGGGTGCTGGCGTTGCATAGGCTAGCACCAAGATCCAATCAGAGCATATCATCCATTATGTTGAAACCATACGCCGCTGTGCGTACACTTGCAGATAGCAACTTTGCGAGGCTAAATGTTACCCCTTTCTCCCCAGAAATTGAGAATGCGCCACTCTCTGTAGGCTTCCACCAACCCAAGTTTAATCTTTATGACGGGAGGACTAGCCCTTACCTATACGTAAGTCATTTTCGCCATGGCGTGGTTGTTCACAAGCATAGCAACGCCCTGATGTGCATGTTATTCCCATCAAGCTTAGACGAGCTAGGCCTTAAATGGTTCAAAAGACTGCCAAATGGGAGCATTCATAGTTGGCTGCAGCTGGTCAAAGCATTTGTCACAAAATTTGAAACAAATACAATGGTGCCAAAAGAGATCGACCATCTTCTGGGAGTAAGCATGGAATAGGGAGAAGCGTTGAAGGCGTACAACGCTAGGTACTGGGAGGCATTCAATGAACTACATGATTGCCTAACCAATCTAGTTGTCGCTTAGTATAGATGGGGTCTATCGATCGGACATAGACTAAGGGATTCACTCATGATGACTCAACCTCCAACGTTGGAACTGTTGATGCAAAGGATCAACGAGCATATACAGGTTGAGGATGACGCAACTGCAACTACCACGAAGACCAATGTGGTAGCGGCGAATAAGAAAACTGTGAGGAAAATTCATAATGTCAAACAGGAGGAGAGTCGTCCGGATAACCGCAAGAGAGAATGGAGTCGCGGCCTTAACCATGAGAAAAGTCGCTACGACAACTGAGCTCACAACCCTCAGGACGAAGAGGAAGAAGACGAGCGGAGCGGAAACCTCGAATGGGCAACACCACGTCCTTCAAAATACCAATCTACCACAACTTGAGTGAAATCCGTAACAAGCCATACATCCAGTAGTCAACCCGGGTGGGCGATACACTGCAGAGGTTCAATCTGAGGTCTCGCTACACCTTCCACAACAAGAGGGGACATCGCTTGGAGGATTGCGTGCCTTTAAACAAACATTTAGAAGAATTATTAGCCACCAGGCATCTTGATAGATACATCAATAAAAGCGTCAGAGCAATACCTCTAAGGCAAGTTGAGCCTGATGGCTTGGCTACTATGGACGCCCCACCCTAATGAGTTATTAACATAATTCATGGAATTGTTGAGCTAGGGTGGATATGCGAGCTCAGATGAATGATTAAGAAAGCGAAACATATGAGGGAAGAGTTGTCCGTCCAACTTGTGGGACAAAAAGAAAGAGCTGAAATGAAGGACATCATGACCTTCTTGAGCAAGGATCTAGGGGGAATTCAAACTCCCTACAATGATGCCCAAGTCGTCACTCTGTGCTTTAGGGACTTCAACATCAGAAGGATCTTGATTGACCAAGGTAGTTCGGTCAAAATCATGTGTTATGATGCCTTCAAATAGTTAAAACTATAGGAGAAAGACTTGTAGTCAACAACTTCTCCCTTGGTCAACTTCAATTTGCAACCAAAATTTCCTTTAGAAAAGATTATATTGCCGGTTAAAGCGAGGTCAGTCACTAAACAAGTCAAGTTCTGGGTAATAAAGGTTCCTTCTACCTACAACTTGATCTTAGGGCAAGGATGGTTGCACGCTATGAAAGCAATGATGTCGACCTATCACTAGGTGATGCTCTTCCTCTCTACTACAAAAGTAATTGCAGAAGTTTGGGGGGACCAAGTGATGTCTAAACAATGCTTCGTGGAAGTAAATGGCAGCCATGTTGCCAAAGGCTTTGTCTAGATTGTAGAAGGTTGAGAAAATCAAGAAGCCCTGAACAACGTCGGGAAGCGGGCCGAGGAGGAAGCTGTAGTGGATCTAGTGGAATTTAATGATGACTCGAGCAAGTTTTTTTTGCTAGGTTCATCCTTGTCTAGTGGAGAACGATAGGAAATTCTGGATTTTTTGGTTGGTAACTTGGAAGTGTTCGCTAGGATGCCTTACGACATACCTAGCGTAGATCCAAGCTTCATTTGCCATCAGTTGAATGTTTTTCTAAGCGCCCGTCCTGTCATACAGTGAGGTCCGTGATCAACCTTCCACCATGCTGAAGTTATCATGAAGGAGGTGAAAAGTTTGCTGGAAGTAGGGGCAATCCAATAAGTGCACTACCCCAAATGGGTCTCCAACATGGTGGTGGTGTTGAAGAAAGATAAGAAGTGGCAAGTGTGTGTCGACTACAAGATGGTCAACAAAGTTTGACCTAAATATAGGTTCTCGCTGCCAATAATATACCAGCTAGTAGACCTTAAGGCCGGTCACACAAGAGTCAACTTCTTAGATGCGTATCTACGGATATCACCAAATTGCAATATATGAGTTGGACAGGGAGATTATCTCTTTCACAACCCCAAGAGGACTGTATTGCTACCAGCTTTTGCCATTTGGGTTGAAGAACGCAGGGGCAACCTTTTACTGAATGATCACTAAAATGTTTTCCCTTTTGTTGGGTCGAACAATGGAGGCCTACATTGACGACATGGTGGTCAAAAGCAAGCGTCAATCTAACCATCTAGGCGACCTTCTTGAAGTGTTCAATGTACTTAAGCGTCACAAATTGTGCTTGAACGCTTTCAAGTGTGCGTTCGGTGTAGGATTAGGGAAATTCTTAGGCTTTTTAGTAGTCAACAGTAGAATAGAGTGGGATCCCTCATAGATCAAGGTGATTCAAGGGCTGGAGCGGCCAAACTCAACAAAAGATGTGCAATATCTCACCGAGAGGGCAGCCGTGCTAAATAGATTTATTAGTAGGTCTTCAAATCGTTGCAAGCCATTCTTTCGAACTCTGAAGTCCAAATTCCTTTAGGATGAGGAATGTGATAGGGCTTTAGCAGACTTGAAGGCATACTGTGGAGAAGTGGTTTGGAAATACTCTACAGATCCTGGGGGACGCTCGTGATCTTCAGCTACTCACCTGAAAAGGAATGAACAGTCTGGTCGGGGATGCCAGAATTTGCACTCCAACAGATAAGTTAGTGTATACTCTTTAGATTGCTTTTGTCTTAAGTTGAGCATACTGATTCTCCCATACCTCTCTTTTGGTTATTGTTCTTCTATTTATATACACTCATGGTCTTCTAGGTAGGGCCCGCTCTTGATCTGTCATGTACTTATTCACTCGGCCCCCCATTATGCCGTATTACAACTTTTAAATTGGCCGCCCTGATTGACTTATTCAGCACCTGAAACAAAAGGAGAGGTGCCGAATGCATACTATACACATGCAGGGAAAATATACCCTGCCTATCTGCGTCTGCTATTATTCGGCTACCACAATTGCCCCTCGAACACCCCACTAACTCTGTTTAGTTGGCGTGTTTGGTTTCGATCTTGAAAAGTCAAAATTTCGGCGGTTAACCTCATTCCAAAGCATGTCAGAACGCACACGTTTTCTAATCATCATTACAAGTTCTCGCCTCTTCATACGCTTCCTCCATTTAATATGGTTTAAAACTTTGTCTCTTCGAATGTATACTTTGAATACTCAAGATTTTCTGGTTCACCTTCTAGTACAACTCCTCCACCTCATGACCTTTGTAACTCTCTTTTGTCTCTCATTATTCCTTCCGCTCCCTGGAAGTTCTCTTCTCTTTCACTCCCAATACTATTTTCTTGTTACTATTAGTTTTGGATAACCCTTAGGTTGAATACGATGGCAAGAAATTTGAAAGCACTCCTTTTTCCGGATCAAATTTCCAGTTTCCGACGCCATTGTTCCATCCCTAATGACGTTCATCTGTCACTCGTGGAAGACAACACCACCGATATGCAGAGGATCGATGAGAGCACAGTCATCTTTCCTCTCCTATTGATAGATAAAGGCGGCATCCGTTTTCCCCTTCATCCGTTTTTGAGAGCTGTCCTTCGACATTGGGGCCTAATTCCTTCCCAGCCTAACGTGAATTTTTTTCGTATCATAATGGGGATCATAGAATTAAACCGTCGTCTTAAGATTAACCTGGGCATTCCTGCGATTCGGCATTGCTATGTCTTAGCCAAGTCCACTGGCTGTCTAGGACGCTATTTTCTTTGGGCCAAGGACACTAATCATCATTTAGTGACCATGCTTGCTAGCTCTGGTAAGCGTGTTGACGACGCGATGGTCGTTGTTCAAGGCAACTGGGAATTCGGCAAGGGTGAAGATTGCCTGGATCCCATGCCAAGGCGAAAAGGCGATCCAGGTGGCCGAATAGCTCATTCTAGTTGCTTATATTTTCGCATGTGTATTCAGCTCTCCTTTCATGTACTTACCGTTTTGTTTGCGCAGGTAACACATTGAAGAAAGTATTGGTTTCGACCGACAATGCTGTACTTGCAGATATTAAAACCGCTCTACAATTTGTTGGCCATCCAAATCTTCAGAAGCAAGGAAGGGCGGCCCATATTCTCTTGGGCTACGCGCCGTCCTACGCAACAATTTCGGCAGCAGACCATATTCCAGTTCCAAAAGGCGAAGATCATCTTACAGCCCTCATCTTCCCCAGCTTTAAAAATCTGAAAGAGATCGGTTTAGAGGCCTCTGATTCAGAACAAGCAGAAGAACAAGTAGCCTATCAGATCACCGAGGACCCGGACCAATTGGAAACCGAGGTAGAAGAAGCCCTCAATTCAGCGTTTGAGGAGGCTGGACTAAATTTGTCCGACCCTCCATCCACGTCTGGCTGAGGGGACGTCTTTGAGGACATTTTCACAAACTTCGGAGATCTTCCCGGCGCTTATCCAGAGGATATGGCTGGGGAATCACTTCAGCAACTTGCGCGGAAGAAGAACGTCGAGAAGATGGCCGCCAGGTGGAGTGCCGAGGCCGTCCGATTGGAAACTCCAACCGTCCGTGGTCGATGAGTCTATACCGGCCATGGCCGCTGAGTTTGCTCCTCCGATTACTGCCGAAGAGATGGCTCAACCTGAAAAGACCGAGATGGAGTTGGTGGGGCAATCTAACGAGGGAAAACGAAGGGGCAAAAAGCGCCTCGCCGATCGAGAGGGCAAGCAAGAAGAAGACCAAAGCGATAAACGGCCCCGAGTTGAGGAGTCGGACTTGGTCCTTCTATTCACTATCTAACCAAGAATCAGAAATATGCCAATTTCCTTAAACTCTTTAGCTTTGAGGGACACGGTTGTAGCCTTGAGCATGGCCTCCTCGATATCCCTGCCGGTCGACAAAGCCGTATTTCAAGCGGAGCCAAATCTGATGCTAATTGCTTTGGCCTCTCAGTCAGCCCTATCGGTACGTTACTTGTTTTATCTGCAATCTTTCGTCTTTACACATCCACGTTTGGAAGTATTTTTCTAATTATTTGTTTAATGTTTCTTTGTTTTGTAGGCGGTGTGTAGGATAGCCGAGATGGGTCGCTGTCACCACGACGCCATAAAACAGATCGGCCTATTGAAAGCCGAAATTGACAATGAACAAAACAAGGTTGTGGAGGTCTATCAAAGGGCCGATCATGAGGCAGCGCAAGTGGCGGTGGAATGCGCCAGAGCCGACTCGGAGGCCGAGCGAGCTAGAAATTTAGATTAGTTAAGGCTTGCCACCGAGGAAAAGGCAATGGACAGTGAGAAGGCACTTAAGTTAGCTCAGGAGGCAATCGCCAAGCTGGAAGCCAATTTGGAGGAATCGAAGAAGGCAAGGGAAAAGGCCGACTCCGAGATTTCCAAAGCGTTCCAAGCTAGGCAAGAGGCCGCCTTGGAGAGCTACGCAGAAAAAGCGCCAAAGTTTGAGAATTGGGGCTTCAAACACGGCTGGGTTAAAGCCCTCGCTACTACGAATGTGACATTGGCACAACCGATTCAATACGAGCAGGTAGACGTTGACCCGTTGGTGTCTGACCTTGAGGAATAATCAAGGCTTATTTTGGTTTTTGGTAGGCATCTTAGATGCGTAGTTTTTTGTTAGTAGATTTTCATCTTTTTTGGATGTCAACCAATTTTCATGTGTAAAATGTCCGTTGTTAGAGCCCAATTCGTAAATGAAAATTTTCTATGCTCTCAAGTTATTGCTTATATTCTTTGTTATATGAGTACATAATTAAAAGAATCAGCAGTTAGAACAAAATGTCAAGACTATGTGAGACAGCAAACTTATTAGCCGATTATATTGATGAATTTGATTGATGAAACTAAATAACATGAGTTTATGAGGTGCTGATAGATTAGTTCATGGGCCGGCTGGGGTATATAAGCCAATTAGATTGATGAATTTGCCCTTGCTGGTTCATGAACTAGGAAGTCGAATAAAATGAACTCATGAATATTATACTGATAAATCGATTCATGACTTGGCTGGGGTACTTAAGTTGACTATATTGATGAATCTGCCCTTGCCCCAGCTTGTTCACGAATTAGAACACCGAATAACAGAGGTTCATGGGGCGGTTGGGGCAAACACGCCGATTAGATTCACGAATCTACCCTTGCCCCAGCTTGTTCATGAATTAGAACACCAAATAACAAAGGTTCATGGGGCGGCTAGGGCAAATACGCTGATTAGATTCATGAATCTGCCCTTGCCCAGTTGGTTCATGAACTGGAAAGCCGAATAAAATGAACTCATGAATATTGTACTGATAAATCGATTCATGGAGCGGCTGGGGCACATAAGCTGACTAGATTGATGAATCTGCCCTTGCCCCAGTTGATTCATGAACAAGAACACCGAATAACAGAGGTTCATGGGGCGATTGGGGCACATGACTCAATCGACGCCAGGTTGTTGAGGTTTTAATATTAATGAGATCCCCTCGGAGGTGCTGCCCCCGTAGGGAATAAATGGACGTGTACTTCATGCATGAAGGTCCTATTTATATGCTCAGAGTCAGTAATTCAGTCCAGTTCTTTGAGGAAGGTTAAACAAGTGCGAATGTCAAATAGACTTTTCTTCAACAGCAGAGGAGAAACGAGGACATTAGCTGAGCTGGGAGGAGATATGAGTCGAAGTGGCGAACCTTCCTACATGGGAAGTAGGACTTCGAGGGATCAGGAGAGACACTAATCTCCTCATCGTCGAAGTAGGTCACCTAGGAGGGATATGCAGCCATAGGGCATATCTCCTCAACCCCGTTTTGGAAGGAAATCTGATGCGACACCGCACCCATTGAGTTTTGCGGTCTTCGTAGGGAATAGACCAATGACAGAGACGGACTCAATCGTTCGTGATCCAAATGTGGCGGTCAAGTTCGCTTGACAGATTTTTCTACCTGAAGTCTAGCAGTTGATGGTAGGTCAGAAGGATTTCGACGTGTTTTGTGAAGGCGTTCATGGGGCGGTGAAAGGGCTGTACACTACTTATGAAATCGGCATGCGTCTTCGTGTCGCTCAGCGGGATAGAGCATAGAGAGATGAACGCATTCGGAATCTAGAAGCTCGCGCAAAGAAGACCGAGCATGAACTAAGGAAAATCAAGTCTGCTGAGTCCCAATCGACCAGCCATCCCAACACAGTTATGGAAGAGAGGGTGACCCAGAGGCTGATAAGTGATGCCATTGCCGATCGGAACATGGCTAGCATGTTTGCGATTGAGACTACGAGGTCTACGGCCTATGAAAAAGGCTTCCATGACGGCCGAAAGGTCGGAATACAGAAGACCATGGAGAAACTCGCTGAAGAAGTTTGCCGATGTGAAAATCATGGATTTAAGCATGGCTGGATCAAGGCACTTCAGCAGGCTGAGGCTCTCGGAGCGGCAGGTGTGGATTCGGCGTTGCCGCTGTACTAGCGGGATGATTTCCCATTTTTCGCTTTTGAAGTTGAGAAGAGTGGTGATGAGGGAGCCGCCGAATAAAAGTAGACATTATAATGCTTAAACGCAGATTGAGTGCAAAATTATGTAATTGTTGGCAAATTTAATAAAACGCTTCGTTTTACAGTGTTAGCGTACTTTCTACTTATATTAGTACATTTCATGCCAATCGATTAATCTAAGGACATATTTTATTTTGAATGTTCGCACGTTTCAGCCTACGCTTATACGGCTTATCCCGTTTCATTTTGAATGTTTGCATGTTTTAGCCTACGTTTATACGACATGTTTCACCATACGTTTATACGGCTTGTCCCATTTCATTTTGAATGTTTGCATGCATAATTGAGCACCTCATTTTGAATGTTTGTATGTTTTAATTTGTTTATGCGGTTTGTGCCGACTCAACTTAATTAAGCATTTGATTTTGAATGTTTGTATGCTTTAACTTCCGTCATGAAGGGCGCTCTGAATTTGGAGTCTTATTCGGCCCAAACGTGTCATGCATGAATGAGGCCTCGAATCTAGAGTCTTATTCGGCTTCTAAGTGTTATGTACGAATGGTGCTCCGAATCTGGAGGCTTAATCGGCCCAAAGGTGCCATGCACCATTGGGGCTCCAAATTCGGAGGCTTAATTAGCCCAAAGGTGCCACGCACCGATGGTGCTTCGAATCCGGAGGCCTAATTGGCCCAAAAGTGTTATGCACCGATGGGGCTCCAAATCCGAAGACTTAGTTTGGTCAATCGCGATATCCACGATGGGCCCTCCGAATTTGGAGGCTTAATCGACCCAAAAGTGTCATGCACCGATGGGGCTCCAAATCCGGAAACTTAGTTTGGCCAATCGTGATATCCACGAAGGGTGCTCCGAATTTTGACACTTAATCGACCCAAAGATGCCATGCACCAATGGGGCTCCGAATCCGGAGGCTTAATCAGCCCAAAAGTGTCATGCACAAATGGGGCTCTGAATCCAAAGACTTAGTTTGGCGAATCGTGATATCCACGAAGGGCGCTCTGAATCTGGAGGCTTTTGAACTCAATTGCACGATGAGAAAATGAGAAGCTTTGCCTTGCAAAAATGAGATATGTACAAGCATCAAGCTCCACAAGTTGGGTCAATGATAGAATTTACGTAAATGTGTAGAATTCCAAGGCCGTGGCAGAGTCCTTCCAAACATGTCTTTGAGCCGATATGCCCCTACCCCCGTGATCGAATCGATCTAATAGAGGCCGTCCCAATTAGGACCCAATTTTCCATTAGCCGGTTTCCTGGCAGCTGGAAGTACTTTCTTCAGGACCAACTCTCCCGGTGTGTAGGGGCGCAGCTGAACACGTTGATTATATGACTTAGCAAGCTGCTACTGGTATCGTGCCATGGAAGCAAGGGCACGGTCTATTCGTTCTTTAATCAGAATCAAATCCAAGGCCAGCATCATGTCGTTTTGGCCCATATCAAAAACTTTTGATTTCAGGGTTAGGTGGCCGATCTCTAGGGGTATGATTGCGTGTGTTCCAAAGCACAAAGCAAACAACGTTTCTCTAGTGGATCACCTCGGTGTAGTTCGATGAGCCCACAATACACTCGGCAATTCTTCGACCCATTTGCCTTTAGCTTTCTCGAGCCTCTTCTTGATGCCGTCTAAGATGGATTTGTTAGAGGCTTCGGCTTGACCATTGTTTTGTGGGTAGGCCGGAATTGAAAAGTAAGGCCGAATACCATATTTGCTGCACAGCTCTCGGTAGACGCCACAATCAAACTGGGTGCCGTTATCTGAGATAAGTGCTCTTGGAATGTGGAATCGTGTTATGATATTTCTCCATACAAAGCACTTAACGTCAGCATCTTGAATGTGCGTTAGTGCCTCCGCTTCGACCCATTTTGTGAAGTAATCTGTCGTGACGATCAAGAATCGCTTGTTCCCTGGGGCCCTCAGCAATGGTCCGAAGATATCAAGTCCCCACTGGGTGAACGGCCAGGGACTGGTGATAGAGCTTAACTCTTCGGCAGGCAGATGGGTTAACGACGAGAACTTCTGGCAATAGTCATATTTTTTACATAACATTCGGCATCAACTCTCATTGTCGGCCAATAATACCCCTGTGTTATAGCTCGATGGGCCAAAGAGCACCCCCCAGAATGGGCACCACAGCTACCTTCATGTATTTCAGTCAGGAGTTCCTCGACTTTATCCGGATGAACGCATTCTAGGTATGGACCAGAGAGGGATTTTTTTTTATAAAGCTTTCCTTGCGGATCCAAGTAGTATCGCAGGGCTTTGTTTCGTAGCTTGTGCGCTTTTTTCTTGTCCGCTGGGAGTTGTTTAGAGGATAGGAATGCAACAATGTAGTCCATCCAACTCGGTCCTGACTCTATGATATTGACTTGGACTTCCTCAGAAGGGCTAATGCTTGGCTCTAGGATGAAACCAACTTCAATGGTCCGTTTAATCTCTGAGTTGATGCCGGAGTCTAGGCAAGCCAGGGTATCTACATGTGTGTTCTGGTCACGGGTTATTTGGTTTAGTTCATGATGGTCAAATTTTGCCAGCAAGGAATTTGTCGTTTTCATGTAAGCGGCCATATGATCGTTTCTTGTTGCGTACTCCCCCTTTAGCTGATTGATCACCAATTTTGAATCGCAAAATATAAGCAGACATCGAGCACCTAGAAGATGTGCATTGCGCAAGCCGGTTAGCAGGGCCTCGTATTCGGCCTCATTATTTGATGCTTCGAAACTGAGTTTGACAGCTTGCTCAATTATTGCCCCATCGGGAGCCATTATCACTACTCCGGCCCCGCTTCTGCATTGATTGGACGATCCATCACAGTACAACTGCCAAATGTCCCCAACATAAATTCTCCAGTTCGGCTTAGGTTGAATTTCATCAGATTTGAAGCTGGCAAGACCCCCAGTGAATTCGGCCACAAAGTCAGCAAGGACCTGTCCCTTGATTGAGGTTCTAGGCAAAAACTGGATATCGTACTGGTCGAGTTCAAGAGCCCACTTTGAAACGCGCCCTGATGCTTCTGCATTACGGTGTACCAATCGGAGGGGGTGGTCCGTTAGTACCTTGATGGTATGCCCCTGAAAGTAATGCATCAGCTTTCTTGCTGCCATGAAGAGGGCCAAAATGAGTTTTTCCAACGGAAGATAGCGTGTTTCGGTGTCAACCATTGCCTTGCTCACATAATACACTGGCCGCTGCTCCCCCAGATCTTCCTTTATCAGTACGGCGCTGACGGCCCGGTCAGAAACCACCAGATACAAAATGATCAGGTCGCTTGCTGAAGGTGTTGTCAAGAGTGGAACTGATCGGAGGTAGGTCTTGAGGCCGTTGAAAGCGGCTTCGCACTCGGAGGTCCATTCAAAAGCCTTACCTTGCCCTAGAGAGTGAAAGAATTGTCAGCAGCGGTTAGTGGAACGACTGATGAACCTATTGAGTGCGGCGGCCATCCCCATCAACTTCTGGACCTCCTTGACCGATTGAGGGGAGCTGAGTTCCAGGATTTCGGTGATTTGCCTCAGATTGGCTTCGATTCCTTGGTGGTTGACAATGTAACCCAAGAATTTGCCAGAGCCGATCCCGAACGCACATGGAAGCGTTCAGCTTCATTCTGTATTTGTGTAGAATGCCGAATGTCTCTTCCAAATCAGCTAGATGAGTTTGCTCCTCTTTAGATTTGACCACCATATCATCAATGTAAACTTCCATAGTGTGGCTGAGCTGCTCCTTGAACATGGTAGTGACCAATCTTTGGTAAGTTGCCCCTGCATTCTTCAGCCCAAAAGGCATAACCTTATAGCAATAAGTTCCTCTTGGGGTGAGGAATGTAGTTTTGTCTTGGTCCTCCGGATGCATGGCAATTTGGTGGTAGCCTCTGTAGGCATCAAGGAAGCTCATACGCTGGTGACGTGTCGTAACATCTACAAGTTGGTCAATTCTGAGTAGAGGAAAACAATCTTTGGGGCAAGCTTTGTTTAGGTCGGTGAAATCAACGCAGACGCGCCAAGTCCCATTTTTCTTCTTCACAACCACAATATTCGAGAGCCATGTAGGTTAGGTCACTTCCCTGATAGCTCTGGCATCAAGCAACTGGTCAACCTCCTCAACAACAGCGGCAGTGTGCTCTGCGGCTGACTGCTAGCTTTTCTGAATAATCGGCTTGCATTTAGGGTCAACATTCAAACGATGCTGCGAAACAGATGGATCCACACCCGACATTTCATATGGTGTCCACACAAATACATCAAGGTTGTCGAGCAAGAATGAAATTAGCTGCTGCCTGTCGGCTTCATTCAAGGAGGCGCCGACCATGAAGAACCTCTCTGGATTCCCATCAACTTCAACCCAATCTAGGTCTTCGGTGGCCTTTTCACTTGGGAGCCGCCCAACATCGTCGAGGTTCTCTCGATCCGACACCTCAATAGAATTCACTTCCAACTCTTTTGGTGTTTTTGTAGCAAGGAGATAACATGCTTGTGTCGATTTTTGGAAACCACGGATTTGCTCAATGCCCTGTTCTGTCGAGAAGTGGAGCAGTTGATGATAGGTGCTTGGAACGGCCTGCATAGTATGCAACCAAGTTTGCCCCATGATGATATTATACGGCGAAGGCAGCTTGATGACTAAGAATTCCACATCCACTGTTCGGGACCCGCTCGAATTGCTAGTGTGATTTTGCCCAACGGGTACTTTGGATTTGCGTTGAAGCCAAATAATGGATAAGGAGCCGGAGATAGGTCTGACTCATTGAACCCGAGTTTGATGAAGGTCTTGTAATACATAACCTCCGAAGTACTCCCCTAGTCTATGAGAATACGTTCAACGGTAAATCGGTTTACGCGTAGTTCAATGACCAATGGATCAATGTGGGGGAGTGTTACGCCGATCAAATCAGAATCATCAAAGGTAATATTCGGAGCTTCATGTGGCCGTTTTACTGGTGTGATTTGCTTTTGGGGGACTGGATGCGACTGAATTGCATGCACGGTTGGGGCGGTTGGCAGGCTATGTATCGTATAGATGACGCCAAGCGGAGGTGAATCCTGCCGAAGGGCAACTGTTTGGTTGAGTTCTTTTGGAGGTGTTGCTGGAGCCGACTGTCTTGTACCAACTCTTGAAGGTGGTCTTTCAAAGCATAGCAACTGTCAGTATCATGTCCGTGATCTTTATGATATTCACACCACATGTCTCGTCTTCTCGTGTCAGGAGGTCCCACCATTTTTTATGGCCACTTGAAGAACGAAAGGTGTTGAACCTTGGCCATAACCACACTAATTGGGTCCGATAACTCCATGTATTTCTTGTTGGCACACCTCGCGCGCCTGCTATCCACTTGAAGCTGCTCATTAGCTCGGTGTGGACAATGGTCATTTGATCAGCGTGAATCCCGTCTTCTATCTCGCTTAGCCCAATTCCGTGATTTAGGGCTTCGTGGTGGTACAACGTTTATCGGTTACACAACTTCAGGCTGGGATGACTTAGTAGGTTTATGCCCATCTTTGACCCAGAGGGCATCGTCTTCTACTTTGCAGTATTCCTCAACTTTTTTCATCAACGCCCTGCGTTTTGGGGACGCCCGTCAAAGAGTCATGAGGGCACTGTCTGGATATAACCCCATTTTGAAGGCGGTGATGGCCATGGAGTCATTGCAAGCATCATCTACCAGGTTAAAACATTCCCAATACCGCATCGAATATGCACGAAGGGTTTCTCCTGGTTGAATCTGCATTGCCCACAGAGAATCGGCTTGCTTCGGTTGGACCTCATTAGTGATAAACCTTGCCTTGAAGGATTTTTAGAGTTGGTGGAAGCTCTTCATCGAAGCTGGCTCCAGTTTATAATACCACCTGACAGCCAATGGTCCCAAACTGCAGGGAAATATTCGGCACATGAGGGCCTCGTCATCTGCATGCAATGTCATGGGTTGCTTGTAGTGACAGATGTGATTGGTGGGGTCTGATTTTCCATCATAGAGAGTGAACGACAGAGCTTTGAACTTTTTGGGTAGAACCGCCCTTGCGATCTGTCACACAAAGAGATCATGTTGATCTTCTTCGTCTGAACTGTTTCTTCTTTGTTTATGCAATATACATACACTCTCTTTAGAGGAATTGGTAGCTTCGAGTCGACCCTTCTTTTTGGGCTCCGGGGATAATGAGTCAGAGTCACTGTCAGTGTCTTGTTGTCGAGCTTGAGGTTGTCGACCACCTGCCCTCAGATGTCGTTTTGGATCTTGGCGTACAACTTGTTTGGACTTCGCCACTTCCAAGGCCAAATCCTGACGGAGGAGTTCGTTCTCAGCGATCATGTTCTCCAACCTTTGTTCGTTTTGCTTTGCTTGCTCCATAATCACTTGCATTGCCTCATGTGCTGATGTCGAGGGTGACCAAAGTTCAAGGCCCTTCTTACGGTAATGTTCTGTGGCCCAAGCATATTGCTTGGAGTGGTTTTATCTTGCGGTGTAGGGTCGACAGCGACTGCCGGAGGATCTTCCGTCACTCCCGCCATGGATGTGCTTAAGTATTCCCACAGACGGTGCCAATTATGGAGAAGTGGTTTGGAAATACTCTACAGATCCTAGGGGACGCTCGTGATCTTCAGCTAGTCACCTTAAAAGGAATGAACACTCCGATCGGGGATGCCGGAATTAGCACTCCGATGGGTAAGTTAATGTACACTCTCTAGATTGCTTGTGTCTTAAGTTAAGCATACTGATTCTCACATACCTCTCTTTGGTTGTTATTCTTCTATTTATTTGAGCTCATGGTCTTCTAGGTAGGGCCCGTTCTTGATCTGTCATGTACTTATTCACTCGGGCCCCCATTATGCCGTATTATAACTTTTAAATCGGCCGCCCTGATCGACTTATTCGGCACCTGAAATGTCAGGGGAGGGGCCGAATGCATACTATACACAGACAGGGAAAATATACCCTGCCTATCTGCGTCTACAATTATTCGGCTACAATACATACCTATCCTCCTCTCCACTTTTAGTGACTCCAGAGCCTAGGAAGGTTCTCTTCCTTTACTTGGTCATTTCATAACATGTCGCTAGCGTAGTGCTCGTCTAGGCAAAAAGAAGACAACACATGCCAATCTTTTATGTGAGCAGAACTTTGCTCCCTCCAAAAACAAGATACTTACCCCTGGAAAAACTCATCCTGGCACTAGTGATGGCCTCTAGGAAATTGGCACACTATTTCCATGCTCACACAATCATAGTATTGACCGAGTTCCAATTAAAGGCCTTATTTGAGAGAGCAGACTTTTCCAGTAGCATCTTGAAGTTGGCAGTTGAATTGGGGTAGTTCGATATCAAGTTCCAGCCTAGAACTACTATCAAAGCCTAAGTGTTGGTTGACTTCGTTGCCGAGTTCTCGTTTGGAACTCATCCAGTTTGCACGGCGGAGCTTGCCGACGTTATCGAACAAAGAGGGGTAGGCATTGCGGAAATTACACGACCCACGTTCTCTCCAAATGATCCTAACCTACCAGCCAAACAAAGTGATGAGGGCATTACAGAAGTTGCGCTCCATATCAATCAAAATGAGGAAGGCGTTGCAGTCGTTGTGTGCCAGACCAATCAAATAGGGAAAGGCGTTGCGGAAGTTGCACGCCAGACCATTAACTTACCAATTAAAGAGCGACCATGACCTAGCAATACGCTGTTGGGTATGGGAATAACAAGTCAACCTGTTGGAGCTAGCAACGCATCGCCAATAGGGTAAATGGTCATATATGTTGTGGTCAACATGAGCGCGCTTGCGGCAGAAATAGTTAAGCTGCCAAGCAACGAGAAATAACCGTTGTTCCTTTGAGAATATCAAGACCCTTCAATCTCAATGTTTGGAAGTTGTTCATTAGAGAAATGTGGAAGCTTTTTGTTGATAGTGCCTCAAACAGTCATGGCATCGGACTAGGCATAGTTTTGATCTCGCCAGATAGTCTAGCCGTAGAGCATTCAATCTCACTTGGCTTTCCTGCATCTAATAGCGAGGCTGAGTATGAGGCGTTGCTAGCCAGGTTGAAAAGTGCACTCCGGTTAAGAGCAGTCGAGCTAATGGTGTACAACGACTCCCAGCTCCTTATTAACTAAGTATCTAGAGAGTACGAAGCCAAGGGCGGTAGAATGGCCAAATACCAGACCCTTGTAAGGGAGGAGCTCAAGAATTGCCAAGCAATTAGAGTTGAGAAAATTGGTTGTGAAGAGAAAAGCTAGGCAGATGAGCTGTCTGGTTTAGCTTCCATGGCAAGCAAATTGATACCTGGTCCTTTATTGATTAAATTGCTTCCAAGGCCTAGCATTGAAGAACCAAAAACGGAAAAGGTCCTTTGTGCCGGGCTAAAACCCTCTTGGATGGACCCTGTAATAATCTTTCTGAAAGATAAAGTTCTATCAATTGACAAGAAAGAAGCAAACAAGATACGAGCAAAGTCTGAGCGATTATGGCTTTCCTTATTTTGGGACTTGTACGAGAAGTCCTTCACAGGGCCATACTTTAAATGTTTCTATCCAGGCAGAGTCAAAGACATTCTTTTTGAAATCCATAAAGGCATGTGTAGAAGCTACATCGGCAGAAGATCTCTGGCTTACTACGCTATTTCACAAGGATAATAGTGGCCATTTATGCAGGCTGCCGCGCAAAAGTACGTGAGAAAATATGAAAAGTGCCAGAAGTTTGCACACTAGATTCATCAACCAGTGAGGGAACTTCTTCTTCTTAAAAGCCCTTAGCCATTCGTAATATGGGGGTTAGACATAGTGGGACCACTCACAACTGCACCGAGCAACCGCAAGTTCTTCATCACAGTACCAAATTATTTCACCAAATAGGTGGAAGTTGAGCCTCTGGCCACCATTATGGAGAAATATGTGAAGAAATTTTTCTGGCAGAATGTGATAACGCAATTTGGAGTCCCCAAGGCCCTAATTTCTGACAATGGCACCCAATTTGATGGAAAGCTCTTTAGAGAATTCTACGAGGAGCTAAAGATAGAATCCTACAATTCAACACTGGCCTCCTCAATCGAATGGCCAAGCCAAAGCGTCAAACAAGACCATCTTGGACAGATTAAAGAAAAGGCTGGAGAAAGCGAAAGGAAAGTGGACCAAAGAACTTCCTAACATCCTTTGGGCGTACTAAACAATGCCTAGGCGATCAACAAGAGAGATGCCTTTTGTCGTGGCTTACGGCATGGAGGCAGTCATACTGCTTAAGATCAACATGCCTACCATCCGAAGTGAAAACTTTGACCCAAACTTGAACGCCAAAGCCATCGCCTTAGAATTGGACCTCGCTGAAGAACGCAGGGAAAATGCATTAATCCACATCTTAGCATATCAATAAGAGCTGTCCAGAAAGTACAACAAGACGGTGCATCCCTAACAGTTCAAGATTAGGGATTGGGTTTTACGTAAAGAAATAGGCAACACCTTGATACTGGGCAAAAGAAAATTGTGAGCAAATTAGGAAGGACCTTATAAGATAACCAGTTTGGTAGGCAAATGGACACACTACCTAGAAGATTTGGATGACCAAACCAAGCCATACCCAGGCTATGGAACACAGCAAATCTAAATTTTTTTTACTTTTAGTTCTACTAGCAATGTAGACCCCTTCACTTCACAATTTAATTTTCCCAAGGTTTGTTGAAAGTATATTATTGTAATGGAAACAATGGTTCATCTCACTGGAAAAATTATTGTGCTTTTTTCAATTATATTGTCGCCGACAAAGGGCAACAAGCCGCTGATTGATTGGCCGCTTGAGTTGATGATTTGTTCAACTTCAAGGATATCATCAAGCTAGTTGAGTTGATGATTTGTTCAACTCTTAAGCTTATTGCCGAGCTGATTTTTCTCGACACGTTGGGTTGATGATTTGTTCAACTACTAAGATTATAGGCGAGTTGATTTTTCTTGGTAGGTTGGGTTGATGATTTGTTCAACTCTTAAGCTTATGGCTAAGCTAATTTTGCTCAACAAGCTGGGTTGATGATTTGTTCAACTTCTAAGCTTATTGCCGAGCTGATTTTGCTTGGCAGGTTAGGTTGATGATTTGTTTAACTCTTAAGCTTATTACTAAGCCGATTTTACTCAGCAGATTAGGTTGATGATTTAATCAACTCTTAAGTTTATTGCCGAACTAGTTTTGCTCAGCAAGTTGGGTTGATGATTTGTTCTACTCGGGACTTATTGTCAAGATAAATGTGCTCAGCAGATTATGTTACTATGCCGAGGTGTTTTTTCTTGGTTTATAAAAACAAGCATGCATCAATTTGGAAATCAAAGATAATGAAAACTTGAAAATTCTCATTGATAGGCAAGATTGAGTAAAAAAGTGGAGTAGATAGCTTGGTTACAATGTTCAAAAAACAAAGTGTGGACTCACCTTTTTCCATGCCCCGCCTTTTGGAAAGGGTTTGAAAAGAAGGCCTCACAGTTCGGACTTCCGTGGTTCTGAATCTAGTCTCACAAGTGGAATGTGAAACTGATAAACACCAAAGAGTCCAAATCTGGCAAATCTTTTTGGAAAATCGATTTTAAATCAAATAGTGCCAAAATTGGACTGCTTTGCCAGATACAAAGTCGCCACCTAAATATTTTATTTTTGGGAAAACTTAGGAAACCCTAACTCGTGCCAAAGGCCACAAGTCCGTCATGACCAAAGTTGCCTGGGCTCGGGAACTTGGGTACAAGAGAGGAAGGTCCTGAAATGAGCACCCCCGCTCGTCCAATCAAAGATCGGCCTCTACTAATCATGATATGTTCTTTTATAAACACTATGTGTTCTTATTTCGGTTATTAAACTAGCTTTACTATGTGATACTCATAAGCAAGTATAGACTACATCGCAAGAATTGGAACATTTTAAGTCATGTTTGTTTGCGAAAATGGTTTGAATTTGCCACCCTCAAGTGGGCTTAAAGATGCGGATTTGCCACCAAACATAGTGGGCTTAAAACATGATTTTGCCACAACAAAGTGAGCTTAAAAACGCGCATTCGTTGAATTTTCCAATTCAAACAACAAGCCTTCGTCCACAGGCATTCATGCAGTTTAACAAGTATGTACATAACCTCATGGCAAGCATGTGAAACATGGAAACATGGTAATCACACTTATGCAAGTATGCTAAAGCGTAAAAGTTTACCTAGTACGCCAAGCCAAAACAGAAACTAGTTAGAAAGATGCATCATCCTAACTATACAAGATGCCTAATGTAACACATGCAATATACAATTAATAGGCTCGGCAACTAATATGGCTTATGGATTGATTGGAACAACATACGATTAAACAAGTATTCAAAGAATTATTGAAATTGCAATGCAGTTTGAATGATACGGTGAGCCTCGGTGCATGCAAGACAAACGAATGAATGCAAACATGCGAGTATAAGGTATGCTAATTGAAATATGTCACTAATCTAACCATCAAAAGTGATTCCATAAAAGGGAGAAAGACGCGGGGTTGGAAGACATGCGCACACGCACACACACTTATTACAACATTATGCCCTTGCGAAGGCGGGTCCGAATGAATAAGCTAAGCTAATCTAAGCAAAGCTAATTAAACTAATCTAATTAAACTAATTAGACTATTTATTACACATCAAATGAATAACTAGCAAACCAATTACTCATTATTACAACACTTAACTAACTAGCTAGAAAACTAATTAATTTAAATAAATGCACACTAACTAAGCATGCAAGATATTAAACTAAGCTGTCACTGCTCCGCCTCGGGAAGTGGAAGATGCATGCGCTCGATTTTCGCCCCGAAAAGCCCTCCGTTTTGCTCCTTAGAGGCTCTGTTTATAGGGTTGAGCACACTTCAAAACCTTTCTGCTCCAACTTACCAAATCTCTGCTGAGGATTGCATCAGTGACCTGCCAGCCATGGATGGCTGTTGTCGGCCAAAAGCGTGCCTTGTCGGCTAGAAATAAAGCCTTGCCGGCCATTGATGAGGCATTGCCGGCCACTGATGCTCTGAGTCACCATACTACAACAGAGCACAAACAGAGCAAAATGAAGGTTTTTCCAAGGATATGTTAGTACTGTACCCCTCATTATCATCTCAAAACCTCAAAGGAGTGGCACACTTGGATCTAAAACCACCAATCAAGCAATTTCATTGCATGATGGCCAAAGACCCAAGTTGTACAATTTCGATAAATGCACAAATAAGACTAAAAATGTCCATCACCCTATCATGCGTGATCAAGGGCAATAGAGACCAAGGAAAATGGCACATTTCATCACTTTTGAGTATGAAATGTCCCATTTTCTTTGTGTTCCAATTAACGTTCGATTCGAACACATGCAATGCAACACAAAAGATGCTTATCTAGATTCTTTTACTTGTCATTTTTGTTTACTCATTTTACATTACCGATCCATTCTTTAATCGATTAAGTCCAAAGGTGAGTGTCCTTTAATGCGAAAAAAGTGTCAACCAAGGGGTAATTTAAGGCATGAGAGAGATCATCCCGTTGGTAATGAACCCTCAAAGAGGATTAAACCATTAGGCATAACCTCAATCTTAAGCTTAAAAGACCCAAAGTTTGAAGCAACTCTCAAAAGCAAATAAAAGAGTGAAGCAAAGAAGGAGGTTGCAGAGATTTTAAGTGCTAAAATGGAGTGCAAAACAATACTAAAACATGTTTTGAACTTAAAATAATGATGATTAAAGCATGAAAACACCAGGCCAGTGAAGGAACTAACCCTACAACTATGAAATACAAGCCTCAATTGAATTAACCAGCCCAAAATAGAGCCAAAATAGGTCAAAACAGAGGTAGAAACATGATGGACTTAAGCTAAATTAAGCTAGAAAAACACGGTAACTCATGAAGCAAACTAGGCATGCAAACAAGATACAAGGAGGGGATGCTAACCCCTCCAATTTTGTACTTCAAAACAGAGTTTTTACCACTGAAAAACCTTTGAAATTCAGTGGTTAAAAGGACTAAAAAAGTTGGTTTGAAAGTGATCAAAAGATGGCACAAAAGCTTAACAAGCTAAAAAACAAAAGGCATGGACAACCCTTTAACTCAAAAGAGCTCAAACAACCACTTTTAGGCCTCAAAAATAGAACATTTTACATGCCAAAACCAGCCCCAAAATAGTAGAAAAATATGGCAAAGCAAGTATTGAAAGCAAGCTTAAGTAACAAGTGTTATACCTCTTGAAGCAAAGGTTCGAAATAGGCAAAAATCCAGCCCAAACCACTTGCTAGAGCTCAAACCAAGTCTCAATGAACCACAGCTCAAAGAGAAGTAACTTCTATCAAGGAAGTGTATGCAAAAGTGTAGAGAAAACAAGCTTCAAGGCAGAAAATTATAAGAGAGAGAGAGAAATCTAGAGAGAGAGAGAGAGAGAGATTTTTTTGTCTTCAAATTTTTCTAATCCCTCCACATACAAGAGAGGGGTTCTATATATAGAAAACACAAAATCCTATCACAAAGATCCAACCATGCACATGTTGGAAGATGCATGAACCTGTGCAAATAGCTGGCACAAAATATCACAAAATATCTCCAGAAAAGACTGATGGCCAGCAAGGCTTCATTGATGGCTGGCAAGGCACATAAATGGCCAGCAGGCCAAAACCCATGGTCGGCAGCCTTCAAGGCCATCAAAAACTTCACCCTGAAAAGACCTAAGCATGATCCAAAGATGAGGCAAAATGGATGCTGGGTTTAAAGAACTCAAACATGTGGCGTTCTGCCGCAGACTTCGAGCGTTCGGTTGGCAATCAAACTCATTATTGGATGTACCTGCAAGAACATCACAGTCTTAAATGGGCCGTCAAAAATGGTGTGTCTACAGTTGCCCCTCTTTGACAGAACTTGAAAGTCATGAAATGACAGGAGTGGATGTCAAAGCCCAGAGACGACCCAGAGACGAACCATTTTGACAAGGGCGCAAGACTTGGATAAACATTCCAGACAGCAATAAACAGTTACGCCTGCAGGCCGCTTATGCATCCCCTTGCGAGGAATCAAACTAGCATAGTTCTGGGGCAAGATGCAAATGATCTGCACCATGCTAAAACATAACTTATGATCATGTAATGAGGTTGTAATGAGACATCTAGATGCAAATGTTATGTAAAGAAATGCAACATTCATACAAACTGAAGTAAGGTACAGCAAACTCAGACATGAACAGAAGTAAGTAATCATGAACCAAACCACATTTCATGTAGAAAGGATATAAGAAAATTATGAAAGCTCAACTACGTATCACGTAGGAAAGGCAAGGAATAGGACAACCGTCGGGCGCACCTAAGGTGTCAAACAAGATTCTAATGTGTCGCACGCGGAAGGAGAGAAGGGATGGTATGAACACTGGGACGTACACGACTATTCTTAACAAAAGGGAATGGTGATAAACATCGAAACACATCCAAATGTTTGTAACCAAAACAGGGAGTGGTGGTGAACATCGGAACACGTCCAAATTCTTTTAACCAAAACAGGGACTGGTGGTGAACATCGGAACACGTCCAAATGGTTTTAACCAAAACAGGGAGTGGTGGTCAACATCGGAACACGTCCAAATCCACGGAGCCCTCAGGCACACAACTCGACAAACTTACTAAAGTTGAAAGGGCTTAAAACAAGACCATGAAACACAAAAAGAACAAATAAAACTTCTGCATCCAACTAATTCCTAACAAAGGAATACAAAAGGCACAAGAGGAAGGCCTGTCGGCCATGAAGGGTGGCCTGCCGGCCATCTATTCCTCCAGCTGGCCGTAAATAGGCCTCTGCTGGCCATCAATGAACTAAACCTCCAAAATGTTGACACCTAGCCTCCACTCACTGCCTTATCTTCTATAAAAGCTTAAGCTTTATGATTTCTTCATTTCAACTGCTATTTAGCCACAAATGGAGCCATTTTTCATCGAAAAACTAGCAAATTGGATTACAACCTTAGATGGCTTAGAAAAAATGAATTTTTGGGGTTTCAGGATAAATGTACTATTCCTGCTAAGTCGTTCTCCACTTTGTTTTCCGTTCCTACATGCCGCAGCTAGATGTTGGAACCCAGTTACGCATGTTTTCAACTTCAAAGGGCAAGAGATATGCCCTACAATTGAAGAATTCCAAGTTTTGGTGGAATCCCGGCGTAACGAAGAAATTTTTGTCTCAGTCCCGTTTTAGCCATGTCCAAGCTTTGGGGAGGATGTGTGGGGTCACTTTACAAGATGCCCGATCCTTGGTTCACAACGGAGAGCTGGATATCTCCAGTTTGATTCATCGATTTTCTAACATTGGTGACCGCGGCGATCGTCTTTGGCAGAGTTTTTGACAGCATGCCCTCTGTTTGTGTATGTTGGCTCATTTTCTTCTTGCCCCAAGTTTTGGAGGGTCTAGCATTCGACTAATTGAAGTGGCCCAAGGCTTGAAAGAGGGCAAGAGCTATATTGGCCTAACATTGACCGAGACTTTAATGGGCTTGGACGCCTTCTACCGGCGAGACACAAACAAGTTTGCGGGAAGTCTACTACTTTTTCCATGTAGTCTTTCCCACCCTATCTCACATGTGTTTCTCACATCACTTAGCACTCATGCTCTGTCTTTTTTTCTCAAAACCCTTTCTCACTTTTTCTCTCCACATACACCTCTCTATTCTTTAATCTCTCTTATTTTTCATCTCTCCCCAAATATGGCTCATGGACAGGTTGAAGGTAGTGGACTATTGCCCAGTATATTCAGCACGAGGCTATTTCTTTCACCAACAGTTAGTTGATTTCCTGAACAAGGGATGGTGGTGCGAATGGATGTGCAACAGGTTTGCAGGTTTGCTATTGACATTGCTTAGCGTTGCCCTTGGTTTGATTTGCTCAAGATCAGCTACAACATGGCTTGGCAACCCAGCATTCAACTAATTGGCTTGACACACTGTGTATTCTACTTTCCGTTTCGATTCAGGCGTTAGTTTGGACACGACCATACTTGCCCAGAAGCGCCATTCTTCGTCGGAGGCTCACAATTAGCTCGATATCCCACTGCATGGAGAACAAGAGAACTTCTGGCTCCCGCTCCCATTTTCGGTTGCACCCTTTCTGGCGAATGCCTGGCTAGGCTTGAAGATGAGGTGCAAACTTGGCCTACTTTAGCATCTAAAGCTTCCACAAGCTCAGGAAGGGGACGCAGAAACACCTGATTTATCTATGCCCCAAGTTTATTGCTTTGATCTGTACTTTCAAGTTTTCCTTTTGAATGTAATAAAAGCAACTTTAATTTGTATCAAGAGTTAGAGAGCTTTGTATTGAAAAAAATGAAATTGGAGTTGTGGACACTGAAACTTTTTTTTGGGGTCCAAAAATGGTCTAAGTTGTAAAAAGATTAATTTGAACAAAATCAACTTTTATTAAAACTTTTCAAAACCATTTTCGATAAGGATCACAACTTAAAACACATGGAATCTACCCTTGAGATGTACAACCCCGAATCCAACAAATGGAAAGTTGCCCCTTGTCTGAATAGCATTGCACTGTACTATAACCAGTTCTCATAGTGAAAGTTGCAACTGAACTCTTGGATAGAGAAAATACAAATGACCTGAACAATCTCATGGACATGGCAGTTGAGCTAGAAGTGTTTATGGATGAGCTTCAGGATGAAGTTTTCTACGTATCCCGAAGATGGGAATCAAGCCTTACGAAGTTCGGTTCGGGTTCACTCAGGTATTAACACTCTCCTTTTGCACTCCAACTTTTGCCAAGGCCGCCCTTTCTGGGTTTTCAACCTTGCGAACTCAGTTTTTCTTTTTCCTAATTTTGTGTGCTCTAACTTTTGCCTAAGTCACCCTTCTTGGTTTTCGGCCTAGCGAGC
Organism: Camellia lanceoleosa; assembly: GCA_025200525.1. Classification (NCBI taxonomy): domain Eukaryota; kingdom Viridiplantae; phylum Streptophyta; class Magnoliopsida; order Ericales; family Theaceae; genus Camellia; species Camellia lanceoleosa. The sequence goes on from CM045772.1 coordinate 39,966,656, forward strand.
CACTCAAGGATAGTATTTCTTCAACTTGTCCATGTTGACTGGTTGGGAGAATTCAAGGCTATCTAGGTCCATAAGAATGACAGCTCCACCAGACCAAATTGATTTGATGATATAAGGACTAGTCTAATTATGTCCGAACTTGCCCCTAAGGTCATGGATAGGAGCCCGATTGTCTTTCAGCACCAAATCTCCTTCCTTCAGATTTCTGGACTTAACTTTCTTGTTGAAAGACCTAGAAAATTCTTCATTGATAACCTTGGACATGGTACAGTACTTTCAGCCTCCTCTTGTCGAATAGCATCAGTTCCTCGAACCTGCTCTGCTACCAATCCGCTTCTGCTATCTGGCACTCAGCCATAACTGCAGCGATGAAACCTCTATCTCAATCGGTAGAATAGCTTCCATCCTATAAACTAGAGAATACGAAGTTGCCCCAGTAGATGTCTGAATTGATGTTCTATAGCCCCAGAGAGCAAACGACAATTTGTCTAGCCAGTCCCTGTAAGTCTCAACCATTTTCTACGAAAATGTGCTTTATGTTCTTGTTGGCGGCCTCAACAGCTCCGTTGGTTTGCGGCTGATATGTGAATGACTTATGAAAAGCCACATTGTATTTCTCCAACAAGTCGATCACTTCTCTCTTGAAATGGGAGCCATTGTCTTAAATGATCTTATTTGGGATCCCATAACGACAAATGATATTATTCCTGATGAACTTGGCTACATGCGACGCTTTCAGCACTGCATAGGATTGGGCCTCGACCCACTTTGTAAAATAGTCTATTGCCACCAGGATATTGTTGTAACTGCCCTAACAACATCAATTTCCCAGATTGAAAAAGGCCATGGTAAAGTCATGTTGTACAGCTTTGACGGCGGGATATTTATGCGATTTGCATGAATTTGGCATCTGTGGCATTGCCGAACAAAATGAATACAATCCTCCTCCATGGTTAACCAGTAGTAACCTTGCCTGAGAATTTTTTGGGCTAGCATTACTCCACCCATGTGTGATTCGCACTCCCCTCCATGGATGGCCTCCATGAGGCGCTTCGACTCTTCTGTATCAACACATAACTTGTGCATTCCCAGATGACCTCGTTTGTACAATTTACCCCCGTAGATGATAAACTGAGCAGCCATTCACCATATTGCCCTTTTATCTTTGGCATTTGCCCATAACTACAGGAAGAATGCGGAGGCATATTACCAACACAATATGAACAGATGCATAGAGTGCAAAGCAGAAAGCATATATGTAGAACAGATACAAAGTATGAAATGCTGAGCAAAAATGTAAAGTTTAAAAAGGAAATTGAGGTGTGTACCTCCCAAGCTCGCCAGTAGCCTCCAACCAAAGTCCTTCGCAGACAAGAGGAAGAGCTCATATATCCGTACAATGTGGTGAGGCTGGCTCCACCCCAATCATAAAACTGAACTCGAGGAAGCACCACCAAGGCACTCAGTAAATACAGACCCATGGTGTTCCACCATGGTGTTCCACTTGTTTGAAGACAAGGTGGTACCGAAGATGAACATGAGGAAGCCTATGGCATACTGCTCTATCTCGTCAATTGTCTCGGGCTCAGTCCCCTTGAACCGCTCTTCAAACTAGCTCTATAACGGTGGATGTACCCCAAGCAGCTCGAGCCATGCTGCCACCCATGCCTCCATGTTAGGATCCAAAGGGATCGGGTCACCCCCTACACCTAAGCCAGTGATCTTGGCGAAGTCGTAGGGAGTCATCGTCATCTCTCCCGTAGTGGAAAAGTGAAAGGAGGTGGTGGTGTCGCACCACCTCTCCACCAGTGCTCCTGAGAGACGACGGCTCGCTATAACCTGAGTCAAATTGGAGTAGGAGAGGCTGAAGCCTATCTCATCAACGATGTCACAAACTCTAGCTAGGAGCTCGCCATACAAATCTTGAGCAGTCGTCGTACCATAGCCCCTAAAGGCGTGAGACTCGCCCTGTAGTATTACATGAAGTGCAATCAGACCAATGCAGTGCGTGAAATGCAGTCAGATCAAGACAATGTATAAGATACAGTTAGATGAAGGCAGTGTAAGAAATGCAACTAGTTAAGGGCAATAAAGCATAAAAATACTTTCGTACATCAACGGCAATAGCCGATAAATGAGATGCTAGCTCCCTTAATAGGATGTCCTCTGGCGCGTCCTCAGTGAAGTCAGTAAAGGATTTGATGCCTCTTGCAATGGGCAATACATGTGTCTGAGGATGGTACCTCGCTGGATCAAAAGGCCGTATACTCAATGGTAATGGCTCTAGCTCGGCCTCGGGCTCGGCCTCAAAGTCCGCCTCGAAATCTACTAGAGGAAGCTCCAGGGGAACCCCATTATGAGGAAGATCATCCACCATCTGAAAAGGTGTGAGATAGGTGGAAAGTGAAGAAAAATGAGGAAAATGGGTGGAGAATGCCCAAAGTCAACATAAGTCAACCCTAAGAGAGAGAAAATGGGAGAAAAAGTCAAAGCTCGAAAAAGTACACAGAACTCGAGAGAAACTTGAAAGGAATAAACCTAGAATGGTGGAAATGAAGAAAGAAGTGTTGAAATCAAATTTCAATCGGTTCAAAGTGAAGGGAACTAAGAGGATTTAGCAAATAAAGTTTGAGTGGGGTGTTGGAAAACGTGGATCTAGAGAAAAAGAGCACCTAGAAAGAAAGAAGGAAGAATTTTGGATGTGGGGTTGTGTGGAAATGAAGTGCCATGCCCTATTTTTAAAGACCCAAGCCAAAAAAACCCTTTTTGCCCTTGGTCTGCCATCAATGGCAGGCAAGGCACACTGGTGGCTGGCAAATGTCCAACAGTCTCTTATAGGTCCTTGGTTCTATTTTGTGTTCTTGGATTTCAATAAGTGAAGGGAATGCTCAGTGTTTGGTTCAAATTGCCTCTGCGGAAGCTTCAAACCATGTCTTCGATGCATGATGATTCATCACTAGTCAACATCAATAAGATGTACCCTTTTTAACTTGTAGCAACTCTTCCGAGAGGTAAATCGGAAGTTGCGACCGAGTCGGTTTTATTAAGCACGCTTTTGTCATTGCATAGAATGTGCATTTCTTTGTCATTGCATGGAACGTGCATTTCACATGTGCTTTTGCATAGAAAGTGCACTTCTGACGTTTGCATAGAGCATGCTTCTGTTTCCCATTCGTATAGAGCATGCATTTGGTGTTTTGTATAGAACATGATGTTAATCTCACATTGAACATGCATTTTTTACTATTGATCACTACATAGAACATGCATCCTATGCTGTTGCATAGAATATGCATCCTGTGGAGAAGTGGTTTGGAAATACTCTTCTGATCCTGAGGGATGCTAGTGATCCTCTTCTAGTCACCTGAAAAGAAATAAACACTCTGGTCAAGGGTGCCGAAATTAGCACTCTGACGGGCAAGTTAGTCTTTACACTCAAGTTTTCTTATATTCTCAGTTAAGTACAATAGTTCTCACATACATTTCTTTGATGGGTGAACCCATATTTATAGTGTTTTCTTTGGGCCTTTGGGCTGGGCTCATCCTTGTTCTGTCATATGTACCTCTACTCGGCATCTGTTCTATTGGCTGGGATACTGATTATTTTATTCGGCTCCTTGATTGGCTGGGGTATATGCCGAATAGAGGTTACGTTTCGGACCGAACACGCTCATCCGTCCCTATGGATCTAATAATTTTTGGCTCCCACAATTGCCCCCCAAACACCCTACTAGCATCAGTTAGTCGGCGTGTTTGGCTTTTAGCTTGGGAAATCAAAAATTCGGTGGTTAACCCTCTTCCCAATGCGTGTCAGAATGCGCACACGCTTCTTAGTCATTGTAACGCTTTCCCGCCCCTTCGTACACTGCTTCCATTTAATATGATTTGAAATTGTCTCTTTGAGTGTATGTCCTGAATGTTCAAAGGATATCTTGCTTGCCCTCTAATGCAACTCTATCTCTTTGTGGCTTCTACAACTCCTTGTTTCTCGCTTCTCCCTTTATCTCTTGTAAGTCTTCTTCTCCTTCATTTTTGATCCCGTTTCCTTATTTACTTTTAACTTTCTGTAATCCTTGGGTTTGGCTTAAAAAGACTGGCAAAACATCTGAAAGAGCTCCTTTCGGCGGATCGAATCTCTGGATTTCGACGCCATTTCTCCATCCCTGATGACGTCCATCTGTCACTTTTGGCAGACAGCATCATCGATATGCAGAGGGAAGATGAGAGCACAATCGTCTTTCCTCTCTGTAGACGTCCCCGAACGCCCCGGGAGGATGACTCCCCGTTCTGTTTGCTTTGCGGGTCTACTACAGTTCGGACTCGATTTGTCACGGTCCTAAATCTGAACCAAAGAGTCCAAATTCGGCAAATCGTTTTGAGAAAAACAGATTTTGAAAGAAGTTCCAAACATGGACTGCTTTGCCAGATACAGAGTCGCCACCTAAATATTTTATTTTGGGGGAATTTAGGAAACCCTGACTCGGTGCCAAAGGCCACGTGTCCGTCATCACCAAAGTTGCCTTGGCTCGGGAACTTGGGTACGATTGGGGAAGGTCAGCTATGAGCACCCCCTCTCGCCCGATCAAAGATCGGCCTCTACTAACCGTGATATCTTGTTTTGAAAACGTTATGCGTTCTTATTCCGGTTATTAGCCTAGAATTACTATGTTATGCGCGCAGCAAACAAGTATAGACCAAATCGCCTAAATTGGAACAAAACATTTCATGTTTGTTTGGAAAATGGTTTGCTACTCGCAAGTAGGCTGAAAATGCAGATTTTGCCACCCTTAAGTGGGCTTTAGAAAAGATGGTTTTGCCATTGTCTAGTGGGCTTAAAACTCACAGTTTTAATGCGTTATTCCAATTTAGGTAATTCAACCTCCATCCACAGGCATTCAAGCAGTTATATCACATAAGCAGCTAGCCTCATGGTAATCATGCTATTATGGCAACATTCACACGCATGCGACATGCTAAAGCATAAAAGCTTACCTAGTACTCCAAGCCAAAATAGAAACTAGTTAGTAATCATATGCATGATCCAAGTTTATGTTAAGATGGCTAATGCAACACATGCAAAGATGCAATCTAGACAGGCTCGACTATCCTAAACATGGCATGTGAAATGCTACAAATAACAAGTACTCAATTTGGAATTGAAATACAGTGCAATTTGCATGATGTACCGAGCCCGGTACATGTAATACTGATGAATGATGCACGCATGCATAGCATAAGGATGCTTATTTAAGTATGCCCTAGTCTACCATCATAAGCAGGTAAATAAAAGGGAAGAAAGATGTGGGATTGGAAGACATGCACGCACCCACACACGCTTATTACACAATTGCCCTCGATCGGAGGGTCCGAATAAATATTACAGTCCAAATAAATAATACTAAATTAATTATTACAAAACTTCTAATTAATTAACAAATTAAATGTAAAAAGAAGGTGGCCACCGCCTCGAATCGCGTGAATGATGCATGCTCGGTCCATCTTGCCCGGAAGCCTGCACTATACCATCGCCGCTTCGCTTAACGCTTTGCTTCTCTGAAGACTGCCAAAGTCCTAAGGTATCTTCTATGAACACTGCAGAACACCATCGGCTAAGGGAAATGACCACTGGCCATGGTAAAATGCTATCGGCTGCTGATGAAGTTATCGGCCATTCACCAACGGCCGGTCGGCACTAAATGTTGTCGGTCGGCAAAAACTTCCTGCAGAAAACAGTTTTGACAGCAATAGCGGACAGGCAGTGTATGGCATAGAATTTCAAGCACATGTAAGCATGGTCATGTTCCCTATCATGTATTGAACTCAGGGGAGCATGGCCCTCGATCCTTGGGCCATCAATTGTGCATGATAGCCTAAGGGACCAAGCTTGCCATTCAATGTAAAATGCATGCAACACACAAATGAAGACCAAGACCCTATCATGTCAAAGTCAAGGGCCTCGGTGACCAAGGGTTGAGATGTGTTTTGTCACTTGAAGTACAAACACCCCTCAACCCCCACACTAGGTTTGACACCCCAAACCAAGCAATGTAATGCATGAATGCAATATGGCTCAAGTTATGCAACATGGCTCAAATATGCAAATGAGGCTAAGTAAACAAACATGCCAAAATGTGATGTAAACTAAACACGCAAATGCACAATGCTAGGCATGCAAGATGCAATGCAATACACTCTAACATGTGAGTCGAGACATGAAATGCAACTAGTCAATAATATGCAAACATGCAAGTATGATACTATGCAAGCATGAATCCGATGCAACATGATCATGCAATGGTGGTTCCAAATCAAAAAGGCAGACCTTAGCCTATCCGAAACAGTGACCAAAAATGCCCAAAATAGTGGACAAATATTCATGCAAACAAGCATGCCAATAAGCCCAAGGACTAAGGCACAAAATGGAGCACTTTGCTACCACTAACAAGGCCACTCATGGCATGAACCAAGCAACCAAAAACAGAATTTCAGCATGCAAAATGAGCTTCAAAACTCACACACATGGCATCCCAAATGATCCAAACACATAGGCAGACACAATGCATATTTCAAGGCATGAAATCACAACACTTCCAAGCATTAAAAGAGACACAAAGGACAATGTAAGACCACATTATATGGACTGAAACATGATATCAAATGATGCCAAATGATGATAATAAGCTTATGCTAAGCATGTTAGTGACCCACATAACTAAGGCTTACAAGCCAAAATGCAAAGCAACTATACCAAGCATGTCAAACATGACAAAATCAAGCAATAATCGACCAAGCATGACAAATCATGACCAAAAGCTTCAATAATCTAAGCTAAAACATGAGGATATACTAGGCTAAACACATGGCACATTTCTAGGCAAGATAGAGAATTACAAAGCAAGTATAAAATGCATGCTAAGGGCCACAAAACCACCATTGGATAGGGATATAATATGACCCAAAACACCCAAAAAAACTCTGAAATGGTACCAAATGCAACTACTCATGCATGCTATCCTTATGAGCCAAAAACATGCACAAATGAGACACAAAGGGAGAGGGGTGTCCCTCCCCTACACAAGACTTCAAAATCACTTCATCACCACTGAAAATCCATTGGATTTCAGTGGTGAGAAGACCAACACAACAAAGTAAACAAAGCTTAAAGAAAAGGCACCAAAATAGGCCAAAAGAGGCCTAAGGGGGGAGTTCGACCCCCAATGCCAAAACACCCTGAATGAAAGATGTTAAGCATGAAAGTACAAGACTTTTTTATGTTATACACAAAGCTTAAATCAGCATGCAAGATAGGTAGAAAACTAGTGCAAGATTGGGGAAACTAAAGCAAATGTCTCACCCTTGAAGAACCCTTGAAGAACAGATGATCCAGCTACCCTCTACTGATCAAAATCAGTCCAAAACCTCAACAAACAACCCTCAATGCCTCTCAATCTCGGAGCAATGTGTAATGGTGTGTGTTAGTGCAAAAGTAAGGTCAAAATACACTTTTAGGCTTCCAAACACACCCTAAGGATGAGAGAGAGGGAGATATAGAGAGAGAGGATGATATATCAGATGTATAGATATAGAAGCTCTGGTTTTTTGATTCAAAATCTCTAACCCTTAACAAAAGGAGAGGATGTGTGCTTATATAGGCAAAGCCAAAGGTTCTAGGCTTCTCCAAGAAGCTAAATGAAAGGGGCAAAAGGTGCAGAGGAGTCAAGGCTTCTAGAGGAAGCAAATACAGCTGGCCAAGCTTCCCCAAGAAGCTTGGCCAAAGGGTTCAAGCTTCTAGAAGGGAAGGGGGTTCAAAGGTTCAAACCAGCAACAAACCGCACGGGGAGGAGTGGTGGTGCATTCTAGCTGGCACAGCTGGCATGCACCATGCCTCAAGGGTACAAAGGAGTCACACCGGCCAGCAAAAGAGGTCACCGTCAAAATAAAGTGCCGGTCGGCCAAATATAGTGCCGACCGGCCATTGGTGTTAAGAAAACATGGCCGGTGGCACCCATAAACAGCCGGTGATGCTAGGGGAAGGCCGGTGGGATATGGGGATGGCCAACAAGCCATTCCCTGCCCTTCAAGGCAAAAACACAAGTGTTTGGTGCCAAAACTAAACACGAAATAGACGAGTTAAGAGATCCTGAGGTAAGGCGCGCAGCTGAGACCTCCGGGAACTCAAAACGAACACAAACAAAGACGATCACTGAGTGTTCAAGCGGTGGCATCCAAGTCTTGAGGACGGTCAAAAATGGGGTGTCTACAGTTGCCCTTCTTTGACAGAACTCGGAAGTCATAACAATGACGGGAGTGAATGTCAAAGCCCAGAGACGACCCATTTTTGACAAGGCCGAAGACTTGGACAAGGCATACAAGCCATGGACAAAGATATGTGCCCGAAGGCAAGGGCAAAATGCAAGACAATGCAAGAAGCGGAACATAACTTATGATCATGCAAAGAAAAGCCGTAACGAAGCACACATGTGACAGTTTTAAGCTAGCATACACCAAACTACACTACAATGCAGAAAGGATGTAAGAGAATTATGCAATTCTCAATACGTCTCACTCGGAGGATACAATACATGTTTGGTTCGTCTGGTTCCACCAGCTGCAAATGAACCGTTCATAGAATATTGTGCCTGCAAAGGAAACAAACTTAACAGGTACGATTTTATTAGTAACATGCACATGACGCAATTGAAAATGTGTGACAACACAAATCAAGTGGGAGGCATGACAATGCCATGAAGGTACAAACACATGTACGTAAAGCATGCAGTCCACGCAAGCAATGAATATTGAACACATGTAAGTGAAGTATGCGGTCCACGCAATCGATGAAATTGAACATAAGTATGCGGTCTACGCAAGCAATGAAGTTGAACACAAGCATGCGGTCTACGCAGGCAATGAAATCGACCACATGCATGTGGTCTACACAAGCGATGAAATTGACCACAAGCATGTGGCCTACATAAGCAAGGAGATTAAACCTAAGCGTGCGGTCTACGCAAGTAATGAACGAGAGCATACGCATGCGGTCCACGCAAGCGATGAAATAATCATAGTCATGCAGTCTACGCAAGTGATGAAATTGATTATAAAGATGCGGTCTACGCAAGAAATAACATGCGGTCTACGCAAGTAAAACATGCGGTCTACGCAAACAAAACATGCGGTCTACGCAAGTAATGGATTTGATTACAAACGTGCGGTCTATGCAAGCAAAACATGCAGTCTACGCAAGTAATGATATTGATTACAAACATGCGGTCTATGCAAGTAAAACATGCGGTCTACGCAAACAAAACATGCGGTCTACGCAAGTAATGATATTGATTACAAACATGCGATCTACGCAAGTAAAACATGCGGTCTACGCAAGTAATGGATTTGAACATAAGAATGCGGTCCACGCAAGCAAAACATGCGGTCTACGCAAGTAATGAAATTGTTCATAAATATGCGGTCTACGCAAGTAATGAAATCGATTATAAACATGCGGTCTATGCAAGTAATGAAATTGAATATAAGCATGCGGTGTACGCAGGCAATGTATATATAAAAAAAAAGACCCGAACACATGTAAGTAAAGCATGCGGTCTACGCAAGCAATGTGTATAAAAAGAGACTCGAACACATGTAAGTAAAGCATTGCAACACAATATAATCGAAGCGTGTTGGGGAGTTCACAAGATGCAAAAGGATATGGGAAGGGATGTTTCTCGCTCGTACAGAGCGTCGCTCAAAAAGATACAGCCTGAGGTCAACTCGAAAGCCTACTAATGTTTTAAAAGTGCGCTTTCTTGCGATATCTTGAAAAATGAAGGTGCCAAATCATATAATTGACCCTGAACAAGGGCACATGTGGTGTATCGACCTCAAGAAAAATGAGGGGGTTATCAGTAGCAATCCCGATATGCTGCTGCCCTACTTTCCTTTTGCTTTGTAGTCCGGAACCTATATAGCTTCAGATAGGCCTTGATTTCACTGTTCTCACATGACCCGGGTTAAACCCCGCAGTTTTCGAAAGAACAAATTCCTTTTTCGCACAAATGTGGAGAATGGCACAGCACTCTGAGCACACAACAAATCATTTTGAAATTGAGAAAATGAGTTCTCGACCGAGTATTGAGCCTATGATTGAACATAGCAAAAATGATCCAACAACGGAAAACAAAAGGTAAACAACCAAAACACATCGAGACACGCTCGGAACGACTCAAAGCAAGAATCGAGAAAAACAAAACAAAAGACACGACATACAGACATGTTACAAAGACGAGAGACCTCTCAGTGCACGAGGAGCCAGTTTCTCTGGGTATTATTTCCCACCCTTTTCTCATTTGTGATTCTCACATCACTCAGCCCTCAAGCTCTTTTTTTCTGAAAAAGCCCTTTTCCTCACTTTTTCTCTCAGCGCACATCTTTCTATTCTTCGATCTCTCATTTTAAATCCCTCCCCTGGGTGGTTGATGGATAAACAGAAAGTTGTGGGCTTTTGCCCCTAGCATTCCACCAGATTCTTCTTCTTGTTCACAATAGTGAGTTTCTTCCACAAAGGGGCTGCTCTACAATTGGGTGTGTAGCAAATCTGCAACTAACATCGGTTGACGAGGCTCTGCTGGGGAGTTTGGACATGGTTAGATCTGTCTATATAATGGAGTGGAATATCTTGCCCCATTCCAGTTCGTGCTTCGCACTTGGCTCGATACCTCGCTGCTTGGAGGGTGGTAGAGCTTTCAGCTCTTTTGCGGTTAGCTTCAGTGGTGCCCTTTTCTGGCAGGTAGAGTGCCCTTCTTGGCAAGTATGGTGCCCTTTCTGGCAAGTATTTTTACAAAGGGGAAAAGACAGAACACCTGACTCAACTGTGCCCCTAGTTCATCATTTTGACCATTTTTTGTTTTGGTCTTTCTACTAAAACAATTTTGACCAATATGAGAGTTAGATTAACACGCTTGTTCAATTTTTGATTTGAAATCATGCAAGTCAGGTTGTAGGCACTGAAAATTTTCCTTTTTTGGGTCCAAGAAATGGTCCAGTTTTGGAAAAATGGAGTGATTTTTGAGAGAATAGTCAACCTCAATAAAAATTCTCAAAAACTATTTTTGCAAACGGCCACTGCTCAACGAGCATGGAACCTACCCTCGAGATGCGCAACCTCGAATCCATAACAATGGAAAATTGCCCCTTGTCTGAAGGATACCGCATGGCAACGGAAAGTTGCCCCTCGTTTGAATGGCACCGCAGTGCGTTGAATGGCAACGGAAAGTTGCCCCTTGTTTGAATGGCACCGCACCGTATTGTAAACAGTCTTTATGGTAATGATCACAACCGGACTCTCGGATATAGAGAAGGCGAGGATCATTAAACCCAATACGTGGACACACTTGATTTGGAGGTATTTGTGGCTGGACTTCAAAGTGAAGTTGCCTATGTATCCCAAACATGGGAATCAAGCCTTACGTAGTTCGGGGTTAAGGTACACTCGGGTATTTAACCTCTCCTTTTGCGCTCTAACTTTTGCCAAGGCGCCCGTTGCAGGTTTTCGACCTTGCGAGCTATGTTTTTCTTTTCTTTTCAATTTTTTTGTTTAGGATTTTTTTTTGCATTTTTTCTCTTTTCATTTCTTCTGCATTTTTTTGTATTTTTCTTGTCTTTTCTTTTCCTTGTATTTTTTTGTGTTTCTTCTTTTCTTTGTATTTTTCTCTTGCTCTAACTTTTGCCTTGGTTTCCCTTCCGGGTTTTCGGCTCAGCGAGCCTCTCAAAGGATAAAAGTGTAACAAGTCCATGCCAAACGGTTTTAGGGTTTTGAAGCCATCCGTATCCAAGAGAGTGGCTATTGTATTGATTTACAGAAGAATCCATCTTCGGCTCTTCGAGCACATCGGACATTTGTGCCCCTAGTTCGGGGGGGTGCTTCCGTTCTAGCTTCATAAGCTTCTTCTGATGAGATCTGATCTTCTTGATCTTACTTTGGTGCCTCTTGTTCGAGGGTTGCTTCAAAATCTGGCCACACAGGCCTCTCTTGATGGTTGATCGTTGAATACTCTGAACCCAAGGTCAAAGTTTTTCGAGAGCAAAGGGATTGAATCTTGAGACTGAGAGCGATCCTAAGTTGCACAATCTCAAGAGCGATTCCACACAAGTCTTCGCAGGACTGCGCAAAACCATTTTTTTTTTTTTTGAATTTTTGAAAGTTTTTAAGAAGGTGACGAATTGCTCACGCTGAAGATGGTGTGGAACCAATCTGGATCAAAGCTAGGGTCCTTCTCAGTACTCACACTAACAAGCATGATTTCATTCACTAAGGGCTTAGCACGCCTCTCTTTCTCTCAATTGATCAAAGTTTCGCAAATCCCGAGGAATTCCTTCCCCTTTGTTTTCACCGCAGTGTTCAAAAAGTTTTGAAAAACTCAGGTCATTACAATGACTTAAAAGGCAATAGAAGTGGTGATCTTAGGTTCATTCCAAAATTTTCTGGCGCAACTGGCACGCGGCCGAAGCAAACGCGAGAGTGTGAAAATCACTGTTGTTTCATTGAAAATCTATTGGCACAACTGGCTCCCTTGCAGAAACAGGCTCAAAACAAAATGAAAAGACAAACGCAAAACAAAATGGTGATGCCCGAGGTGACACCCCGGAATCACCCGACCTTTGTACAATAGAACTGACTCGGTACAACAAGACAGACCCTTAATCAAAAAGACTGACTCAAGACAAAGAGACAGACTCAAAACAAAACTACAGAACTAACTCAACATCCAAGTCGGAAACTACAAAACTAGCATTCACAAATGCTCAAAACAGTGTGTGCCATTCCCACATCTGAAGTAAACTGAGTGCCGCCCGCAGGTGGTTCATCCCCCGATCACATACTCGTACTATCCCCCAAGTTCACCGATCCAGTGACGATAGACTTTACTGAGCTGGTGCAACAATGACCTTGTTGTCAATCAAATTTTGTATCTCGTGACGAAGACGGACGCAACTGTCAGTGTCATGACCGGTTTGTTGATGGAAAGCACAATAGTCAGCTGGGTTATGTGAGGGAGGGGGTTTCTTTGGTAATGGTTGTGGCTCCAGGGGCTTCAGATACCCCTTTCCAGTCAGGACCCTCAAGGCCGCTGATAGAGACATGTACAGTGGGGTGAACACCCTCTGGCCTCGAGGTAGATAGTCCGAAGTTCGGGGGTTTGGAGAAGATGCGCCAACAAAGGGGTTGGCAGGTGCTGGCCGGGTTTGCTGATCTTTCTCGGGAGTAGGGTTAGAGCTGAAAGGAACATTCCTGGCATGATGGCCCTTTTCCCGGCCTACCCCTCGATTCAAACTGCCCTCACTCTGAACGGCAAAAGTGCCATCCACGATCGTTGCAACGACCGCTAGTACTTGTTGTTTGTTCAGTCCTTCGGCTTTCCAAGCCTCAACAGCCCACTGAAGATGTTCATGGGGACTAATGCTTGCCCCTGGCTTGTTCTTATCCCTGGCCTCCACTTTGCTAAAAGATTGGCCTTCTTTCAACGCAACCTGTCCCAAGGTTGGGAAGCCTTTTGACATGAACTCCCTGGTATGTGATGTGGTTGATGACGGAGCCAAAACTCCAAAGGTTAGATCTGCCATAGTTCTCTGAAGATCTTCGATCATTCTCATCAGCTCAGAAGTAGTGGGCCCACAGGTTTGAGATGATTGGGATTCGGGTGCATCCATCATGCACAAGTCCGTGCTTTCTGGAATGAACACTGCAGGCTTGGGTAGATGGGCTGGGGTGATGTATATGCTGGGGTTATAGCCAGATGGCATTGTATGGATTAAATTGAGATGTGGGGGTGACATGTTTGTGGTGGCCTGAGGTCCCTTTGGTGGAGCTATGATCTCTTCGTCAATAAGGTCCTGAATCTTATGACGGAGGCGGATGCAACGGTTCATATCATGACCGTGCTATTGATGGTAGGTTTAGTTGGGTCATATCTAGGTGGAAGAGGACTTGGAAGGGGTTGAGGGTCTAGGAGCTCTAGGTATCCTTTTTTTCGCAGCATTTGCAAAGCTTGAGAAAGACTCACGTACAGAGGATGGAAATTTCGGGCTTGGTACCGAGTTAAAGTGGTTGGTCTTTGGCTATTGAGGGAAGTGGTGATAGTGTCTACTTCTAAGCATTTCACAGTTGTGCTACCATCAGTAGTAACACTGGGACTGTGAACAGCATCCTTCTTCGAAGGCTCATTATCTTCCACAAAGATCCCCTGTTGGATGGCCTCATTGATTTGAACCCCAATGTCATGGAGGTCCTTAAATTTGAATATCATATGCTGCAATGTTTCGGCTTGCCTAACCATGTCTTGTTGCAGCGAATCCACTGATTGCTGGAAATGGATAAGCAAATCCTCCAAATTTGCCAAAGGCTGCGCCATGATAGAGGTAGATACTAGCGCTCTGACCAAGGTGATGTGACTGGTGACTAGTGGATCAGATGAACCGGTGAGCCCTGACTAGCCTTTCTTTGCCTTACCTCAGTAAAGGAACACTGGTTGCCCTTGAATTGAATCTCTGACCTGACAAAGTCTATCAGCACAAATCCGATGAACCTCGGGGGATATCGGAGCCTTCTGAAGCTATGGTTCTAGGACTACCTAGCAAAAGAGAAAACAGACAACACCTCAACCTGATTTCACCAAAACAGATATGAGCATACTAGGATGGCTGTGCCCTCTTTGAATTCCCCCAAAATTCTCGCCAGAACCGACACCTCGTAAATCAATCCCACCAAAATCTTGATACACGATTCCTCAGAGACACATTCTGAAAGCACATAGCATGTAAAAGAGAGCCAAAACACCCCTATGTTGGGGAAGGGTTTCCCTGTCCTATTTTGTCAGGAGCTAGGGTTTCACTACGCACGCAGTGGTTTCAAAGAACTTATGATCGGGTAAGCAACCTGTCCTAGTTTGGAATGGTCACTATGGATTCCGAACATGCACTAGGTTGAATGGTCAAAAGGGTGCCCAGAAACCGGGTTTGTGTTCCATATTGGCGAGCCAACCCGGTCAGCCTTATGGCATGCTTTGACAAAGTCAAGCCTTCGGCAAACCGCTCAGGAATAGCAGATGGCCAACACGGTGTCCTAGGCGCACCAATGCACATGCAATGCAAAGAAACACATAAGTGAAATCAAAACAACATATCACGAGTTCGAGTCAAGCTCTCTAATATTCCCCGGCCAGAAGTCGCAGAAACCGAGATTGCCCCGCCCCAATGCCGGAGGATGACTCCCAGTGCTCGCTTCTTGTCTCTACGATTCGGACTCGATTTGTCACGGTCCTAAATCTGAACCAAGGAGTCCAAATCCGACAAATCGTTTTGAGAAAAACAGATTTTGAAAGAAGTGCCAAACATGGATTGCTTTGCCAAATACAGAGTCGCCACCTAAATATTTTATTTTGGGGGAATTTAGGAAACCCTGACTCGGTGCCAAAGGCCACGTGTCCGTCATCACCAAAGTTGCCTCGGCTCGGGAACTTGGGTACGATTGGGGAAGGTCATCTATGAGCACCCCCTCTCGTCCGATCAAAGATCGGCCTCTACTAACCGTGATATCTTGTTTTGAAAACGTTATGCGTTCTTATTCCGGTTATTAGCCTAGAATTACTATGTTATGCGCGCAGCAAACAAGTATAGACCAAATTGCCTAAATTGGAACAAAACATTTCATGTTTGTTTGGAAAATGGTTTGCTACTCGCAAGTAGGCTGAAAATGCAGATTTTGCCACCCTTAAGTGGGCTTTAGAAAAGATGGTTTTGCCATTGTCTAGTGGGCTTAAAACTCACAGTTTTAATGCGTTATTCCAATTTAGGTAATTCAACCTCCATCCACAGGCATTCAAGCAGTTATATCACATAAGCAGCTAGCCTCATGGTAATCATGCTATTATGGCAACATTCACACGCATGCGGCATGCTAAAGCATAAAAGCTTACCTAGTACTCCAAGCCAAAATAAAAACTAGTTAGTAATCATATGCATGATCCTAGTTTATGTTAAGATGGCTAATGCAACACATTCAAAGATGCAATCAAGATAGGCTCGGCTATCCTAAACATGGCATGCGAAATGCTACAAATAACAAGTACTCAATTTGGAATTGAAATACAGTGCAATTTGCATGATGTACCGAGCCCGGTACATGTAATACTGATGAATGATGCACGCATGCATAGCATAAGGATGCTTATTTAAGTATGCCCTAGTCTACCATCATAAGCAGGTAAATAAAAGGGAAGAAAGACGTGGGATTGGAAGACATGCACGCACCCACACATGCTTATTACACAATTGCCCTCGCTCGGAGGGTCCGAATAAATATTATAGTCCAAATAAATAATACTAAATTAATTATTACAAAACTTCTAATTAATTAACAAATTAAATGTAAAAAGAAGGTGGCCTCAGCCCTGCCTCGGAATGCGTGAATGATGCATGCTCGATCCGTCTTGCCCGGAAAGCCCGTACCATACCACTGCTGCCTCTGTTTTCACTGCCTTGCTTCTCTGAAGACTGCCAAAGTCCTAAGGTATCTTCTATGAACACTGCAGAACACCATCGGCTAAGGGAAATGACCACCGGCCATGGTAAAATGCCATCGGCTGCTGATGAAGTTATTGGCCATTCACCAACGGCCGGTCGGCACTAAATGTTGTCGGTCGGCAAAAACTTCCTGCAGAAAATAGTTTTGACAACAACAGAGGACAGGCAGTGTATGCCATAGAATTTCAAGCACATGTAAGCATGGTCATGTTCCCTATCATGTATTGAACTCAGGGGAGCATGGCCCTCGATC
This sequence comes from Camellia lanceoleosa, assembly GCA_025200525.1. Classification (NCBI taxonomy): domain Eukaryota; kingdom Viridiplantae; phylum Streptophyta; class Magnoliopsida; order Ericales; family Theaceae; genus Camellia; species Camellia lanceoleosa. The sequence goes on from CM045772.1 coordinate 39,983,487, forward strand.
CTTGGGCCATCAATTGTGCATGATAGCCTAAGGGACCAAGCTTGCCGTTCAATGTAAAATGCATGCAACACACAAATGAAGACCAAGACCCTATCATGTCAAAGTCAAGGGCCTCGGTGACCAAGGGTTGAGATGTGTTTTGTCACTTGAAGTACAAACACCCCTCAACCCCCACACTAGGTTTGACACCCCAAACCAAGCAATGTAATGCATGAATGCAATATGGCTCAAGTTATGCAACATGGCTCAAATATGCAAATGAGGCTAAGTAAACAAACATGCCAAAATGTGATGTAAACTAAACACGCAAATGCACAATGCTAGGCATGCAAGATGCAATGCAATACACTCTAACATGTGAGTCGAGACATGAAATGCAACTAGTCAATAATATGCAAACATGCAAGTATGATACTATGCAAGCATGAATCCGATGCAACATGATCATGCAATGGTGGTTCCAAATCAAAAAGGCAGACCTTAGCCTATCAAATAAAGGACCAAAAATGCCCAAAATAGTGGACAAATATTCATGCAAACAAGCATGCCAATAAGCCCAAGGACTAAGGCACAAAATGGAGCACTTTGCTACCACTAACAAGGCCACTCATGGCATGCACCAAGCAACCAAAAACAGAATTTCATCACGTAAAATGAGCTCCAAAACTCACACACATGGCATCCCAAATGATCCAAACACATAGGCAGACACAATGCATATTTCAAGGCATGAAATCACAACACTTCCAAGCATTAAAAGAGACACAAAGGACAATGTAAGACCACATTATATGGACTGAAACATGATATCAAATGATGCCAAACGATGATAATAAGCTTATGCTAAGCATGTTAGTGACCCACATAACTAAGGCTTACAAGCCAAAATACAAAGCAACTATACCAAGCATGTCAAACATGACAAAATCAGTGGCTAACAGACCTGAAGCATGACAAATCATGACCAAAAGCTTCAATAATCTAAGCTAAAACATAAGGATATACTAGGCTAAACACATGGCACATTTCTAGGCAAGATAGAGAATTACAAAGCAAGTATAAAATGCATGCTAAGGGCCAACAAACCACCATTGGAAAGGGATATAATATGACCCAAAACACCCAAAAAAACTCTGAAATGGTACCAAATGCGACTACTCATGCATGCTATCCTTATGAGCAAAAAACATGCACAAATGAGACACAAAGGGAGAGGGGTGTCCCTCCCCTACAAAAGACTTCAAAATCACTTCATCACCACTGAAAATCCACTGGATTTCAGTGGTGAGAAGACCAACACAACAAAGTAAACAAAGCTTAAAGAAAAGGCACCAAAATAGGCCAAAAGAGGCCTAAGGGGGGGAGGTTGACCCCCAATGCCAAAACACCCTTAATGAAAGATGTTAAGTATGAAAATACAAGACTGTTTTATGTTATACACAAAGCTTAAATCAGCATGCAAGATAGGTAGAAAACTAGTGCAAGATTGGGGAAACTAAAGCAAATGTCTCACCCTTGAAGAACCCTTGAAGAACAGATGATCCAGCCACCCTCTATTGATCAAAATCAGTCCAAAACCTCAACAAACAATCCTCAATGCCTCTCAATCTCGGAGCAACGTGTAATGGTGTGTTAGTGCAAAAGTAAGGTCAAAATATACTTTTAGGCTTCCAAACACACCCTAAGGATGAGAGAGAGGGAGATATAGAGAGAGAGGATGACATATCAGATGTATAGATATAGAAGCTCTGGTTTTTTGATTCAAAATCTCTAACCCTTAACAAAGGGAGAGGATGAGTGCTTATATAGGACAAGCCAAAGGTTCTAGGCTTCTCCAAGAAGCTAAATGAAAGGGGCAAAAGGTGCAGAGGAGTCAAGGCTTCTAGAGGAAGATAATACAGCTGGCCAAGCTTCCCCAAGAAGCTTGGCCAAAGGGTTCATGCTTCTAGGAAGGGGGTTCAAAGGTTCAAACCAGCAACAAATCGCACGGGGAGGAGTGGTGGTGCATTCCAGCTGGCACAGCTGGCATGCACCATGCCTCAAGGGTGCAAAGGAGTCACACCGGTCAGCAAAAGAGGTCACCGACAAAATAAAGTGCTGGTCGGCCAAATATAGTGCCGACCGGCCATTGGTGTTAAGAAAACATGGTCGGTGGCACCCATAAACATCCGGTGATGCTAGGGAAAGGCCGGTGGGATGTGGGGATGGCCAACAAGCCATTCCCTGCCCTTCAAGGAAAAAATACAAGTGTTTGGTGCCAAAGCCAAACACAAAACAGACGAGTTAAGAGATCCTGAGGTAAGGCGCGCAGCCGAGACCTCCGGGAACTCAAAACGAACACAAACAAAGACGATCACCGAGTGTTCAAGCGGTGACGTGCAAGTCTTGAGGACGGTCAAAAATGGGGTGTCTACACTCTCCTATCAATTGCTGAGGGCGAAGTCCACTTTCCTCTTCACTTGCTTTTGAGGGCCGTTCTTAGATACTGGGGTCTAATCCCTTCCCAGCCCAACGTCAATTTCTTTTGCATCATAATGGGGATCATAAAACTAAGTCGTCATCTTAGGACCAATTTAGGTATTCCTGCCATTTGGCACTGTTACGCCCTAGCCAAGTCTATTGGCCAGCTAGGGCGTTACTTTCTTAGAGCTAAGGATACTGATCATCAGTTAGTGACTATGCTCGCCAGCTCTGGCAAGCGTGTTGACGACGTGATTGTCGTTGTTCACGGCAACTGGGAGTTTGGTGAAGGCGAAGATCGCCTAGACCTGGTGCTGAGGAAAAAAGGCGAACGTAGTGGCCGATTTGATCACTTTGCTTTTCATATTTGCATGTATATGTACTCAACACTATGTTCGTCTTATTGTTTTGTTTGTGCAGGCAGCGATTTGAATAGAGTGTTGGTTTCAGACGACGACGTCATGCTCACAGAAATCAAAACCGCACTACTGTTCGTCGACCATCCAAACCTTCAAAAACAAGGGAGGGCAGCCCACATTCTCCTACGGTATGAGCCAACTTACACAACGTTCTCGGCGGCAGACAACATTCCGATCGTGCGAGGCGACAATCAACTTGCTGCACTCATCTTCCCTGGCTTCAAAAACTTGAGGTAGATCAATTTAGAGTCATCTGATTTTGAACACACGAAAGAAAATGTGGCCGAACCAATCACCGAGGATTCTGACTGGTTACAGAAGTTAACGAAGCGATTAATTCGGCCTTTAAGGGAGCCGGATTGAACTATTCTGACCCGCCCTCTACATCAGGCCGAGGAGATGCCTTCGAAGATATTTTTTCAAAGTTGGGAGACCTTCCCGGCGATTACTATGAAGATATGGCTGGGGAAAATCTTACGCAGATGGCATAGAAAAGGAGCGCCGAACGCATGGCCGCCCGAAAAAAGGCCGAGGCCATCTGTTCCGGACTTGTCCTGACTAAATCGGTTCAACCTACAGTTCTGCAACATACTGTTGTAGAGGAATCAGCTCAAGTTGTCGTCGCCGAGACAGAAAAGGATGTCGAATGCCCGGTTACAGAAGAGCGGACAATTTCGAAGGAACGAGGCGAAAAAAGAAGCGCCGAGGACAAGGACGGCTCTAAAGAGGGCCCTGTTGATAAGCGGCCACGGTTAGCGGAGTTGGCTGTGGCTACTCCTTTCATCATTGAACCAAAGATAAAAAAACATGCCGATCTCTTCTGAAGCGTCGGCTTTGAAAGATCCAGCTGTGGTATTGAGCTTGGCCACCGCGGTGTCCTTACTGGTTGACAAGGCGACCATTCGTGCCGAGCCTAACTCGGCAACGGTAGTATTAGCTGCTCAGTCAGCCCTTCTGGTATGGGTTTATCCTTGGAATGTGACGAGCTTTTGGTTTGCATTCGATGTTTCTTGGAATGTGACGATCCTTTGTTTTGCAGACAGTTGGAAGAATCACCGAATTAGGTTGACGCCATCGTGACGCTGTCGAAAGGATTGGCCATTTGCAATCGAAAGTCGATGGCCAAAGGAGTAGGGTGGAGTTTGAGGCAATGAGGGCCACAATGGAAAGTGTACGGGCGGAGCCTGAGAAGGAAAGGGCCAGGACTGCTGATCAACTCAGGTCTGACGTCGAGGAGAGGGCAAACGCGAGCGAGGAATCGCTCAAGTTAGCTAAGGAGGAGCTTGCAAAACTGGAGGCCGAGTTGGAAGGCTTGAAGTAGGCCAAGGAAAGAGCCGAATCAGAGGCTTCCACGGCGTTCGAGGCTGGGAAGAGTGCCGCCTTTAATGACTACGTAGAAGAAGTCCCCAAATTTGAGAATCGGGGATTCAGACACGACTGGCTCAAAGCCCTTGCTGCCGCTGGAGTTACATTGGCCGTGCCAATTCCATACGAGCAAGTGGACGTTGAGCTGCTTGAGTCTAATCCTGAGACTTGATTTGGGTGATATTCTAATTTTCTTAGGCTTTACTCAATTTCAATGTATGTTTTTTGTTAGTTGACTTTCATCTTTTTGGATTTTCATATGTAAAATGTCCGCTACTAGCGCCCAATTTATGATTGAAAATTTTATATGCTCTCAAATTATTTCTGGTATTGTTTGATGTATGAGTATATAGTTAGGAGAATCAACAGTTACCACAAAATGTCAAGATTACATGAGACGGCAGACTTAACAGCCGATTAAAATTAGGGATCTGATTTAATCATAAACCAAATCAATTCATGGCAACTGTACAGATAAATCGATTCATGGAACGGCTGGGGCACTCAAGCCGTCTAGATTGATGAATCTACCTTTGCCCCTACTGGTTCATGAATGTAGAACGCCGAATAACACGTTATGAATCTTGTATTGAGGAATCGATTCGTGGAACGGCTGGGGCATTCAGGCCATCTGGATTAATGAATCTGCCCTTGCCCCAACTGGTTCATGAACGTATAACGCCGAATAACATGTTACTTATGAATCTTATACTGAAGAATCGATTCATGGAACGGCTGGGTCATTCAAGCCATCTAGATTGATGAATTTGCCCTTGCCCCAACTGGTTCATGAACATATAACGCCGACTAACACGTTACTTATGAATCTTGTACTGAATAATCGATTCATGGAACGACTGGGGCACTCAAGCCGTCTATATTGATGAATCTACCCTTGCCCCAGCAGGTACATGAACGTAGAATGCCGAATAACACGTTACTTATGAATCTTGTACTGAAGAATCGATTCGTGGAACGGCTGGGGCATTCAAGCCATCTAGATTGATGAATTTGCCCTTACCCCATCTGGTTCATGAACGTAGAACGTCGAATATCACGTTACTTATGAATCTTGTACTGAAGAATCGATTCGTTGAACGGCTAGGGCATTCAAGCCGTCTAGATTGATGAATTTGCCCTTGCCCCAGCTGGTTCATGAACGTATAACACCGAACAACACGTTACTTATGAATCTTGTACTCAAGAATCGATTCATAGACCGGCTGGGGCATTCAAGTCGTCTAGATTGATGAATCTGCCCTTACCCCAGCTGGTTCATGAACGTATAACGCTGAATAACACATTACCTATGAATCTTGTACTGAAGAATCGATTCGTGGAACGACTGGGGCACTCAAGCCGTCTAGATTGATGAATATGCCCTTGCCCCAGCTAGTTCATGAACGTTGAACGTCGAATAACACGTTATGAATCTTGTACTGAAGAATCGATTCATGGAACGGCTGGGGCATTCAAGAGATCTAGATTAATGAATCTGCCCTTGCCCCAGCTGATTCATGAACGTAGAACGCCGAATATCACGTTACTTATGAATCTTGTACTAAAGAATTAATTTGTGAAACGGCTGGGGCATTCAAGCCGTCTAGATTGATGAATCTGCCCTTGCCCCAGCTGGTTCATGAACATAGAACGCCGAATATCAGTGGTTGATGGGGTGATTAGGGCATATGACTCAGTCGGTGCCAGGTTGTTGACGCTTCAATATTAATGAGATTGCCTCAGAGCTGCTGCCCTCGTAGGGAATAAATGGGCATGTACTTTGTGAACGAGGGTCCTATTTATGTGCTCAGTCAGCAACTCAGTCCAGCTCTTTGAGGAAGATTAAGCAAGTGTGAATGTCAAATAAGCTTTTCTTCTACAGTAGAGGTGAAACAAAGACGCTAGCTGAGCTGAGAGGTGCCATGAGTCGAAGCGGTGAACCTTCACGCATGGGCAGTAAGACTTCGAGGGATCGGGAGAGACACTAATCTCCTCGTCGTCGAAGTAGGTCACCTCGGAGGGACAAACAACGACAGCGTAAGTCTCCTCAACCTAGTCCTAGAAGGCAATCCGACGTGACTTCTCGCCCATTAAGTTTCGCGGTCTTCGTGGGTAATAGACCAATGATAGAGGCAGATTCGATCATTCAAGATCCAAACGTGGCAGTTGAATTTGCTCGACAAATTTTTTCACCCGAAGTTCAGCAGTCGATCGTAGGTCGGCCGGACTTCGAAGTGTTTCGTGAAGGCGTTCACGGGGCGGTGAGGGGACTATACACGGTTTATGAGATTGGCATGCGTCTCCGCGCCGCTCGCCGCGACATAGAACAGAGAGATGAACGCATTCGGAAGTTAGAAGCTCGCGCCAAGAAGGCCGAGCATGAACTAAGGAAAATCAAATCTGTCGGGCCCCAATCAACCAGCCATCCTAACTCGGTTGTCTAAGAGAGGGTTACTCAAAGGCTGATTAGTGATGCAATCGCCGATCGTAGTACAGCTAGCATGTTCGTGATTGAGACTGTGAGAATCGCGACCTATGAAAAAAGCTTCCATGACGGCTGACTGGTCGGAATTCAGAAGACCAAAGAGAAACTCACTGAAGAAGTTTGCCGATGTGAAAATCGTGGCTTTAAGCACGGTTGGATCAAGGCATCTCAAGCCGCGGAAGCTCTTCGAGCGTCGGGCATTGATTCGGCATTGCCACTCTACCAATGTAATCATTTTTCATTTTTCGCCTTTGAAGTCGAGAAGAGCGAGGATGAGGGTGATGCCATATAAAAATTCTATGTAATTATGTAATTATTGCCTGATTGAATAAAACATCCTATTTTAAATGTTTCATTGTAATTTGCATTCGGCACACACGTGTTTGCATGTGTTTCATTGTATAAACATCAACCGACCAAGTCAACTAGGCATTTAATTCCGAACGGTTATATGCCGGCCTGTCATGAGCATTCATTAAATATATATTTGGCATGTGTCATGTATGGTCAATGCGCCGATGAGGCTCCGGATTCGGAGTCTTAATCGGCCCAAAGGTGTCATGCACCAGGGGCTCCGAATCCAGAGTCTGCCAGTCCATCTATAATTGTTGTTTATATAATTAGGCCATTTTAACTCCAAAAAACCAAAAATTAGTACATGGAGTGGCTGTGGCCAATATCGATCGGCGTCCGTCTTTTGGAGTTTAGTGTTAATGAAATCGCCTCGGGGTCACTGCAAGGATTAGAAATAAATCGCCTCAGACTCTTCACGCCAGTAACTTCACTTACTGTGTTCAGACTCGATTTAAAACAATTTTGTTGCGTGGGAACGCCAAATGGAGTTTTCGTCAATAGCAAAGGAGAAGCTCGAGCTCTGGCTGAGCTTCATATTGCAATGAATCGTAGCAGAGAACCCACCCGTGTGAGAGGTAGGGCGTTCAAAGAATGGGGAAAACGTTAGCCTCCAAGTCGTCGTAGCAAATCACCCCAAAGGGAGAAACAGCAACGAGGAAATTCTCCGCAACCGCGACCAAGAAATGAGGCCGACGTAGTGCCGCAACCATTGAGTTTTACTATTTTCATGGGGAATTCCTTTCTTGTCTTGGATCTTGGCCTTGATGTTGTCTATGGTGTCAAAGCTCTCCACCTCGAGGGTGATTGTCTCGCCGGTGTGAACATCGTGGATTCAAGAACGGTCTAATCAAAGCATTTCAAGCCGCGAATGCTCTCCGAGCAGCGGGCGTTGATTCGGCGCTGCCGCTGTACCAACACAACCACTTCCTCTTTTTCGCCTTCGAAGTTGTGAAGGGTGATGAAGGCGACGCCATATGAAAATAGTTATTGTAATGCTCAAACGCGGATTGCATTTTTGTAATTGCTGTTTAATCGAATAAAATGTTTTATTTTAAAAGCTTATCTCATTCTGAATTTTTATATGCTTAATGAAGCATCTTACTTCGAATGTTGGCACGTTTTGTTTTGTTCATGCGGTTGTGCCGGCTCAACTTACATATCCCTACTTTGATGTGTAAATATTTTTTCATTCTGGAGGGTGCTCCGAATTCGGAATATTACTCGGCCCTTGAGCGTCGCCCGATGGGACACTATTTGGTCAGCTGAGTTTGGAGGCCATATTAGCCAAAGACGTCATATGCCGATGGGGCTCCGAATTCGAAGTCTATTTGGCCAATCGTGATATCCACGAAAGGTGCTTCGAATCCGGAGACTTTTTCAGCTCAAAGGTGTCGCGCGCCGAGGGGGCTCCGAATCTAAAGATTGGCCAATCGTCCTATCCACGAAGAGCACTCTGAATCTTTAGGCTTTTTTGGCCCAAATATGTTGTGCACCAATGGGGCTACGAATCCGGAGACTTTATTTGGCCAATCGTGATATCCACGAAGGGTGCTCTGAATCTAGAGGCTTTTTCGACCCAAAGACGTTGTGCGCCGATGGGGCTCAGAATCTAGAGACTTTATTTGGCCAATCGTGATATCCACGAAGGGCGCTCCGAATCCGGAGGCTTTATCGGCCCAAAGACGTCGTGCGCCGATGGAACTCCGAATCCGGAGACTTTATTTGGCTAATCCTGATATCCACGAAGGGCGCTCCGAATAAGGAGGCTTGTTCGGCCCAAAGACGTCGTGCGCCGATGGGGCTCCAAATCCGAAGACTTTATTTGGCGAATCGTGATATCCACGAAGGGCGCTCCAAATCCGGAGGCTTTGTCGGCCCAAAGACGTCATGTGCAGATGGGGCTCCGAATTCAGAGACTTTATTTGGCCAATCATGATATCCACGAAGGGCGCTCCGAATAAGGAGGCTTTGTCAGCCCAAAGACGTCATGTGCCGTTGGGGCTCCGAATTCGGAGACTTTATTTGGCCAATCATGATATCCACGAAGGGCGCTCCGAATCCGGAGGCTTTATCAGCCTAAAGATGTCATGTGCCGATAGGGCTCCGAATCTGGAGGCTTTTTTGGCCCAAAGACATCATGCGCCGATGGGGCTCCGAATCCGAAGGCTTTCTGGCCAATTGTGACATCCACGAACGGCACTCAAAATGCGAAGGCTTTTTCGGCCCAAAGATGTCATGCGCCGATGGGGCTCCGAATCCGGAGACTATTTGGCCAATCGTGATATCCACGAAGAGCGCTTCGAATCTGGAGGCTTTATCGCCCCGAAGACGTCGTGCGCCGATGGGGCTCCGAATCCGGAGACTTTATTTGGCCAATCGTGATATCCACGAAGGGCGCTCTGAATCCAGAGGCATTATCGGCCCAAAGACGTCATGCACCAATGGGACTCCGAATCCGGAGACTTTATTTGGCCAATCATGATATCCACGAAGGGCGCTCCGAATAAGGAGGCTTTTTCGGCCCAAAGACGTTGTGCACCGTTGGGGCTCCGAATCCGAAGACTTTATTTGGCCAATCATGATATCCACGAATGGCGCTCTGAATCCGGAGGCTTTATCGGCCCAAAGACGTCGTGTGCCGATGGGGCTTCGAATTCGGAGACTTTATTTGGCCAATTGTGATATCCACGAAGGGCGCTCCGAATCCGGAGGCTTTATCGGCCTAAAGACGTCATGCGCCGATAGGGCTCCGAATCTGGAGGCTTTTTCGGCCCAAAGAAATCATGCGCCGATGGGGCTCCGAATCCGGAGGCTTTCTGGCCAATCGTGATATCCACGAATGGCACTCCGAATCCGGAGGCTTTTTCGGCCCAAAGATGTCATGCGTCGATGGGGCTCCGAATTCAGAGACTATTTCGCCAATCGTGACATCCACGAAGGGCACTCCGAATTCGGAGGCTTTATCGCCCCAAAGACATCATGCGCCGATGGGGCTCCGAATCCGGAGACTTTATTTGGCCAATCGTGATATCCATGAAAGGCGCTCTAAATCTGGAGGCTTTTTGTTGGAGCACTTTTTAACTATATTTCGCAGTGGGTGGGGCTACAACTTTTCAACAAGAACCCTTCCATTATGAAAGTGAAATGTGTACATGGCGAATCATTTAGAACTAGGATCATTCCCCACAAGTCGAGTTTAATGACAAAATTTTCACAAGTGCGTCGAGTTCCCGGGCCGTGGCAGACTCCTTCCTAACATATTTCTAAGCCGATATTAGGACCCGATTTTCCATCAACCGACTTCTTGTCATCCGGAAGTACCTTCAGGATCAACTCTCCCGGTGTGTAGCGGCACAGCTGAACGCGTTGACTATACGATTTGGCAAGTTGCTGCTGGTATCGCCTAGGGCTTCCATGGCTTTTCGGTAGGGAGCCGTCTGACACCGTCAAGGCTATTTCGATTCGGCACTTCCAAAAAGAAGATAGCATGCCTGTGCAGATTGCTGGGTATCACGGATTTGCTCGATGCCGTGTTTGGTCGGGAAGCATAGCAGCTAATGATAAGTGCTTGGCACGACCTGAATAGTATGCAACCAAGTTCGCCCTATGATGAGAATATACGGCGAAGGGAGCTTGACGACGGAGAATTCCACATCCACTGTTTGGGAGCTCGCTCGAACGGGTAGTGTGATTTTTCCCAACGGGTACTCTGGATTTGCGATGAAGCCGAATAATGAATAAGGAGCTGGAGACTGGTCTAATTCATTGAAGCTGAGTTTGATGAAGGTCTCATAATACATAATCTCCGAAGTGCTCCCCAGGTCTATAAGGACGCGTCCAACAGTAAATCGATTTACGTGTAGTTCAATGACCAATGGATCAATGTGGGGGAGTGTTATGCCGATGAGATCGGAATCATCGAAGATAATACTCGGAGCTTCGTGGGGCCGTTTTGTTAGTGTGCATTGCTTCTGGGGGGCTGACTGAATTGTGTGTATGGTAAGTGGCGTTGGAAGGCTGTATATCGTATGAATGACGCCGAGCGGAGGTGAATCCTACCGAAGGGCAACTGTTTTGATTGCACTCTTTCGGGCATGTTGCTGGAGCCGACCATCTTGCACCAATTCCTCAAAGTGGTCTTTCAAAGCATAGCAACTGTCTGTATCATGACCGTGATCTTTGTGATATTCACATTTCCTGTCCCGCCTTCTCATGTCAGGAGGTCCCACCATTTTGGGCGGCCATTTGAAGAACGGAAGGTGTTGGATTTTGGACATAACCGAGCTGATGTAGACGTCCCCGAATGCATCCCGGGGGAAGGGAGTGCGAGTCCCCTCCCCCCTTCCGTTCTGGTTCGATATTGGGTCACTACAGTTCGAAGGACTCAATTGTCACGGTTCTTAATCCTGAACCAAAGAGTCCAAATCTGGCAAATCGTTTTTGAAAACAGATTTTTTGAAAGAAGTGCCAAACATGGACTTTGCGGATCTGAGTCGCCACCTAAATATTTTAAAATGGGAAATTTAGGAAACCGACTCGGTGCCAAAGGCCGTGTCGTCATCACCAAAGTTGCCTCGGCTCGGGAACTTGGGTACGATTAGGGAAGGTCACCGTGAGCACCCGCTTCGCGATCAAAGAAGCCTCTACTAACCATGATATCTGTTTTTGAAAACATTGTGAGTTCTTATTCCGGTTATTAGCCTAGGTTACTATGTGATGCGCACAGCATACAAGTATAGACTGAATCACCTGAATTGGAACAAAATATTTCATGTTTGTTTGTTTGAAAATGGTTTGATGGTGCTACCCGCAAGTAGGCTAAGACGTGGATTTTCCACCCTCGGGTGGGCTTAGAAAAAAACATGATTTTGCCACTATCTAGTGGGCTTAAAACAAACATTTGATGAATTGTTCCGCTTCAAGTAACTCAACCTCCACCCACAGGCATTCAAGGCAGTTATATCACATAAGCATATAGCCTCATGGTAAGCATGCTATTCATGGCAGTCACTCACACGCATGCAAGGATGCTAAAGCATAAAACTCACCGAGTACTCCACGCCAAAACAGAAGCTCATTAGAAATCCATGCATGGTCCTAGATGCACAGAATTGCCTAATGCAACACATGCAAAGATGCAAATTATAGCAGGCTCGGCTATTCTAAACATGGCATATGAAATGCTACAAGTATCACGTACTCAATTCGGAATTGAAATACAAATGCAGTTTGTATGATGCGCCAAGCCCGGTGTGTGCAAGACAGATGAATGATGCAAACATGCTGTCATACTGTATGCTAATTGAAATATGCCCTATATCTAGCCATCATAAGCGGGTAAATAAAAGGGAAGAAAGAAGTGGGGGGTTGGAAGACATACATCACACTCACCCACACTTATTACAATTATGCCCTTGCGCAGAGGGTCCGAATAAATAATAATACAGTCCGAAATAAAAGAATATTACAGTCCAAAATATACAGATTCCTAATTGATTAACAGATTAACTAAGAAAGCTGTAAAATTGGCGTGTAAGCCAGGGGCCGCCTTGACTCCGCTTCGGATAATGAAATGATGCATGTTGAGCTGCTTTGCGCGGAAATCCACTGGGATGCCCCAATTAGCCTCTGTTTGCAATGTTTCTCGAAATCGTGCGGAGACTCAAAAGTTCTTGATTCTTCATTTTCTTTCAGAGAGGCGAGGAAAAGGGCATAGCAATGTATTTCACAAATATATGCATGCCTCGATCCTCGTGCCACCAATCACGCATCTCGATACATGATGGCCGAGGAATCGGATTGCACAACTCAATATAGGATGAATGCATATGGGCGCTACAACAAAACCTGACTCCATCATGGGTAATCCGGAGTGTCGGTGACTTGGGAATTGAGACTCGTTCCGTTACTCGGAGTACGGAACGCGCCTCGTTTCTCGTGCCCGGGCTAACTCCTATCCCGAACACGATGCAATATGCATGATATGCATGAATGCAACTAAAATACAATCCTAGCATGCACAATGCTATGAAAATGAGATGCCTCGAAATGCGTGCACGCGGGCACGCAAACCGAGGAAGTGATCCTAAGGCATAAAATGCATACGCAATGCAAAATGGACTTACACTAACATGAGTGGACCTCGGCCACACTCACATAAGAAGCCGTCGGATAAAAGTGAAGTGCCTCGAAACGCGTGCACACGAGCACGCAAACCGAGGCAATGGCACACAGAATGCAATGATGCTACAACGACATAAACAATACAATGTGGGCTTACACTAACATGAGAGAGCCTCAGCCACACTCACATAAGAGGCCGATGGATGAAAATGAAGTGCCTCGAAATGCGTACACATGGGCACGCAAACCGAGGCAATGACATAAAGACACGAAACGACCTGAAATATGATATACAATGAGACTAAAATGAGATGTCTCAGCCACACTCACATAAGAGGCCAATAGATGAAAAATGAGATGCCTCGAAATGCGTGCACACGGGCACGCAAATCGAGGCAATGGCATACACGATGCAGTAAGACTAAAATGGCATACAGAATGCAAAATGGACTTACACTGACATGAGTGAGCCTCAGCCACACTCACATAAGAGGCCGTTGGATGAAAAATGAGATGCCTCGAAATGCGTGCACACGGGCACGCAAACCGAGGCAATGGTACTAAAGTATGAAATGGTATCCCAAATGCAGATTGGACATATACTAACATGAGAGGGCCTCAGCCACACTCACATAAGAGGCCGAGAGATGAAAAATGAAGTGCCTCGAAGTGCGCGCACACGGGCACGCAAACCGAGGCGATGTATTAAAACATGAAATGATATAGGGAATGGTATGCAAACATGCCAATGGATTTTCAGCACTCAAAAATGATGCAAAACAGTCCCGAAAGGTGGGGAAATGACACCAAATGCACGAAACGGTCCCGAAACATGAATTTTGGCACCCGAAATGGCCTATAGCTACACCAAACATGCACAATATGGACATGGAATGAAAATAAAGTAGCGAGGCAGCCCCAAAAAAAGCATTTTCCAGTTTAAAAGATGGCCAAACAGCAAGCATAGATAGGGCAACAATGGCATACAAAAAAATGGCTCCACAAGGGAGGTTATGAAGCAAGTGATACATGCAATGCCAAAACAGAAAAATACCCTTCTACAACACTGATGAGGGACGAAAAATATGAACATTTACAGTTTATGACAACCCTCAAATCAGTATTCAAACTTGCTAAAAATGCAATGCGAGATTGAAGCCAACAAGGGCTAGAACATGAGGTATGCCTTACATTCATCAAACAGCCTTGGACCTTTAACAAAATATGACAATAAGGCCAAAATGTGACTCTTTCCAGACCTGATCATGGCCGAAAACAGAAGCCAAATAGGCCTAACAAAGCATGCAAAATGAGGGCGAAAGAGGGGTATAATGACAAGTATAACATGGAGACCCCCAATGAAGTTGATCCCTTCTAAAATGTTCTATAGGGACATAAAATAAGCCTACTCACAGTTCATGACATGCTCCAAAACAGATCGCAAAGAGCCTAAACAAACCATGCAAATTTACGGTAAATTGGAGGAATTGTGAAACAAGTGCATGATAGAGAGGCCAAACAGGGTTGAGCCCTTCTTCAATGTTGAAGACGGGCTCAAAATAGGCCCACTCACAGTTTATATCAGGCTCAGAAATAGATCACACATGAACTAAAAAAAGCATGCAAGATATTGACATACAAAATGATATTGAAGCAAGTGCATCATAGAGGGCTCAAACAGGGTTGAGCCCTTAAACAAACATGTAGAATAGCTCAAAATAAGGCCTCTTTCAGTTAGGACTGGAGTATAAAACAGTGAGCAAGTAGGGTAGAGGAATGGTGCAAAAAAAAGTGCCAAAAGAGGGTGATTGATACTTACCCTTGAAGATCACACTCTTGTTGCTTCTTGGCTCAATTTTGCTGCTCCTAAGCCTCTGAAAAACCCTTCCTTGCAGCTGGAATGGAGTGGTGGTAGTAGAGCTTGAAGATGATGAAGAAATGGAGCCTAAACTTGAAGATTTGAGAGAAAAATGGAGAGATAGAGATAGATATCAATGTATATCCTTGAGAGCAATTTTCCAACCCTTCTACAAGAGCTGGGAGGCCAGCTATATAGGCAAGAAAATCGGAGAAAAGGTGGGCAAAAGGTGCTTTAGTTACAGGTGGCCGGCCGGCTAGGGTCAAAAGGTCCAAGCCATAGGACTGGTCGGCCATGTAGCCCTTGAAGTTAGCTTTCCAATGCCGCAAACCTTGCATCAAAATTCCTCCTGTAGAAAAAGTTATGCCAGTTTCCGTAAAGCCGCGCAGATTCGGTCTAACCAGACTTCAACCAACCATATCTCCTCCCCCCAGATCCGGACTTAGGAGATTCTTGAGTGAAAAATGAAGCCCCGGAAGTAAGATTTCCAATGGTGGTGGCCTCACATTTTAATTACTCTTGTGAAAAGAGTTACGTCCGTTTCGGTGAAGCCGCGCAGACTTTTCTCCTTCCCGGATTCATGCTAAACCACCTTTGACCAAGCAGAAAGCTGGTTGCTGAGACAATTGCTGGCCTCCCACCCTCCTACAAGGTTCCTAACCATGAAAATAAGGCCTCCACCAAAAATGAGCCCAAACCGATGCAAAATGAAGGCTCGGGGGCCAAAACACGCAGTTCGGGGTCCCGAAAATAGGCTGTTAAGCACCGAAAGTGGCATTCGGCCACGAAGTGGGTATCTAAGACCCCAGTGTCCCTCGAAAGGGAGTAAATAATATGCATGCCAAAAATCAGAGCAATCGGAGATGGTTAGGATCCGAACCAAGGCACATGGCTCGACGGCTCAAAACCGAACCGGATCCGAAATGGGCAAAATGGCCTACGGCCACGAAATGTAGCCCACGGCCACTGAGAGATGGTCTACGGGACCTCTCCCTCCCCTTAGGAAAGAAAATAGAGAAAATCGAGTTTGGTTCGCAAATCGAGACAAGGCACAGAAGAGAATTCGGAAGTCCGGAGGCAGGGCGCACGGCCGCAACTCTGAGACTTCTGAACGAGCACAATATGCAATATCACCGAGCGCTCAATCGGTGACGTCTGAGTCTTAAGGTCGGTCAAAATGGGGTGTCTACAGCTGATTGGCTCTGACAACTCCGTATATTTCTTGTCGGCGCACTTTGTGCACCTACTATCAACTTGCAGTTGCTCATTTGCTCGGTGTGAGCATTGATCGCTTGATCAGTGTAAGCATTGATCGCTTAATCAGCCAGAATCCCATCTCTTGTCTCATTTAGCCCGCTATCATGGTTCAGGGCTCTGAGGTGGTGCAGAACTTATTGGCTGAGCAATTTCAGGAGAGGCCGTTTTGTTGGCCATGTGTCTGGCTTTAACCCGCAAGGCGTCATCTTCCACTTTGCAGTATTCCTCTACTTTCTTCATCAACCCCCAAACTATTTTGGGGGGTCTTCTAGTCAATGAACTGTGGAGGGCACTATCTGGATGTAATTCCATTTTGAAGGCGGTGATGGCCATAGAGTCGTTGCAAGCATCATTGACAAGATTAAAGCATTCCCAATATCGCGCCGAATATGCTCTTAATGTTTCTCCTGGCAGGATTTACATTGCCCAGAGAGAGTCGGCTTGCTTCGGCTGGACCTCGTTGGTGATGAATTTGGCCCTGAAGGATTTCTGTAATTGATGGAAGGTTTTGATCGAAGTCGGCTCCAGTTTATAATACCACCTGAAAGCCAACGGTCCCAAACTATTGGGAAGTATTCGGCACATGAGGGCCTCGTCGTCTGCATGCGATGTCATGGCTTGCTTGTAGTGGCAGATGTCGTCGGTGGGGTCTAATTTACCGTCATACAAAGTTAATGACGGTGCTTTGAATTTCTTGGGTAGTACTTCCTTCGCAATTCGTCATACAAAAGGATCGTGTTGATCTTCATCCGAGCTATTTCTTCTTCACTTATGCCTTATACGGGGACTCTCTTTAGAAGAACTGGAAGTTTCAGATCATCCCTTCTTCTTGGGCTCCGGGGATAATGAGTCGGAGTTGCTATCAGTATCTTGTTGTCGGGCTCGAGATTGTCGACCACCTGCCCTCACAGGTCGTTCTGGGCCTTGGTGTGCAGCTTGTTTGGACTTCACCACCTCCAAGGCCGAATCCTGACAGAGACATTCGCTCTCTACGATCATGTTCTCCAACCTTTGTTCGTTTTGCTTTGCTTGTTCCATGATCGCTTGCATTGCTTCATGCTCTAGAGTCGAGGGTGAGGCAAAGTTCAGAGCGCGTCTTACGGGGATGGTCTCCGGTCCAAGCATGTTTGATGGAGTGAGGTCATCTCTTTGCGTGGTTCCATTAGTGACTATCGGAGGGTCTTCCGTTACGCCCGCCGTGGATGTGTTTGAGTATTCCCACAGACGGCGCCAATTGTGGAGAAGTGGTTTGGAAATACTCTTCTGATCCTGGGGGACACTAGTGATCCTCTTCTAGTCACCGAAAAAGAAATAAACACTCCAGTCAGGGGTGCTGGAATTAGCACTCCGACGGGCAAGTCAGTCTTTACACTCAAGTTTTCTTATATTCTCAGTTAAGTACAATAGATCTCACATACATTTCTCTGATGGGTAACCTCGTATTTATAGTATTTTCTTTGGGCCTTTAGGCTGGGCTCATCCTTGTTCCGTCATATGTACCTCTACTCGGCGTCTGTTCTATTGGCTGGGATACTGATTATTTTATTCGGCTCCTTGATTGGCTGGGGTATATGCCAAATAAAGGTTACGTTTCGGACCGGACACGCTCATCCGTCCTTATGGATCTAATAATTTTTGGCTCCCACCCATCCTAATGTGGCATAGAACATGCTCTGGCACACGCCGCATAGAATATGCTTATGTTTTGTTTCTTGCATGTTGTGCATAAAACATGTCTCTAACATTGCGTCAAGATTGCTCGTTTTCGTGCATTGAACATGCACTCTTGCTATATTATGCTTGTCGAGTTTCTTTCTTATGCAGGCACGATATTGTATGTACGGTTCATTCGGAGGAGCTCCAGGTGAGATCATTCCTCTCCTTCGATTTACTCCTTGTTTTGGTTAAAAGCATTTGGATGTGTTCCGATGTTGACCACCACTCCCGGTTTTGGTTAAAAGCATTTGGACATGTTCCGATGTTGACCACCACTCCCTATTTTGGTTAAAAGCATTTGGATGTGTTCCGATATTGACCACCACTCCCTGTTTTGGTTAAAACCATTTCGACGTGTTCCGATGTTCACCACCACTCCCTGTTTTGGTTTTAAACATTTAGATGTATTCCGATGTTTATCACTGCTCCTTTTGGTTAAAAATAGTCGGGTACGTCCTGGTGTTCTTACTATCCCTTCTCTCCTTCCGCGTGTAACATGCTGGAATCTTGTTTGACACCTTGGGTGCGCCTGACGGCTATATTATTCCTTGCCTTTCCCGCGTGATGCGTAGTTGAGCTTACATAATTTTCTTACATCCTTTCTGCGTGAAATGTGGTTTGGTTCATGATTACTTACTTCTGTTCATGTTTGAGTTTGCTGTACCTTACTTCGATTTGTATGAATGTTGCATTTCTTTGCATAACATTTGCATCTTGTTGTCTCATTACAGCCTCATTACATAATCATAAGTTACGTTTTGCATGGTGCATATCATTTGCATCTTGCCCCAAAACTATGCTACTTTGATTCCTCGCAAGGGGATGCGTAGGCGGCTTGTGGGCGCAACTATTTATTGGTGTCTTGAATGCTTATCCAAGTATTGCGGCCTTTTCAAAATGGGCCGTTTCTGGGCTTTGACATTTACTCCCGTCATTTTATGACTTCCGAGTTCTGTCAAAGAGGGGCAACTGTAGACACCCCATTTTTATGGCCCCTTTAAGACTTGGATGTTCTTGTAGGTACATCTAATAATGAGTTTGATTGCTCACCAAACGCTCGAAGTCCATGGTAGAACGCCACGGGTTTGAGTTCTCTAAACCCAGTATCCATTTTGCCCCATCTTTGGATGATGCTTGGGTCTTTTTAGGGTGAAGTTTTTGATGGCCTGCCGGCCATCCTTAAAGGCTGCCGGCTATGGGTTTTGGCCTGTCGGCCATTTATGTGCCTTGTCGGCCATCAATGAAGCCTTGCTGGCCATCACTGATGGCCGGCTGTCCATCAGTCTTTTCTGCAGATATTTTGTGATATTGTGTGCTAGCAGTTTGCATAGGTTCATGTATCTTCCAACACGTGTGTGGCGGGATCTTTGTGAGGGGATTTTGTATTTTCTATATATAGGACCCCTATCTTGCATGTGGACGGATTAGAAAAATTTGAAGACAAAAAAAACTCTCTCTTTCTAGATTTCTCTCTCTCTCTTACAATTGTGTGCCTTGAAGCTTGTTTGCTCTACATTTTTGCATACACATAACTGATAAACACTGAAGAGTCTGAATCTGGGAACTCTATTTGGAAAATTGATTTTAAATCAAATAATGTCAAAATTGGACTGCTTTGCCAGATATAGAGTCACCACCTAAATATTTTTTTTTTGAGGAAATTTAGGAAACCCTAACACGTGCCAAAGGCTATGAGTCCGTCATCACCAAAGTTGCCTCGGCTCGGGAACTTGGGTACGAGAGAGGAAGGTCCTGAAATGAGCACCCCTGCTCCCCCAATCAAAGATCGGCCTCTACTAGTCATGATATGTTCTTTTATAAACATTATGTGTTCTTATTCCGGTTATTAAACTAGCTTTACTATGTGGTGCTCACAGCCTAGTATAGACTACATCGCAAGAATTGGAACATTTCAAGTTATGTTTGTTTGCGAAAATGGTTTGAATTTGCCACCCTCAAGTGGGCTTAAAGATACGGATTTGCCACCAAACATAGTGCGCTTAAAACATGATTTCACCACAACAAAGTGGGCTTAAAACGCGCATTCGTTCAATTGTTTCAATTCAAATAACAAGCCTTCATCCACAGGCATTCATGCAGTTTAACAAGCAAGCACATAGCCTCATGGTAAGCATGCGAAACATGGTAACATGGCAATCACACTTATGCAAGTATGCTAAACCATAAAAGCTTACCTAGTACTCCAAGCCAAAATAGAAACTAGTTAGAAAGATGTATGATCCTAACTATACAAGATGCCTAATGCAACAGATGCAATATGAAATTAATAGGCTCGGCTACTAATATGACATATGGATTGATTTGAACAACAGATGATTAAATAGGTATTCAAAGAATTATTGAAATTGTAATGCAGTTTGAATGATGTGCCGAGCCTCGATGCATGCAAGACAAATGAATGGATGCAAACATGCGAGTATAAGGTATGCTAATTGAAATATGTCCCCGTAGACACCCCATTTTTGACAGTCCTCAAGACTTCGACGTCACCGTTTGAACACCCGGTGATCATCCATGTTTGTGTTCGTTTGGAGTTCCCGGAGGTCTCGGCTACGCGCCTCGCCTCAGAATCTCCGAACTCGACGGTTCCGTGTTTGGTTTTGGCACCAAACACTTGTGTTTTTGCCTTGAAGGGTAGGGAATGGCTTTTTGGCCATCCCCACACTCCACCGGCTGCCCCCACCCATCACCGGCCATTTGTGGGTGCCACCGGCAGTGGTTTCTTAAAACCAATGGCCGATCGGCACTATCTTTTGCCGATCGGCACTTTGTTGTGGCCGATGACCTCTTTTGCCAGCCGACCTGCACCCTTTGCACCCCTCAGGCATGGTGCATGTCAGCTGTGCCAGCTGGAATGCACCATCACCACTCCCCATGCACGGGGATGACCCCTTTGCACCCTTGACCCCCCTTGGTTCCTTCTAGAAGCATGAACCCTTGGCCAAGCTTCTTGGAGAAGCTTGGCCAGCTGTCTTAGCTTCCTTTAGAAGCCTAGACTCCTTTGCACCCTTTGCCCCTTTCACTTGGCTTCTTGGAGAAGCCAAGAACCATTTGCTTTGTCTATATATAGAGCCCTCCTCCTCCATTGTTAAGGGTTAGAGTTTTAGACATAAGAACCAGAGCTTATATACATATATATCTGCTAGATATATCATCTCTCTCTATATTTCCCTCTCTCTCCTCCCTTAGTGTGTGTTTGGAAGCCCAAAAGTGCATTTTTACCTTACTTTTGCACTAATACACACACCATTACACCTTACTCTGAGATTGAGAGGCTTTGGGGGTTGATTCTTGAGCTTTTGGACTGATTTTGACCAAAAGAGGAGGGCTGCATTGACTGTTCTTGAGGTGTTCTTCAAGGGTAATCACTTTGCTTTAGTTTTCCCAAACTTGCACTAGCTTTTTACCTGTCTTGCTTGCTGATTTAGGCTTTGTGCATAACATAAAAAAAGCTTATATTTTCATGCTTAAGAACTTTCATTAAGGGTATTTTGTGGTTTGATTTCAAACTCACACTCTTAGGCCTTATTTGGCCTTTTTGGTGCTCCCTTTGTGAGGCTTTTCTTGCTTGAATGTTTTAGTCTTCTCACCACTAAAAACCAATGGATTTTCAGTGGTGAGGAAGGTGGTTTGAAGTCTTGTATAGGGGGGGGGGGGACACCCCTCTCCCCTTTGTCCCTCTTTTATCCTTGCCTTTTGGCTTAAAGGGCAACATGCATGCTTGATTGATTTTGGCCCTATTTCAGAGTTTTTTGGGTGTCTCTAGGTCACATGTTATCTCTGTTTTTGGTCGGATTTGTGCCCCTTTGCATGCTTAGCATACTTGCTTTGCATTCCTCTATTTGGCATAGAAATGCATCTTGTGTTTAGGCCATGATTCTTGCATGTGTTAGCCTAACTTCATGAAGGTATTGGCATTACTTTACCATGTTTAAGGTCTGTTGGCCATCTATTTCAGTCATGCTTGCCATGTTTGGTGTCATCTCTTTGTGTTTCGGTTTGTAAGCCTTGAGTATATTGGCCTCTAGCATGTTTAGCTTCGACCATCCTCATGATTTGGCATCATTTAGGATCGTATTTCAGTCCATAAATCATGTTTGCAGGCTTGCATATGTGGCCTCTTCCATGCTTTGGGGATATGTCCCTTTATGCCTAGAAATGAGTTTTGGTGCATGCATCTCATTGAAGCCACTTAAGCTACCATATCAGTGGGTTTTGGAGCTCATTTTTGCATGCTAGGATTCTATTTTTGCTTGTCTAATTCATGCCATGGGTGGCCATGTTAGTGGAAGTAAAATGCCCCCTTTTGTGCCTTAGCTTTAGGTCCATTGGCTTGCATGTTGGCATGAGTGTTTGTCCACCATTTTGGGCACCTTTGGCCACTGTTTTGGGGTGGATTGAGGTCTGCCCCTTTACGGTTTAAGTCCACCATTGCATGCTTGTCTCATGTTTGTTGCATGATTGCTTCGTTAGGTGTTGTAACATGATGACCCTATTGCTTAAATCGTCCATGTTTGCATTGCATTTGCATCTTGCATGCCTAGCATTGCATACTTACCATGATAGTTGCATGGCATTTGGCATGCCTTCCATCTTAATCTCATGTTGTATCTTTGAGCCATGTTTGCATAACATGCATTGCATTACTTGGTTTGGGGTGTCAAACCAAGTGTGAGGGTTAAGGAGCGTTCATACCACAAGTGATGTAACGCGTCTTAACTCTCGGTCGCCGGGGCCCTTGACTTCGACATGATCGGGTCTTGGTCCTCATTTGTGTGTTGCATGCATTTTCACATCAAAATGGCAAGCTTGATCTCTTAGGCTATCATGCACAGTTGATGGCTCGAGGATCAAGGGCCATGTTTCCCTGAGTTCAATACATGATGGGGAACATGACCATGCTCACATGTGCCTGAAATCCCATGCCATATACTGCTTGTCCTCTGTTGCTATCAAAACTGTCTTCTGCAGGAAGTTTCTGCCGACCGGCAACATTCAGTGCCGATCGGCCATTGGTGAATGGCCGATAACTCCATAAGCAGCCGATGGAAATTCTAAATGGCTGGTGGGCATTTCCTCCAGCCGATGGTATTTTATAGTGTGCAAGGAACCTTTCCCAGAACTTTGGAAATTTTCAGAGAAGCAAGGCAGTGAAAACAGAGGCAGCAATGGTATGGTACGGGCTTTCCGGACGAGACGGGTTCGAGCATGCACCATTCGCGCATCCCGAGGCGGGGGTTGTGGCCACCGTTCCTTTTTGGCATTCATTCTATTTATTAATTAGAAATTCTATAATAATTAATGTATTTATTATTTGGACTGTAATATTTATTTGGTCCCTCCGAGTGAGGGCGCAATTGTATAATAAGTGTGTGTGAGTGTGTGCATGTCTTCCAACCGCACGTCTTTCTTCCCTTTTATTTACCTGCTTATGATGGTAGATTAGGGCATATTTAAATTAGCATACCTTACGCAATGCAAGCGTGCATCCATTCATTTGTTTTATATGCACCAGGGCTCGGTACATCATGCAAACCACGTTGTACTTCAATCCCCAAATTGAATACGTGTTATTTGCAGCATCTCACATGCAATTATAGGATAGCTGAGCCTATTGTAATTGCATTTTGTATGCATTGCATTAGCCATTTTAACATGAGCTAGGATCATGTATTGATTACTACCTAGCTTCTGTTTTGGCTTGGAGTACTAGGTAAGCTTTTATGCTTTAGCATGTCGCATGTGTGTGAATGTTATCATGACAGCATGCTTACCATGTGGCTAGATGCTTATGTGATAAACTGTTTGAATGCCTGTGGGTGAAGGTTGGATTGTCTGAGTTGGAAAAACTCGTTGAAATCCGTATTTTAGCCTACTTGTGAGTAGCATATTCCAAAGTATTTTTCAAAACAAACGGATATGCAATGTTTATTTCCAAATTAGGCAACCTAGTCTATACTTTTTTGTTGTGCGTACAACATAGTAATTCTAGGCTAATAACCAGAATAAGAACATATAATGTTTTCAAAACAAGATATCACGGTTAGTAGAGGCCGGTCTTCGGACCGAGCGAGAGGGGGTGCTCATAGCTGACCTTCCCCAATCGTACCCAAGCTCCCGAGCCAAGGAAACTTTGGTGATGACGGACATGTGGCCTTTGGCACTGAGTCAGGGTTTCCTAAATTTCCCCATTTAAAAAAAATATTTAGGTGGCGACTTTGTATCTGGCAAAGCAGTCCATGTTTGGCACTTCTTTCAAAAATCGGTTTTCTCAAAACGATTTGCCAGACTTGGACTCTTTGGTTCAGATTACGAACCGTGACACTAATCGAGTCTGAACTGTAGCGAGGTCCCTTTGTGGACTTGTTACAGTTTCTGGCGACTCTGCTGCGGAGTTTAGAGAGCTTGACTCGAATTCGTGATATCCTGTTTTGACTACACTTATGTGTTTCTTTGCATTGCATGTGCATTGGTGCACCTAGGACACCGTGTTGGCCATCTGCTATTCCTGAGTGGTTTGCCGGAGGCTTGTCTTGTCAAGGCATGACCATAAGGCTGACCGGTTGCGGGCTCTGCCAGTATAGGAACACAAACCCCGGTTTTACCGGGGCACCATTTTCGACCATTTGACCTAGTGCATATTCGGAATCCATAATGACCACTCCAAATTAGGACAGGTTGCCTACCCAATATAGGTTGTTTGAAACCGTTGCGTGCGTAGTGAAACCCTAGCTCCTTACAAAAAAGGGCAGGGAAACGCTACCCCAACATAGGGGTGTTTTGGCTCTCTTTTACATGATACGTGCTTTTAGAGTGTATCTCTACAGGGAATGCATGTGTCGGTTTGCAAGTCCGGGTATCAGGCCTGCGGGCATCAGTATTTGGGGAACCAGTTCTACCTGAGGATATCAGTTTTGGGACAGTTATTCGAGGAACAGTGATCAGTATTTGAGGAACAGTGTGCTCAGTTTATTGGCAACATGTTATGATACCCAATCATGTGTTGTATGTTTATTTATGCCGTTACGCTGTTCGATTGTCTGTTTGTTTATACGCTTTATTTATCTTTTTGCTAGGTAGTTGAGCCCAATTGCCTCCAACCCAGCAGATATTCCCCAAGCACTCTGGACTAGAGGTCGTCGACTCCATCGATCTGAGGATCTTGTAGACGGACAACCAGTGTACCACTCTCTACCCCCAGTTACTAGACGGAGGTCAGCTAGGCAGACGGCATCAGTTGAGCAATCAGTACAGAGGGCTTTGTCTACCCCACCTGTGTATAGTAGGGATCAGGACTCTGCTCCTCCCACAGAAAGGGAACATACACCGATAACTCAGTCAGAGCAGAATAATATGGCCAGCTTAGAAGAGATGGTGCGCCAGCTTCAGGAAAGCATGAAAATGATGCAGCAGGATGCTGTCCGACAGGCAGAGTTTGCCAAGCAACAAGCCACGGTTATGAATGAATAAGCAGAGTTAATTGTAAGGTCACAGCAGCAAGCCGGAGCCTCTGCTTCGCAACAAGTTCCTCCCCCACCAGGAGTTCCAAACCTCGGGGAGACGGCCAATGCTCAGAATGATACAGAACTTCCCACAGGACCACCTCCACCCCCGATCCTCCCCCAAATCCAACCTCAACTATCAAAGACACCCACCAACTTACCAGACTCTCCCTTTGAGTTTGAGACTGATCCCACCGCTCTAAAGTTGAACAAGCTTGAAAAGCTGTTTAAGAGATCCCAAGGAGCCAAGACCATCCCCGACATTGAAGATGGCTACACTGACGCAGCTGTAACGCTGCCCGACAGATTTAAAATGCCCCATATTGATCGATTTGACGGGTCCGGGGACCCCATGGTGCACCTGAGACTGTTTTCAGATATCCTAAGGCCGATGGGCCTCAGTAGACTACAGAAGATGTCTTTGTTCGGTCGGACCTTGTCAGGTGTGGCGGCCATATGGTATGCCAAATTAGAAGATGATGTCAAGAGAAACTGGGACGAGATGGCTGAGGCCTTCATTGCACAGTACTCATACAATACACAAATCGAGATTACAACCCGTGATCTCGAGACAACAAGACAGGAACCTAAAGAGAGTTTCTCAGAATTCGTAACCAGATGGAGGGCCAAGGCTTCGATGATGACCTTAAGACCTACAGACAAAGATCAGATTCGGATGATTGTGCGCAATCTTCAACCGAAGTTGATGCAAAAGATGATTGTACTCCCCTTTCCTACTTTTTCTGACCTACATGAAATGGGGGTGCAGATTGAGGATGCCTTGAAGCAAGGCTTAATTGATAACGACCGGGAGCAACCCCGAAGGACTTTCAACCGTAACACTAATACGGGCCTGAGCGGCACCGCAACTACAAGAGCCTCCGAAGTGAGCATGGTCACCACCAACCCCCCTCTGAGAACCACGGCAGCTACACCATTCTCCGGTACGTCCGGAAGTAACCCACCAACAGCCAAATACCTCCCAAAAACACCAGAACCTTCGTTCCACTTTATATGCCCCCGTCCAAAGCTCTGGGGGTGCTAATCAGAAAAGGGCACTTGAAGCCCCTAGAACCGCGGCCCTTGCCAGAAAGACTTCCCTCTACTCACAACCCAGCCAAATATTGTGCGTTTCACCAACAGCACGGTCATGACACTGATCTGTGCTTCCAATTACGTCATGAGATTCAAGATCTCATCGACAATGGGGTGATTCTGGTGCCCGAAAAGCCCAATGTTACTACAAACCCTCTCCCCACACATAACCAAGCTCCACCACCCAAAAGACTCAATTTCATCCATACTAGGGTCGTGTCCTACGATCCTAGTATCTATATCACACCTTCCCACCTGCCTAAGCCGAAGGTGTTCCTTCCTGATTGCACCAATTTGTGCATGATGGACATCTCCATAACCCAACCTAAACTAGCAGTGGTGACTGTCGAAGACAGGAAAGAGGAGGTCCCAAAGGAGAAGAGGATTGTTGAGTCAGAGTCTGCGAAATCTGGAAGTTGCGTTGAGAAGACATACAGTCCGGACGACTACATTTCACCAATAGGCCAAGATAGGCCATATATGAGACTACCAACAGAGGAAGAGCTGTGTCTGATCCAAGGAGACAGTCTGGGACAGGGAACAGACGATTTAATGGCTGTGGGGGAGGACCATGCCAATCTCCAGTTTTACAGTGACCAAGACCTAGGGGACGTGGCAGTCAGTTGGTATGATTATGAGGAGTCGGTAGAGGCTACAGGATGGTTAGACGATCAACCAGATGTGGTAGAAGGGTTTCAACTAGAACAGCGCCCGGCAGAGGCAAGAATGTCAGTGATAGCCGGAAAGGTCGAAGAATAGAGTGTACCACCGGAGAGCGCCGGTGTCAAGAATTTTGCTCAGGATTGGAGCATTTTGAATACGGGAATAACTGAACAGTCGGTTGCATTGACACACCTAGAACAGGAAAAATTCGAAGACTCTGAGAGAATCAGGAAGGCAAAGGCCCATATGGGGATCAATTTGTGCTAAAACTGAGAATGCCGCGAGCATCTGGATGGAAGGTGCTGCGAGTACAAGAACAGCCATACCAGAACCGGACAGATGTTTGTCAGCTGCTGATGGAATGTGGTGGGAAGATAAGGACTTGTGTCTTGCCCACACAGATGAAGATTGGGGAAACAACCAACCCGATAACACCTGGTACCTTGGAGAGGTCGACCATATGACGCGGAATGGGCGGTATTTCAAACCTCCACACCTAGATCAACCAGAGGCCTCGGGGAAGAATAGAGAGGCTGAGAAGCAAAAGGAGAAGCAACTTGAGGAGGAGGCTATACTCAAACAGCTAAAAAAGATACAAGCAGACATCTCTATCTGGGGACTGCTCATGGCGTCGCGGGTGCATAGACAGGCTATCTTATCAGCCATGGACAAAGCAAAGCTTTCAATAGAAACCACGCCAGAACAGCTAGTGGGATTAGTCTTTCCGGGAGGAGCTACCCCGACGCTGACCTTTTTCGACAAGGAATTGCCACCCGAGGGGGCAGATCATAACAAACCCCTCTACATTTCTGTGGAATGTAAGAATGAATGGATACCGGTGGTTCTCATCGATACTGGATCCGCCATCAACGTCTGCCCGGCAAGGATGGCGTTTGCAATCGGCTTGAAAGTCGCGGATTTTGTACCAACAGCCCAAGTCATCCGGGCGTTTGACAATACAAGTAGGGAAGTGATGGGAACAGTTAAAGTTCAAACTAAATTTGGGCCAGGACAGCATGAGATAGATTTCCATGTCTTGGAGGTGCCTGCAACTTTCAACTTGCTTTTAGGGCGGCCGTGGCTGCATCAGGTGAAGGCATTGTCATCCACTTTGCATCAAATGGTGAAATACCCCTATGGGAAGGGAGTAGCCATTGTTTTCGGGAATTCATCAATCCATCTGCCACCGGAGGTATCCACGCCTGTTCTAGAAATCGAGCATGGCATGGAGGATGTGTTCATATCAAGGTTTACCCTAGCCGAGGCTCGGGTTGTACAGAACATCATGGCTACTAATGAGGGGATATATGTCAGTGCCCAAGCAGTGTATCTCATGAACAAACTCCAACATATCCCCGGGATGGGATTAAGGAAGAGCGGCCGCAAGGGCGTCGCAGCATTGGCTGAAGTGCCACACAACCCCCATACCTTTGGCTTGGGTTATCTACCCACCAAGGAGGATTGGGTAAGAAAAGGAAAGGAGATGGCTAGGAGAGCCAGGGCGAAACAGATAGGGAAACCCTTCGAGTTGATGCACCGGCCCATCCAGGGTACCCTAAACGGACGCTTCGTCCGGGAGGGAGAGGATTTTCCATTCTGTGGCTTCCTAGAGCCGTGGTTAAACACAGAAAGGAAGCGCGTACCAGGGTTTGAGATTTTCTTTGACCTACAATTACTTGGGGATGATGTTGCTGAAGAGCAGACAGACCCAACAGTTGAGGTTGAATAGAACAGGGAAGTGGAGTCTGAGGACACCGAACTTGAAATGGGGGTAGCACTGGCATGTCTACTTTCAGATCCTTCGATCGACCAGTTGTGCTTGGGGGATAACTTCTCGGTGTCCATGATCGGGAATGAAATGGCTGCGGGCCTACCATTGACTATTTTGGATGCATCTATTGCACCCTCCCTTGTTTGGCAGTACGAGGAGGGATTTTTATTTAGCAGCACCGGGTCAGGTAGTGAGCCGGAGTCTGATTCCTCCAAGTCTTTTGAGTCAGAATCAGGTTCCAGCTTGACTGAGTCTGAGTCCAGTATTCTTGGGGGTGATAACCCGGATGCCACAGCCCTGTCCAGGTTGTCTTTTTCTTTCTCTTTTGAGTCTGTTGTAACAGAAGAATCGGATGGTTTGGAAGTACATAATGAGAATGATATGAATGTGGTTTCCGAGTACTTTTCTGTGCCTTTGATTTATTGCTTAAATCAGGACTTTCAAAATTTTGATGAAAACGACGAGGATGAAATTCCTCTGGTTTTACAACGTTTAATTGAACAAGAGCGGGAAAGGTTTGTCAAACCTTTAGTTGATGAAATCATTACTATGAATGTTGGTACTGAAAAGGACCCGCGGCTGGTCCAGATCGGGTCCACGTTGTCTTCAGAGGAACGCGAGCGCTTAGTCGCTTTATTAAAAGATTTCAAAGATGTTTTCGCATGGTCCTACGAAGACATGCCTGGAATCGATCCGGAGATTGTACAACACCGGATCCCTCTCGATCCCGAGGCCCAACTCACAAACGAAACTTCAGAGGATCATACGATTGGGCCATTAAGATCAAGGAAGAGGTCACCAAGCAAATCGACGCGGGCTTCTCTTTGTATCCGAATACCCGACTTGGTTGGCCAATATTGTTCCAAGATCTCAAGAAGGATGGCAGAATTCGGGTATGTGTAGACTTCAGGGATCTGAACAGAGCCAGTCCGAAGGACGACTTTCCCTTGCCACACATTGATGAGTTGGTAGATTTCACAGTGGGGCATGCTTTGCTTTCGTTTATGGCTGGCTTCTCAGGCTATAATCAGATAGTAATGGCACCCGAAGACTGGGAGAAGACTGTATTCACCAACCCGTGGGGTACATACTACTACAGAGTAATGCCATTTGGGTTGAAGAATGCCGGGGCTACTTATCAACGGGCAACGACCACAATATTGCACGATATGATCCATAAAGAGGTTGAGGTGTACGTGGACGACATGATTGTCAAATCCAAAGAGAGAGAAGGTCACTACACCGCCTTGCAAAAGTTTTTTCAAAGGATCAGAGAATTTCGGCTGTGGTTGAATCCTCAGAAATGCACATTCGATTATTCTGTTGGGGAAAAATGCTAGGGTTTCTGATTACGCAGAGGGGCATCGAAGTCGACCCTTCCAAAATCAAGGCCATCTTAGAAATGCCACCACCAATGACTGAAAAAGAGGTGCGAGGCTTTTTGGGTAAAGTGCAATTCATAAGATGGTTTATTTCAAAATTAACCTTAACTTGTGAACCACTTTTTGGTCTCCTGAAGAAAGGAAAGAAATTCCAATGGGATGGCCGATGTCAAGCAGCTTTCGAACAGATCAAAGAATATTTACAAAACCCACCCGTGTTGTCACCATCGAAGCCAGGGAAACCATTGATATTGTACCTTTCGGTAACTGAGACTACAATAGGCTGTATGCTTGCACAAGAATCAGAGGATAAGGTGGAGAGAGCCATCTACTATCTGAGCAGGAAGATACTGGATTACGAGACCCGCTACACTCCGCTGGAGAAAGCTTGCTTAGCTTTGGTATGGGCTGCCAGGAAGCTGCGGCACTACCTGTTAGCTCACTCCGTAATGCTGGTTTCACGACTTGATCCTATCAAATATCTTTTCGAGAAACCGGCACTTACGGGTAGGCTAGCTCGTTGGCTGCTGTTGCTTTCCGAATTTGATCTAAAGTATGTGACGCGCAAGTCCGTGAAAGGGAGAGCAGTAGCGGAGTTCCTTGCCGACCACCCGGTTGATGGGGATGAAGCAGTTGAGTATCTGTTCCCAGATGAAGCCATTTTGTATGTCGAAGACGAAACTTAGGCAATGTACTTTGACGGAGCGTCAAACCAGTATGGGTATGGGATAGGAGTGTTGCTGATAGCGCTCGATAATTCCCGTATCCCTTTAGCATTCAAGCTCCAGTTCAAAGTCTCAAACAACGAAGCAGAATACGAGGCATGTATTGCTGGCTTAGAAGTGGCTCTAGAACTAGAGGCAAAACGATTGGACGTTATCGGGGACTCCAACCTTGTTGTATCTCAAGCAAAAGGAGATTGGAAGGTCAAAGAAGAGAAAATGATAATTTACCACCAGACCTTGGATTTGTTAATTCCTCGGTTTGAAAAACTGAACTTCACTCAACTAGTAAGAGAGAACAACAGGTTTGCAGATTCACTAGCAACTCTATCTTCCATGATAGACATCCCGTCTGGAGTCCGGATGCGTCCGATCATCATTGACCAGAAGTTTGTGCCAACATATGAGTCAGTTTCGGCCATAGGTGAAGATCAGGATGAGAACCCCTGGTATTATGTGTGGGGAAGTGATTTTTTGGAAATACTCTTCCGATTCGGGAAGACGCTCTTGATTCTCAGCTAGTCACCCGCAAAGACAAATATTCCGGTCGGGGGTGCCGGGATTAGCACTCCGACGGGCAAGTCAGTTCCTCTACTTAAGAAAGCTTGTTTACTAAGTTTAGTGAAGTGTATTTTTTTTTTCCCTGCCATTCCAAGAACGCTGCTTCTTTATTTATAGCTGTTCTTCCTGAGGCCTCGGGGCCTGAGCTTGGTTTTCAGTCATTATCTGTTCTTATATTCGGCCCCCAACGATCTTTATTAATCGGCTTACGTATCGTATTCGGCCCATCCTATACTTGCAGGATGGGGCCGATTAATATTTGCTGGACGTCCGGTTAATGTCAGCACTAAGACGTGCCCCTTCCGATTTATCCGTATATTCGGCTCCCACAATTGCCCCTCGAACTCCCTATTGACGGTAGTTAATCGCCGTGTTTGGTTTAGAATTCGAAAAGCCCCTTAGATCAGGAGGCTTCGCGCATCCCAAGGCGTCAGAAAATGTCAGAAGGCGCACGCCTTTTCGTTTATCATTACACTTTCCCGCTTCATTCATGCGTCCCTCGCATTTATTGTGATTTGAAACTTCAGTCCCTTTTTGGTGCACATTTCGTCGATCATCTGATACGTTTGGACCGCCAGCGTGCGTCTCTTCTCTCACCCTCATTTTCTGCAACTTTCGTCCGTCTACCTTTGCCTCATCTGCTCCTCGTAAGTTTTTTTCCCTTTTCTTTGTAGCCTTATTCTCTGTTTATCATTTTTTACTTTCGGCGAAGCCTTGGACCTCCGTCGAAATGGCTAAACACCTGAAAGACCTCCTTTCCGAGAGTCGGATTTCCGGATTCCGGCGACATTTTTCCATTCCCGATGACGTCCATCTAACTCTTGTAACAGAAAATACTTTGGATATGGAAAGGGAGGATCAGAATACAATCGTATTCCCCCTCCTGTCCATAGCGGAAGGCGGAGTCCGTTTCCCCCTACATCCATTGCTTAGGGCTGTCCTTCGCCATTGGAGTCTGATTCCTTCTCAGCCCAACGTAAATTTCTTTCGAATCATTATGGGTGTTATAGAGTTGAATCAGCGTCTCAGGATCAATCTTGGAATTCCGGCTATTCGGCACTGCTATGCTTTAGCCAAATCCTCTGGTCGGCTGGGTCGGTACTTCCTTAGGGCCAAGGATACTGACCATCATTTGGTGACTATGCTTGCCAGTTCTGGTAAGAGGGTTGACGATGTAATGGTCAATGTCCGAGGTAATTGGGAGTTTGCTGAAGGCGAAGATCGCCTAGACCCCATCCCCAGACATAAGGGTGACCCAGGTTGCCACGTAGTATCTTGTGTTTAATGATTTATCTTTTAATCGGCTTTCTTTCCTTAATCGCTCCTCTTTTGCAGGTAATAAATTGAAGAAGATTCTGACGAAGCGGTCCTTAGAGATATTAAGATTGCACTCGACTACTTTGGCCGCCCAAACGTGCAAAAACAGGGGAGAGCCGCCCACATTTTACTTCGGTACGAGCCAACTTATACCACGTTCTCGGCTGCTGACAATATTCCGATTCCATCCGGCGATCAGCAGCTCTCGGCTCTTATCTTCCCCAGCTACAAGAACCTCAGGCAAATCGGTCTCGAAGATTCTAATTCGGGGCGAGACGCGGAGCCGGAAATACAAGTAGTTGCCGATCCGGCAAGAGAATTTACTGAGGAGGCTGAAGAAGTTGATGAGGCCGTGCGCTCGGCGTTTGAGGCTGCCGGACTCGATCAACCTTCACCATCCGTGTCTGGTCGGGCGGAAGTCTCTTCCAGAGACATTTTTGCAAATTTGGGCGACCTACCCGGCGATTTCTTCGAAGGTATGGCGAAGGAAAGCCTTTCGCAAATGGCGCGTAGGAGAAACGCCGAGCGAATGGCTGCTCCACAAAAGGCCGAGATCGATCCGACACCGCCTAAGGCCTCCGTACCCATTGTTGAAGAAATTTGGTTCAGGTTACGCCGGTTGAAACGGAAAAAGGGGGTGAACAGCGGGCCATTGAGGAACGGCAAATTCCGGAGGAGCGTGGCCAAAAACGCAGCGCCGAGGGGGAAGCCAGTTCAGAAGCTAGTCGTGACAAACGGCCCCGCCTCGAGGAGTCAGACGTGGTTGCTCCCTTTGTTATTCAGCCAAAGATCAGAGATACGCCAATTTCTTCCAATGCTTCTGCCATTGAGGATCTGGCCGTTGCGTTGAGCTTGGCGGCTTCGATTTCCTTGCCGGCTGATAGTCACCTTTTGCGCCCGTCTTGATATTTTGGCCGTAGCCTTATCTGCGCAGTCGGCACTCCTGGTAGGAATCTTATATTTATTTCTGAATTCATTTTTTATAAAGGTATCTAATGATCCCTTATTCTTGCAGACCGTCAGTAGGATTGCCGACTTGGGTCGCCGCCTGCATGATGCTCTTGGCAGGATTGACCGTTTGCAAGCCGAAGTGGAAGGTCAGAAGAGTAGAGTGGAGTTTGAAAAGATGAGGGCCGAAATGGAGAGCGCGAGAGCCGAAGCGGAGAAGGAGAGGGCTCGCTCTGCTGAATAGCTTCGATCTGACGCTGAGGCTAGAGCGAATGCGAGTGAGGAATCGCTCAAACTCTCAAAGGACGAACTTGCCCAGGCGGAGGCTCAGCTGGAGGAGCTGAAGGCGGCCAAGGAGAAAGCCGAATCTGACGCTTTCCAGGCGGGAAAGAGCGCCGCTTTCACTGAATATGTTGATAAAGTTCCCAAGTTTGAGAATCGGGGGTTCAAGCATGGGTGGCTCAAAGCCCTTGCTGCCGCTGGGGTTACATCAGATTTACCAATTCCTTATGAGCAAGTGGATGTCGAGCCACTCGAATACGACACCGAGAAGTGATTTGGGAGACGTTTCCTAATTAATTTTTGTTGTTGTTGTTGTTGTTTTTTTTTTTTTTTGGTTGGGTTTTGTTGGTCAAGGTAGTTTTCATGTATAAATTGGTTACTAACTTGTACGCAATTTATTAATGAACATTTCCTTGTAATGCCACTACTTCCTATGCACAATGTGTGATTATGTTAATGAAAAGCCTTTTGCTACTTTGCGTAAAATTGTTGCTGAGTTTCAGCTTTTAGGGATTGAATATCCTGTGTCAACATTGATTTGTCTTCTTCATGCCGACTGGATTCGGATTATGAACTGTCAATTCGAAAGCCGGCTGGGTTCTATGAGCCGGATAGATTGGTAAATCTGCCCTTGCCCCAGGCGGTCCTTGCGGGGTCGAGGGCCGGCTGGGGTACTTGAGCCGCCTAGATTGATGAATCTACCCTTGCCCCAGGCGGTCCTTGCGGGGTCGAGGGCCGGCTGGGGTACTTGAGCTGGATAGATTGGTGAATCTTAGATTGATGAATCTGCCCTTGCCCC
This sequence comes from Camellia lanceoleosa, assembly GCA_025200525.1. NCBI lineage: Eukaryota > Viridiplantae > Streptophyta > Magnoliopsida > Ericales > Theaceae > Camellia > Camellia lanceoleosa. Next base: position 40,018,587 of record CM045772.1, read on the forward strand.
AGGCAGTCCTTGCGGGGTCGAGGGCCGACTGGGGTACTTGAGTCACCTAGATTAATGAATCTGCCCTTGCCCCAGGCAGTCCTTGCGGGGTCGAGGGCCGGTTGGGGTACTTGAGCCGCCTAAATTGATGAATCTGCCCTTGCCCCAGGCGGTCCTTGCGGGGTCGAGGGCTGGTTGGCGTACTTGATCCGCCAAGATTGATGAATCTGCCCTTGCGTCGAGGGCCGGCTGGGGTACTTGAGCCACTTATATTGGTGAATCTGGCCTTGCCCCAGGTCCTCGGGATCGAGGGCGGCTGGTACTACTTGGTGCCCTCGTTGACTTAGACTCGGCTTAAGCGATTCAGGATCTCCAATTAATGAGATTGCCTCGAGCTTGCTACCTCTGTGAAGGATAAATGAGGAAACGTACATCCTTTATGAGCTTCGTAAACAACTGAGCTGAGCTCTTGGGGGAAGACTGACTGCGCGAATGTTGAACCGACTTTTCTTCAACAGCAAAGGGGAAGCGAAGACCCTGGCTGAGCTTGGCGGAGATATGAATCAGGGTGGTGAACCCTCACGGGCAGGAAGTAGGAGTGCCAGGGGTCGGGAGAGGCGTCAGTCTCCCCGACGTCGCAGTAGATCGCCCAGGCGAGAGAAGCAGTTGCAGGGTAAGGCTCCACAGTCCCGAGTCGAGGGAAGGTCTGACGCGAAACCGTGCCCATTAAGCTTTGCGGATTCGATCCATGACAGAGGCGGATTCGATCGTTCGAGATCCAGATGTAGCGGTCGACTTTGCCCGACAGATATTTCCGCCTGAGGTTCAGAAATCAATGCTGGGTCGACAGGATTACGAAGTGTTTCGCGAGGGCATTCACGGCGCAGTGAAGGGGCTTTACACTGCTTATGAAGTCGGCATGCGTCTGCGTGCTACCCGTCAAGAGATGGAGAAGAAGGACGAACGTATTCGAAGTTTGGAGGCCCGCGTGGAGGCGGCCGAGCGGGAGCTAAGGAAGGCCAAGGCGGCTCAGGCACAAACCACCGCGCACGCGAACCCAATTGTGGAAGAAAGGGTTGCGAGTCGGCTTATCGACTCGCGCTTGCGTCGAGAGATGGCTAGTATGTTCGCAATAGAGAGTCGAAGGGAGGGCCTCTGAAAAAGGTTTCCATGATGGCGAAAGGTGGGAATCGAGAAAACTAGGGAACGCTTAGTCAAGAAGTATGCCGATGTGAAAACCGCGGGTTCGTGCAGTTGGATCAAGGCATCTCAAGCATGAAGCTCTTCGAGCGTCGGGAATTGATTCGGCATCGCCACGCTACAGGAGCAAAGATTTTCCGTTTTGTGCTTTTGAGATTGAGAAGAGTGAGGATGAGGGTGACACTGTATGAATTTTATAGTCTTAAGATTGGAACGCAGGGCGCATTCGAAACTATGTAACTTATTGTTTTATTAAATAAAGATTGTTTCATTATAACCGTTTTCATTGTCATTCATATTCGGCATATGTGTATTTCGTGTTGCTCAAATGTTGGAATGCTTAGATATTGCCCGACCCAGACAGCCGTTAACTTCCCGGCAAGAAGCGGGCCTATCAGTAGGATCCGCACGCGGGCAGGGCCGACACGTCCGCGACGACCGTTAGGGTTTTATAGAGGCAGTTTCAATGGCCATTTATCTCCGATTTGGGTGAGCGTACTGACGCTTGAGCAGTCGAATTAATGGGCTGGTCAACGGTGATCGGCATGTGAATATTTGGCCGACCGGTTTTAATAAAGTTATTTCGCTTTGGCCGAGCCAGCTGTCGGGATGGTCGTGGCGAATGTCAATCGACGCTTGTTTTTTTTTTTTTTTTTTTTTGACCAATGCGTTTTTGGGAGTTAATAAAATTTTCTCGGGGTTGGGACCTCGAGATCGCAATCGTTGCTGAGAATAAAAGGAGTGGGTGCTTCGCGCCAGTAACCTCGCTTGACTCATCATTCTTTGTCTGGAATGGTGGTTTTGGTTACAGAGGCTCTAATTTCGGTCAAGTTTGCTGTTGAGATGGTTTGCGACAGAAAACCTATTCGTGAAGGAGTTAGGTCATCCGAAGGGCTTGAGTTCTGTGAGTCTCCAAACGAAGGGCTTGAGATCTGTGAGTCTCCAAGTCGTCGAAGCAGATCACCCCGAAAGGAGAGTCAACAACTGTCAAGTTCATTCTTCCTTGTCCTGGATCTTAGCCTTGACATTGTCAATGGTCTGCTGATCTGGTGGAATACCCTCCTTATCCTGGATCTTAGCCTTGACATTGTCAATGGTTTGCTGATCTGGTGGAATACCCTCCTTATCCTGGATCTTAGCCTTGACATTGTCGATGGTGTCAGGGACAGTTTGGCGTTCATGCGAGTCGTGGGCATAAGCAGAACTGGTTCAAGGTAGTGCACGCCGTGGAGGGGTTCAAGGTGACGGTCGTTGATCCGGCGATGCTGCTTTACCGGCGCGTTTTGTCCCTTTTCTGCTTTCGATAGTGTAATGTTCGAATGCGGGTTGTATTCATGTAACAACTGTTTAATCAAATAAATGGTTTTATTTTAAATCTATTTGCGTGTTATTCTGCATTTTGGAATGTTGCTTGTGCACTAAGGCTCATTACTTCGAATGCATGATCTGTTCTGGCATGTTACACAGGATCAATTATCAATATCTTTTGTTCGTGCCAATGTTTGCTCCGGATTCGGAGACGCGATTAGCACTTAGCACTGTATAATCGCCTCCGAATCCAGAGACTTAATCGGCCCTAAGGCGGCATGCGCCAAAGGGGGCTCCGAATCCCGGAGACAATTTGGCCAATCGGGACACGAAGGGCGCTCCAAATTCGGAGACTTAATCGGCCCAAAGGCGGCATGCGCCTAAGGGGGCTCCGAATCCGGAGACAATTTGGCCAATCATGACACGAAGGGCGCTCCGAATTTGGAGACTTAATCGGCCTAAAGGCGGTATGCGCCTAAGGGGGCTCTGAATCCGGAGACAATTTGGCCAATCGTGATACACGAAGGGCGCTCCGAATTCGGAGACTTAATCGGTCCGAAGGTTGCATGCGCCTAATGGGGGCTCTGAATCCGGACACAATTTGGCCAATCGTGATACACGAAGGGCGCTCCGAATTCGGAGACTTAATCAGCCCAAAGGCAGCATGCGCCTAAGGGGGCTCCGAATCCGGATACAATTTGGCCAATCGTGACACGAAGGGCGCTCCGAATTCGGAGACTTAATCGGCCCAAAGGCGGCATGCGCCTAAGGGGGCTCCGAATCCGGAGACAATTTGGCCAATCGTGACATGAAGGGCACTCCGAATTCGGAGACTTAATCGGCCCAAAGGCGGCATGCGCCTCAGGGGGCTCCGAATCCGGAGACAATTTGGCCAATCGTGATACACGAAGGGCGCTCCGAATTCGGAGACTTAATCGGTCCTAAGGCGGCATGCGCCTAATGGGGGCTCTGAATCTGGAGACAATTTGGCCAATCGTGACACGAAGGGCGCCCCGAATCCAGAGACTTAATCGGCCCTAAGGTGGCATGCGCCTAAGGGGGCTCCGAATCCGGAGACAATTTGGCCAATCGTAATACACGAAGGGCGCTCTGAATTCGGAGACTTAATCGGTCCTAAGGCGGCATGCGCCTAATAGGGGCTCTGAATCCAGAGACAATTTGGCCAATCGTGATACACGAAGGGCGCTCCGAATTCGGAGACTTAATCGGCCCAAAGGTGGCATGCGCCAAAGGGGGCTCCGAATCCGGAGACTTGATTTGGCCAATCGTGATACACGAAGGGCGCTCCGAATCCGGAGACTTAATCGGCCCTAAGGCGGCATGTGCCTAAGGGGGCTCTGAATCTGGAGACTTAATCGGCCCTAAGGCGGCATGCACCAAAGGGGGCTCCGAATCCGGAGACTTGATTTGGCCAATCGTGATACACGAAGGGCGTTCCGAATCTGGAGACTTAATCGGCCCTAAGGCGGCATGCGCCAAAGGGGGCTCCGAATCCGGAGACTTAATCGGCCCTAAGGCGGCATACGCCAAAGGGGGCTCCGAATCCGGAGACTTGATTTGGCCAATCGTGGCAAGTGTCCCACTGGGAATCACCATATGATTTTCAACGTCGAGGAAAAGTAGTTCATATTGCAAAGGTGAAACATATTTACAGTTATTAGAGCCCACAGATCGGGTCAGTGATAGGGTTTTCGTCAGAACTCTACTTGTGCCGATTGGGGTGAACCACGTATTTCTTCAATGCCGTAGGTTGTTGGGAAACGCAGGATCTGATGGTAGTTGCTTGGGACGGCCTTCATGTTATGTAGCCAGGTTCTTCCCATTATAGCATTATACGGCGAGGGGAGCTTCACGACCAGGAATTCCACTTCGACCGTTCTAGACCCTGCTCGAACAGGTAATGTGACCTTGCCCAATGGGTATTCCGGGTTCGTATTAAAGCCGAACAGTGGGTGAGGTGCCGGAGATAGATCTGCCTCGTCGAGGCCGAGCTTGACGAAAGTTTGATAGTACATGACCTCTGAACTACTCCCTGGATCTATGAGGATTCGTTCAATGATGAACCGGTTTATGCATAATCCAATGACCAATGGATCAATGTGGGAAGCCGTTGCGTCATTGAGGTCGGAGTCGTTGAAGGCGATTGTCGGAGATTCTTCAGACCGGTCAGTCGAAACACGGCGCCCCTGTAAAGTTGGATGCGATCGAATTGTGTGCATGGCCGGGAGTGTAGACAGGCTGTAAATTACGTGGATCACGCCGAGTGGGGGAGAGTCCTGCCTTAATGCTAATGCCTTGGTTGGCTTTCCCTGTTTCACATACTGCTGCAGTCGGCCGTCTTGCACCAGTTCTTCCAGGTGGTCTTTTAATGCATAGCAACTCTCTGTTTCGTGGCCGTGATCTCTGTGATATTCGCACCTCCGGTCCCTTCGTCCTGTATCGGGTGGTCCCACCATCTTTGACGGCCATTTGAAAAATGGAAGGTGTTGGATTTTGGTCATTACAGCGGTGATTGGCTCTGACAGTTCCGTGTACTTTTTGTCGGCGCGCCTCGAGCGCCTACTGTCGACTTGCAATTGCTCATTCGTTGGGTGGGAGCATTGATCGCTCGATCGGCGAGAGTCCTGCCTTTTATCCCATTTAGCACGTTGTCGTGGCTCGGGGCTCAGAGGTGGCACGGAGTTTATTGGCTGAGCAATGTCAGGAGGTCCCGATTTGGTGGACGCTTGACTAGCTTTGATCCTCAGGGCGTCGTCTTCCACTTTGCAATACTCTTCGACTTTCTTCATCAACGCCCAGATTGTTTTGGGGGGTCTTCTAGTCAAGGAGTTGCGTAGAGCACTGTTAGGATGTAGTCCCATTTTGAAGGCGGTGACGGCTATGCAGTCATTGCAAGTGTCGTCAACGAGATTGAAGCACTCCCAATATCGCACTGAATATGCTCTCAGCGTTTCTCCCGATTGAATTTGCATAGCCCAGAGGGAGTCGGCCTGTTTTGGCTGTACCTCGTTGGTGATGAACCTGGCCCTGAAGGATTTTTGCAATTGATGGAAACTTCTGATCGAAGCCGGCTCCAGCTTGTAATACCATCTGACAGCTAGTGGCCCCAAACTGCTGGGGAATATTCGGCACATGAGGGCTTCATTGTCTGCATGCAATGTCATGGCCTGCTTGTAATGACGTATATGATCGGTGGGGTCTGATTTCCCGTCGTAGAGAGTAAATGAAGGAGCTTTGAACTTCTTGGGCAGGGCCGCTCTCGCAATTCGTCGGATAAAAGGATCGTGCCGGTCCTCTTCGTCTGAACTGCTTCTTCTACGCTTGTTCCTTATATGTGGGCTTTTTTCAGAGGAACTGGAAGTGTCTGAGCGTCCCTTGTTATGCTCCGTGGATAATGAATTGGAGTCGCTATCAGTTTCCCAGGGTCGGGCTCAAGGTCGTTGTTTACACGCCTCGAGGTCGTTAAAGTCTTGGCGCGCGACTTCTTTGGATTTTGCTACTTCCAGGGCCAAATCTTGTCGGAGGCGTTCGTTTTCTGCGAGCATATTTTTCAGCCTTTGCTCATTCTGTTTAGCTTGTTCTATGATGGCTTGCATCGTCTCCTACGCTGAAGTCGTTGGTGAATCAAAATTCAAGGCGCGTCTCGCAGCGATGGTTTCCTTTCCGAGCATATCTGCCGGGGTGATGTTGTCTCTCTGTGTGGTCTCGTCGGTGGCTATCGAAGGATCTTGCGTCACGCCTTCCATGGATGTATTTGAGTATTCCCACAGACGGCGCCAATTGTGGGGAAGTGATTTTTTGGAAATACTCATCCGATCCGGGAAAATGCTCTTGATTCTCAGCTAGTCACCTGCAAAGACAAATATTCCGGTCGGGGGTGCCGGGATTAGCACTCCGACGGGCAAGTCAGTTCCTCTACTTAAGATAGCTTGTTTACTAAGTTTAGTGAAGTGTATTTTTTTTTCCCTGCCATTCCAAGAATGCTGCTTCTTTATTTATAGTTGTTCCTCCTGAGACCTCGGGGCCTGAGCTTGGTTTTCAATCATTATTTGTTCTTATATTCGGCCCCCAACGATCTTTATTAATCGGCTTACGTATCGTATTCGGCCCATCCTATACTTGCAGGATAGGGCCGATTAATATTTGTTGGACGTCCGGTTAATGTCAGCACTAAGACGTGCCCCTTCCGATTTATCTGTATATTCGGCTCCCCCATTATGACATATGGAACTTCTTGGAGAAGGAGACGTATCCACCAGGGGCAAATGCCAAAGATAAAAGGGTAATCAGGAGAATGGCTGTTCAGTTCATCATCTGCTGGGGTAAACTGTACAAGAGAGATCATCTGGGAATGCACAAGCTGTGTGTAGAAGCTGAGGAGTCGAAACGCCTGTTGGAGGCCATCCATGGAGGAGAATGTGGTGCACATATGAATGGGGTAATGCTGGCACGGAAGATCCTCAGACAGGGTTATTATTGGTCCACCATGGAGGAGGATTGTATTGGCTTTGTTCGACGATGCCATAAATGCCAGATCCATGCAAATAACATGAACATCCCGCCGTCAAAGCTATATAACATGACTTCACCATGGCCATTCTCAGTATGGGGAATCGACGTGATTGGGGCTGTTACTCTAAAGGGGTCGAATGGGCATGAGTTCATCCTCGTCGCGATCGATTATTTTACAAAGTAGGTTGAGGCCCAATCTTATGCGGTATTGAAGGCTTCACATATCGCGAAGTTTATCAGGAACAACATTATCTGTCGCTATGGGGTCCTGAACGAGATTATTTCGGATAACGGTTCCCACTTCAAGAAGGAGGTGATTGATTTGTTGGAGAAGTACAATGTGGCTTTTCATAAGTCGTCCACATACCGGCCGCAGACCAACGGAGCAGTTGAGGCTGCCAACAAGAACATCAAACATATATTGCAGAAGATGGTGGAAACCTACCGAGATTAGCCAGATAAGTTGCCGTTCGCTCTGTGGGGCTACTGGACCTCGATTAGAACTTCTACTGGGGCTACTCCGTATTCATTAGTCTATGGAATGGAGGTCGTCCTACCTATTGAGATCGAGGTTCCGTCATTACGAGTATTGGCTGAGTGCCAAATAGCCGAAGCAGATTGGCAACAGAGCAGGTTCGAGGAACTCATGCTTTTCGATGAGAGAAGACTGAAAGCACTGTACCATGTTCGAGGTTATCAGCACAGGATTGCCCAGGCTTTCAACAAGAAGGTTAAGTCCAGGAACCTAAAGGAAGGAGATTTGGTGCTCAAAGACAACCGAGCCCCCATCCATGACCCAAGGGGCAAGTTCAGACCCAATTGGACTGGTCCCTACATCATCAAAGCTATCTGGTTGGGTGGAGCTGTGGTTCTGATGGACCTAGATGGCCTGGAGTTCTCACAACCGATCAACATGGACAAGTTGAAGAAATATTACCCTTGAGAGGCTCGCTAGGCCGAAAACCCGAAAGGGCGACCTAGGCAAAAGTTAGAGCACAAAAATTAGAAAATAGAAAAAAATGAGCTCGCAAGGTTGAAAACCCGCAAAGGGCGGCCTTGGCAAAGGTTAGAGCGTAAAAGGAGAGTGAAAATACTCGAGTGAACCTAAGCCGAACTACGTAAGGCTTGATTCCCATCTTTGGGATACGTAGGCAGCTTCATCCTGAAGTTCAGCCACAAACGTTTCCCCGATCAACTTTGTCCGTTTGATCATCTCAGTCATCTTTGTCCATCAGCATTCATCGTGGTCTCCGGTGCAGTGCTTTTCAGACTAAGGGCAACTTTCCGTTGCCGTGCAGTGCTACGGTGATGTTCAGACTAGGGGCAACTTTCCAGTTGCCGAGATTCGGGGTTGTGCATCTCAGTGACAAATTTCGGGCATGTTCAGTTCTGATCCATATCGAAAATGGTTTTGAAAAGTTTTAATAAAAGTTGACTTTGTTCAAATTAATCTTTTTACAACTAGGACCATTTTTAGACCAAAACGGAAAATTTTCAGTACCATAATCTTCAATTTCATTGATTTCGATACAAAGTTCTCCTGTTCTTGCATATAATTGAAGTCGCTTTTTATTACAATCATAAGGAAAACTTGAAAGTTCTAATAAAGCAATAAACCTGGGGCATAGCCAAGTCAGGTGCCCCTGCGCCCCCTCCCAGAGCTGGTCGAAGTCTCTGATACCAATCTAGGCCCATTCTGTGCCTCTTCATTGAGCCAATCCCAACACTCATCAGACAAAGTGCAATTGAAAATGGGAGCAGGGGCTAGGAGCTCTCTGGTTCTCCATGCTGTAGCATATCGGGCGAGCTGTGCGCCTCGGATCGGGAATGTAGCTGGGTACTCTATCTCTTCTGGTGGACAAGTCTGGTCATGACCAAATTGACGACGGATCCGGAACGAAAAATAAAAGACACAGTGAGTCAAGCCAATCAGCTGAATCCCAGGTTGGCGAGTCATACTGTAGCTCATTGCCGGTAGATTGAGCTGAGGACGTCGCCAAGCAATGCGATCCGTGGACAAGCTACACATCCAGTCGAACCACCAACCCTCATCAAGGGCATCAACTAGGCGTTGCCTGAAGAAGTAACCACGGGCTGAATATGTTGGGCAAGAGTCCACAACCTGCAACTTGTCCATCAACCATATCTAGGGAAGGATGAAAAATGAGAGAATGAAGAATAGAGAGATGTACGATGAGAGAAAAGTAAGAAAAGGGTTTTTTGAGAAAACCGAGCTTGAGAGCCAAGTGGCGTGAGTAATACATGTGAGAGATTGGGTGAGAAACTTTACCTGCAGTAGTAGTGGACTCCCCGCAAATTTGGTTGCTTCGCGACGATAGAAAGCATCCAAACCCGTCAACGTCTCAGCCAGAGTCATGATAATGCAACTCTTACCCTCTTTCAAACCTTGGGTAACTTCAATCAATCGGACGCTAGATCCTCTAAACCCGAGGCAAATAAGAAATGAGATAGCATACACAAACAAAGTGCGTGTTGCCGAAAACCTTGCCAATAACGGTCGTTGCGGTCACCAGTGTCAGAAAAATGGCAAACCAAACTCAGAATATCCAGCATTCCGTCACAAATCAGAGATCGAGCATCAGGCACGGAGAACCCACACATTTGTCCTAAGGCCTGGGCATGGCCAAAACGGAGTTGGGGCAGGATCTCTTCATTACGCTCAGACTCTATTAAGACTCGAAAATCTTCAAAGGTGGGACATACCTCTTGCCCGCCAAAGCTAAAAACATGCGTCACCGGATTCCAAAACCTTGCCGCGGCATGGAGAAATGGAAAGTGCAGCAGGGTACGACCCAAAGTGAATAGTGCGTTTATGCCGAAACCTCGAAAATTTAGCTTTTCCGAGCCATCCAAGTTGTTAATCCAAGCTGCAAGATTTTGGGCAAGAAATTCTTCCATTTGGAGTAAATCAGTGTTGAAATGAGAAAAACTACGAAGCTGGGGCCTTTTGTTGGGGATAAGGTTGGATGGAGGATAGGTGTCAGCATTCTGCTGGTTCCTTCCATTTTTGGCCGGCCGGCCACATATAGTGCCGACCGGCCATTACTGTTGGCCGGTGGAGTCTTCTCATGGCCGGTGGCATTTCCCTAGGGCCGGTGGTCTTCCCTTTGGTTCCCTGAGTTGTTTATGCTCAGAGGTTGAGGAATCCCACCATTTCCAATGCCCTCCGATGATCAATTCTTGCGGGGTCGTGTCCATTTGCTTATCGAGTTGTTGTAAATTTGTTTATCGAGTTGCATTTCACTCTCTTTAAGTCTTCGTGTTGCTTATCGAGTTGTAATCGCACTTAGTTGGCTTACCGTGTTTCCTCGTGTTTGCTTAACGAGTTGTAAGTTGGTTCGCTACCTGATTATTACGATGCAAATGCCTAAATTTCAAATGAATTTCAGTATCATTCACATTGTTATGTGATGCCTTGCGATGTGATGTATAGAACGTGCAAATGTAACATCTTTTGAATCAAATAGCAATTTCATTTCCGTCATGTGTTTTGCAAAGAAATACACAGTTTTGAAAAATGATGATAAACAAACCTGCCTGAGGCAGTGCAATGTGCTTGAACTACCAGTAAAAAAGGAAAGGTAAAGTAGAAGGAAAGTAGGGCAGTAGCGTATCGGGATTGCTATTGATAGCCCCCTCCTTTTTCTCGAGGACGATACACCACCTGCACCATTGTTCAGGGTCAATTACCTAGTTTGGCACCTTCACTATTCAAGATATCGCAAGAAAACGCACCTTTTGGTAGGCTTTCGAGTTGACCTCAAGCCATATCTTTTTGAGCGACGCTCCGTATGTGCGAGGAACATCCCTTCTCATATTCTTCTGCATCTTGTGAGCTCCACAACATGCCTCAATTGTATTGTGTTGCAGTGCTTTGCATTACACGCCTCAAGTTTCTATACACATTGCCTGCGTAGACCGCATGCTTTACTTTCATGTATTCAAGTTCTTTTCTTATATGCCTTGCTAGCGTAGACCACATGCTTTACTTGCGTAGACCGCATGTTTGTTTGCGTAGACCACATATTTTGCTTGCGTAGACCGCATGTTTTGTTTGCGTAGACCGCATGTTTCGTTTGCGTAGACCGCATGTTTTGTTTGCGTAGACCGCATGTTTTACTTGCGTAGACCGCGTGTTTATAATCAAATTTCATTACTTGCGTAGACTACATGTTTTGTTTGCGTAGACTGCATGCTTTACTTGCGTAGACCGCATGCTTTACTAGCGTAGACTGCATGTTTTGTTTGCGTAGACCGCATGTTTTACTTGCGTAGACCGCGTGTTTATAATCAAATTTCATTACTTGCGTAGACCGCATGTTTTGTTTGCGTAGACCGCATGTTTTGTTTGCGTAGACCGCATGTTTTACTTGCGTAGACCAAGTGTTTATAATCAAATTTCATTACTTGCGTAGACCGCATGTTTCGTTTGCGTAGACCGCATGTTTCGTTTGCGTAGACCGTATGTTTTGTTTGCGTAGACCCCATGTTTTACTTGCGTAGACCGCGTGTTTATAATCAAATTTCATTACTTGCATAGACTGCATGTTTTGTTTGCGTAGACCGCATGTTTTACTTGTGTAGACCGCGTATTTATAATCAAATTTCATTACTTGCGTAGACCGCATGTTTTTTTTGCGTAGACCGCGTGTTTATAATCAAATTTCATTACTTGCGTAGACCGCATGTTTTGTTTGTGTAGACCGCATGTTTTGTTTGCGTAGACCGCATGCTTTACTTGCGTAGACCGCATGCTTTACTTACGTAGACCGCATGTCTTGTTTACGTAGACCGCATGCTTGTGTTCAATTTCATTGCCCGCGAAGACCGCATACTTGTGTTCAAATCTATCAATTGCGTGGATCGCATACTTTACTTACACGTGTTCAATATTCGTTGCTTGCGTAGACCGCATGCTTTACGTACATATGTTGGTACCTTCATGGCATTGTCATGCCTCCCACTTGATTTGTGTTGTCCCGCATTTTCAATTGCGTTATGTGCATGTTACTAATAAAATCGTACCTGTTAAGTTTGTTTCCTTTGTAGGCACGATATTGTATGTATGGTTCATTTGCAACTGGTGGAACCAAACGAACCAGACATGTATTGTATCCTCCGCATGAGACGTTTCGAGAATTGCATAATTCTCTTACATCCTTTCTGCATTATAGTGTAGTTTGGTGTATGCTAGCTTAAAACTGTCGCATGTGTGCTTCGTTACAGTTTTTCTTTGCATGATCATAAGTTATGCTCGGCTTCGTGCATTGTCTTGCATTTTTCCCTTGTCCTCGGGTGCATACCTTGTTTGTCTTGCATGTTTGTCTAAGTTTTCGGCCTTGTCAAAAATGGGTCGTCTCTGGGCTTTGACATTCACTCCCATCATTATTATGACTTACGAGTTCTGTCAAAGAGGGCCAACTGTAGACACCCCATTTTTGACAGTCCTCAAGACTTTGACGTCACCATTTGAACACCCGATGATCATCCATGTTTGTGTTCGTTTGGAGTTCCCGGAGGTCTCGGCTACGCGCCTCGCCTCAGAATCTCCGAACTCGACTGTCCCGTGTTTTGTTTTGGCACCAAATGCCTGTTGTTTTGCCTTGAAGGGCAGGGAATGGCTTTTTGGCCATCCCCACACTCCATCGGCTGCCCCCAACCATCACCGGCTGTTTGTGGGTGCCACCGACAGTGGTTTCTTAAAACTAATGGCCGGTCGGCACTATCTTTTGCCGATCGGCACTTTGTTGTGGCCGATGACCTCTTTTGCCAGCCGACCTGCACCCTTTGCACCCCTCAGGCATGGTGCATGCCAGCTGTGCTAGCAGGAATGCACCATCACCACTCCCCATGCACGGGGATGACCCCTTTGCACCCTTGACCCCCCTTGGTTCCTTCTAGAAGCATGAACCCTTGGCCAAGCTTCTTGGAGAAGCTTGGCCAGCTGTCTTAGCTTCCTCTAGAAGCCTAGACTCCTTTGCACCCTTTGCCCCTTTCACTTGGCTTCTTGGAGAAGCCAAGAACTATTTGCTTAGTCTATATATAGAGCCCTCCTCCTCCATTGTTAAGGGTTAGAGTTTTAGACATAAGAACCAGAGCTTATATACATATATATCTACTAGATATATCATCTCTCTCTATATTTCCCTCTCTCTCCTCCCTTAGTGTGTGTTTGGAAGCCCAAAAGTGCATTTTTACCTTACTTTTGCACTAATACACACACCATTACACCTTACTCCGAGATTGAGAGGCTTTGGGGGTTGATTCTTGAGCTTTTGGACTGATTTTGACCAAAAGAGGAGGGCTGCATTGACTGTTCTTGAGGTGTTCTTCAAGGGTAATCACTTTGCTTTAGTTTACCCAAACTTGTACTAGTTTTTTACATGTCTTGCTTGCTGAGTTAGGCTTTGTGCATAACATAAAAAGAGCTTATATTTTCATGCTTAAGAGCTTTCATTAAGGGTGTTTTGTGGTTTGAGTTCAAACTCACCATCTTAGGCCTTATTTGGCCTTTTTGGTGCTCCCTTTGTAAGGCTTTGTTTGCTTGAATGTTTTAGTCTTCTCACCACTGAAAACCAGTGGATTTTTAGTGGTGAGGAAGGTGGTTTGAAGTCTTGTATAGGGGGGGACACCCCTCTCCCCCTTGTCCCTCTTTTATCCTTGCTTTTTGGCTTAAAGGGCAACATGCATGCTTGAGTGATTTTGGCCTTATTTTAGAGTTTTTTGGGTGTCTCTAGGTCACATGTTATCTCTATTTTTGGTCAGATTTGTGCCCCTTTGCATGCTTAACATACTTGCTTTGCATTCCTCTATTTGGCATAGAAATGCATCTTGTGTTTAGGCCATGATTCTTGCATGTGTTAGCCTAACTTCATGAAGGTATTGGCATTACTTTACCATGTTTAAGGTCTGTTGGCCATCTGTTTCAGTCATGCTTGCCATGTTTGGTGTCATCTCTTTATGTTTCGGTTTGTAAGCCTTGAGTATATTAGCCTCTAGCATGTTTAGCTTAGACCATCCTCATGATTTGGCATCATTTAGGATCGTATTTCAGTCCATAAATCATGTTTGCAGGCTTGCATATGTGGCCTCTTCCATGCTTTGGGGATATGTCCTTTTATGCCTAGAAATGAGTTTTGGTGCATGCATCTCATTGAAGCCACTTAAGCTACCATATCAGTGGGTTTTGGAGCCCATTTTTGCATGCTAGGATTCTATTTTTCTTGTCTAATTCATGCCATGGGTGGTCATGTTAGTGGAAGTAAAGTGCCCCCTTTTGTGCCTTAGCTTTAGGTCCATTGGCTTGCATGTTGGCATGAGTGTTTGTCCACCATTTTGGGCACTTTTGGCCACTGTTTTGGGGTGGATTGAGGTCTGCCCCTTTACGGTTTAAGTCCACCATTGCATGCTTGTCTCATGTTTGTTGCATGATTGCTTCATTAGGTGTTGTAACATGATGACCCTATTGCTTAAATCGTCCATGTTTGCATTGCATTTGCATCTTGCATGCCTAGCATTGCGTACTTACCATGATAGTTGCATGGCATTTGGCATGCCTTACATCTTAATCTTATGTTGTATCTTTGAGCCATGTTGCATAACATGCATTGCATTACTTGGTTTGGGGTGTCAAACCAAGTGTGAGGGTTAAGAAGCGTTCATACCACAAGTGATGTAACGCGTCTTAACTCTCGGTCGTCGGGGCCCTTGACTTCGACATGATAGGGTCTTGGTCCTCATTTGTGTGTTGCATGCATTTTCACATCAAAATGGCAAGCTTGATCTCTTAGGCTATCATGCACAATTGATGGCTCGAGGATCGAGGGCCATGTTTCCTTGAGTTCAATACATGATGGGGAACATGACCATGCTCACATGTGCCTGAAATCCCATGCCATATACTGCTTGTCCTCTGTTGCTGTCAAAACTGTCTTCTGCAGGAAGTTTCTGCCGACCGGCAACATTCAGTGCCAACCGGCCATTGGTGAATGGCCGATAACTCCATAAGCAGCCAATGGAAATTCTATATGGTCGGTGGGCATTTCCTCCAGCCGATGGTATTCTACAGTGTGCAAGGAACCTTTCCCAGAACTTTGGAAATTTTCAGAGAAGCAAGGCAGTGAAAACAGAGGCAGCAATGGTATGGTACGGGCTTTCCAGACGAGACGGGTTCGAGCATGCACTATTCGCGCATCCCGAGGCGGGGGTTGTGGCCACCCTTCCTTTTTGGCATTCATTCTGTTAATTAATTAGAAATTCTGTAATAATTAATGTATTTATTATTCGGACTGTAATATTTATTTGGTCCCTCTGAGTGAGGGCGCAATTGTATAATAAGTGTGTGTGAGTGTGTGCATGTCTTCCAACCCCACGTCTTTCTTCCGTTTTATTTACCTGCTTATGATGGTAGATTAGGGCATATTTAAATTAGCATACCTTACGCAATGCATGCGTGCATCCATTCATTTGTTTTATATGCACCAGGGCTCGGTACATCATGCAAACCGCGTTGTACTTCAATCCCCAAATTGAATACGTGTTATTTGCAGCATCTCACATGCCATTGTAGGATAGCCGAGCCTATTGTAATTGCATTTTGTATGCGTTGCATTAGCCATTTTAACATGAGCTAGGATCATGCATTGATTACTAACTAGCTTCTGTTTTGGCTTGGAGTACTAGGTAAGCTTTTATGCTTTAGCGTGTCGCATGTGTGTGAATGTTATCATGACAGCATGCTTACCATGTGGCTAGATGCTTATGTGATAAACTATTTGAATGCCTGTGGGTGAAGGTTGGGTTGTCTGAGTTGGAAAAGCTCGTTGAAATCCGTATTTTAGCCTACTTGTGAGTAGCAAATTCCAAAGTATTTTTCAAAACAAACGGATATGCAATGTTTATTTTCAAATTAGGCAACCTAGTCTATACTTGTTTGCTGTGCGTACAACATAGTAATTCTAGGCTAATAACCAGAATAAGAACATATAACGTTTTCAAAACAAGATATCATGGTTAGTAGAGGCCGGTCTTCGGACCGGGCGAGAGGGGGTGCTCATAGCTGACCTTCCCCAATCGTACCCAAGCTCCCGAGCCAAGGCAACTTTGGTGATAACAGACATGTGGCCTTTCGCACCGAGTCAGGGTTTCCTAAATTTCCCCATTTAAAAAAAAATATTTAGGTGGCGACTCTATATCTGGCAAAGCAGTCCATGTTTGGCACTTCTTTCAAAAATCTGTTTTCTCAAAACGATTTGTCAGATTTGGACTCTTTGGTTCAGATTACAACCTGTGACACTAATCGAGTCCAAACTGTAGTGAGGTCCCTTTGCGGACTTGTTACAGTCCCTAATCTAACCATCAAAACCAATTCAATAAAATGGAGAAAGACGCGGGGTTAGAAGACATGCACACACTCGCGCACACTTATTACAACATTATGCCCTCGTGAAGGAGAATCTGAATGAATAAGCTAAGCTAATTAAACTAATCTAATTAAGCTAATTAGACTATTTATTACAAATCAAATGAATAACTAGCAAACCAATTACTAATTATTACAACACTTAACTAACTAGCTAGCAAACTAATTAATTAAAACAAATGCACACTAGCTAAGCATGCAAGCTATTAAACTAAGCTGCCACTGCTCTGCCTCGGGAAGTGGAAGATGCATGCGCATCATTTTTGCCCTAAAAAGCCCTCCGTTTTGCTCTTGAGAGGCTCTGTTTGCAGGGTTGAGCACACTTCAAAATCTTTCTGCTCCAACTTACCAAATCTCTGGTGAGGATTGTATCAGTGACCTGCCGACCAAGGATGGTGGCTGTCAGCCAAAAGCGTGCCTTGCCGGCTATTGATGCTCTAACTCACCATACTGCAATAGAGCACAAACAGAGCAAAATGAAGGTTTTTCCAAGGGTATGATTGTACTGTACCCCTCCTATCATCTCAAACCCTCAAAAGAGTGGCACACTTGGATCCAAAACCACCAATCAAGCAATTTCATTACATGATGGACAAAGACCCAAGTTGTACAATTTTGATAAATGCACAAATAAGACTCAAAATGTCCATCACCGTATCATGCGTGATCAAGGGCAATGGAGACTAAGGAAAATGGCACATTTCATCACTTTTGAGTATGAAATGTCCCATTTGTTTGTGATCGAATTAATGTCTGATTGAAACACATGCAATGCAACACAAAAGATGCTTATCTAGCTTCTTTTACTTGCCATTTTTGTTTACTCATTTTACATTACCGATCCATTCTTTAATCGATTAAGTCTAAAGGTGAGTGTCCTCTAATACGAAAGAAGTGTCAACCAAGGGGTAATTTAAGGCATGAGAGAGATCATGCCGTTGGTAATGAACCCTCAAAGAGGATTAAACAATTAAGCATAACCTCAATCTTAAGCTTAAAAGACCCCAAGTTTGAAGCAACTCTCAAAAGCAAATAAAAGAGTGAAGCAAAGAGAGAGGTTGCAGAGATTTTAAGTGCTGAAATGGAGTGCAAAACAATATTAAAACATGCTTTGAACTAAAAACAATGATGATTAAAGCATGAAAACACCAAGCTAGTGAAGGAATTAACCCTAGAACTATGCAATACAAGCCTCAACGGAATTAACCAGCCCAAAATAGGTCAAAACAGAGGCAAAAACATGCTAACTCATGAAGCTAACTAGGCGTGCAAACAAGATACAAGGAGGGGAGGCTAACCCCTCCAATTTTGGACTTCAAAATAGAGTTTTTACCACTAAAAAACCTCTGAAATTCAGTGGTTAAAAGGCCCAAAAAAGTTGGTTTGAAAGTGATGAAAAGATGGCACAAAAGCTTAACAAGCTAAAAAGCAAAAGGAGTGGACAACCCCCTAACTCAAAAGAGCTTAAACCACCACTTTTAGGCCTCAAAAACAAAACTTTTTAAATGCCAAAACTAGACCCAAAATAGTAGAAAAAGATGGCAAAGCAAGTATTGAAAGCAAGCTTAAGTAACAAGTGTTATACCTCTTGAAACAAAGGCACAAAATAGGCAACAATCCAAGCCCAAACCGCTTGCTAGAGCTCAAACCAAGTCTCAATGACCCTCAACTCAAAGGGAAGTAACTTCTATCAAGGAAGTGTATGCAAAAGTGTAGAGAAAACAAGCTTCAAGGCACAAAATTGTAAGAGAGGGAGAGTTTTTTTTGTCTTCAAATTTTTCTAACCCCTCCACATGCAAGAGAGGGGTCCTATATATAGAAAATACAAAATCCCCTCACAAAGATCCAGCCACACACATGTTGGAAGATGCATGAACCTGTGAAAATAGCTAGCACAAAATATCACAAAATATCTGCAGAAAAGACTGATACTCGGCAAGGCACAAAAATGGCTAGCAAGCCAAAACCCATGGTCGGCAGCCTTCAAGGAATGCTGGCAGGCCATCAAAAACTTCACTCTGAAAAGACCCAAGCATGATCCAAAGATGAGGCAAAATGGATGCTGGGTTTAGAGAACTCAAACCTATGGCGGTCTACCGCAGACTTCGAGCGTTTGGTGGGCAATCAAACTCATTATCGGATGTACTTGCAAGAACATCTAAGTCTTAAAGGGGCCGTCAAAAATAGGGTGTCTACAGTTGCCCCTCTTTGACAGAACTCAGAAGTCATGAAATGACAAGAGTGAATGTCAAAGCCCAGAGATGACCCATTTTGACAAGGCCACAAGACTTGGATAAACATTCAAGAGAACAATAAATAGTTGTGCCCGCAGGCTGCCTATGCATCCCCTTGCGAGGAATCAAACTAGCGTAGTTTTGGGGCAAGATGCAAATGATATGCACTATACAAAAACATAACTTGTGATCATGTAATGAGGTTGTAATGAGACATCTAGATGCAAATGTTATGTAAAGAAATGCGACATTCATACAAACCGAAGTAAGGTACAACAAACTCAAACATGAACAAAAGCAAGTAATCATGAACCAAACCACATTTCATGCAGAAATGATGTAAGAAAATTATGCAAGCTCAACTACGCATCATGCAGGAAAGGCAAGGAATAACACAACCGTCGGGCACACCCAAGGTGTCAAACAAGATTCCAACGCGTCGCACGCAGAAGGAGAGAAGGGATGGTATGAACACCTTGACGAACCCGACTATTCTTAACAAAAGGGAATGGTGATAAACATCAAAACACATCCAAATGTTTGTAACCAAAACATGGAGTGGTGGTGAACATCGGAACATGTCCAAATGCTTTTAACCAAAACAGGGAGTGGTGGTGAACAACGGAATGCATCTAAATGGTTTTAACCAAAACAGGGACTGGTGGTCAACATCGAAACACCTCCAAATCCACGGAGCCCTCAGGCACACAACTCAACAAACTTACTGAAGTTGCAAGGACTGAAAACAAGACCTTAAAACACACAAAGAACAGAATAAAACCTTTGCATCGAACTAATTCCTAACAAAGGAACACAAAAGGAACAAGAGGAAGGCCTGCCAGCCATAAATAGGCCTTTACCGACCATCAATGAACTAAACCCCCAAAATGTTGACACCTGGCCTCCACTCACTGCCTTATCTTTGATAAAAGCTCCAGTTTCGTGATTTCTTCATTTCAACTACTATTTAGCCACAAATGGAGCCAAAAAACTCGCAAATTGGGTTACAACCTTAGATGACTCGGAAAAAGTGAATTTATTAGGTTTCGGGATGAATGCACTATTTATGCTAAGTCGTTCTCCACTTTGTTTTCTATTCCTACATCCCGCAGCTAGATGTTGGAACCCGGTTACGTATGTTTTCAGCTTCAGAGGGCAAGAGATATGCCCTACAATTGAAGAATTCCAAGTTTTGATGGAATCCCGACGTAATTGAGAAATTTTGCCTCAGTCTCGTTTTAGCCACATCCAAGCTCTAGAGAGGATGTGTGGGCTCATTTTACACGATACCCGATCCTTGGTTCACAATGGAGAGCTGGATATCCCCAGTTTGATTCCTCGATTTTCTGACATTGGTGATTGCGGCGACCGTCTTTGGTAGAGTTTTCGACAGCATGCCCTCTGTTTGTGTATGTTGGCTCATTTTCTTCTTGCACCAAGTTTCAGAGGGTCTAGCATTTACTGATTGAAGTGGCCCAAGGCTTGAAAGAGGGCAAGAGTTGTATTGGCCTAGCATTGGCCGAGACTTTAATGGGCTTGGACGCCTTCCACCGGCGAGACACAAACAACTTTGCGGGAAGTCCACTACTTTTGCAGGTAATATTTTCCACCCTATCTCACATGTGTTTCTCACATCACTCGGCACTCATGCTCTGTCTTTTTTTCTGAAAACCCTTTCTTACTTTTTCTCTCCACATACACCTCTCTATTCTTTAATCTCTCTTATTTTTCATCCCTCCCCAGATATGGCTCATGGACAGGTTGAAGGTGGTAGACTATTGCCCAGCATATTCAGCACGAGGCTATTTCTTTCGCCAACAACTAGTTGACTTCCTATGTTCAACTGGTCTGCTGTTGACATTGCTTGGCGTTGCACCAGGTTTGATCTGCCCGAGATGAGCTACAGTGTGGCTCAGCAAACCGGCATTCAACTAATTGGCTTGACACACTGTGTATTCTACTTTCCGTTCTGATTCAGGCGTCAGTTTGGACACGACTAGACTTGCCAAGAAGAGGGGGTAGAGTACCCGACTCCATTCTTCGTCCGAGGCTCACAATTATCCCACTGCATGGAGAACAAGAGAACTTTTGGCTCCCACTCCCATTTTCAGTTGTGCCCTTTTTGGCGAATGCTTGGCTTGGCTTGAAGATGACGTGCAAACTGGGCCTACTTTAGCATTTGAAGCTTCTACAAGCTCAGGGAGGGGACACAAGAACACCTGATTTATCTATGCCCCAAGTCTATTACTTTGATCTGTACTTTTAGGTTTTCCTTTTGAATGTAATAAAAGCAACTTTGATTTGTATCAAGAGTTAGAGAACTTTGTATTGAAATCAATGAAATTGGAGTTGTGGGCACTAAAAATTTTCTTTTCAGTCCAAAAATGGTCTAAGTTGTAAAAAGATTAATTTGAACAAAATCAACTTTTATTAAAATTTTTCAAAACCATTTTCGATAAGAATCACGACTTGACACACATGGAATCTACCCTTGAGATGTACAACCCCGAATCCAGCAAATGGAAAGTTGCCCCTTGCATGAATAGCACTACACTATACTGTAACCAACTCTCATAGTGAAAGTCGCAACCTAACTCTTGGCTATAGAAAAGATAGATGACTTGAACAATCTCATGGCTAGGACAGTTGAGTTAGAAGTGTTTATGGCTGAGCTTCAGGATGAAGTTGCCTACGTATCCCGAAGATGGGAATCAAGCTTTATGTAGTTTGGTTCAGGTTCACTCGGGTATTAACACTCTCCTTTTGCGCTCTAACTTTTGCCAAGGCCGCCCTTTCTAGGTTTTCAACCTTGCGAGCTCAGCTTTTCTTTTTTCTAATTTTTTGTGCTCTAACTTTTGCCTAGGTCGCCCTTCCGGGTTTTTGGCCTAGCGAGCCACTCAATGATAGTATTTCTTCAACTTGTCCATGTTGACTGGTTGGGAGAATTCAAGGCTATCTAGGTCCATAAGAATGACAGCTCCACCCAACTAGATTGATTTTATGATGTAAGGACCAGTCCAATTAGGTCTGAACTTGCCCCTAGGGTCATCGATGGGAGTTCGATTGTCTTTCAGCACCAAATCCCCTTTCTTCAGATTCCTAGACTTAACTTTCTTGTTGAAAGACCTAGAAATCCTTCATTGATAACCTTGGACATGATACAGTGCTTTCAGCCTCCTCTCATTCAACAACATCAGTTCTTCGAACCTGCTCTGCTGCCAATCCGCTTCTACTATCTGGCACTCAGCCATAACCCGCAGCGACGAAACCTCTATCTCAATCGATAGAACAGCTTTGTGGGGAAGTGGGTTGGAAATACTCCTTTGATCCACTAGGACACCCGAGGTCCTCAGTTGATGACCTAGATGACCTAAAAAGAAACAAACACTCCAGTCGGGGGTGCTGGAATTAGCACTCCAACGGTGAAGTCAGTATATACTCTCTTAGTTACTTGTATTTTAAGTTAAGCACAATGATTCTCACATACCTCTTTCTGACTGATGTTCTTCTATTTATATCCTTTCTTCCTTGGACCTTGGGGCTGAGCCCACTTTCAATTCGCCGTATAGCTATTTACTCGGCTCCTTTTGTTGTAAACCGCTTTTCACTCGACCCCTTACTCAGCTAGCTATTTGGCCGAATAGGGCAGGAGTTAAATGTGCAAGACGAGGCCGAATGCAATGTATACATTTCGACTCCGGGTCCAATTATTCGGCCTCTTTACGACTACCAATATTCGGCCCCCACAATTGCCCCCCAAGCACTTCACTAACGATAGTTAGCTGGAGTGTTTGGTTTCGAACTCGAAAAGTCAGAGCCGAAATTCGGCAGCTTTCCTTATTCCAACGCGGATGTCGGAGCACACGCCTATTGGTTATCATTTCAACTTCCCGCCCTGTCGCACTCTTTTATTTATTGTCATTTAAAATCTTGTCGTCTTTTTGAACACACATTTTTGGATGCCTGAGAGTTTTTGGATTGCCTTCTGACTCACCTCTGTAACTTCCATTCATTCTTCATTGTCCTCTCCGTCTCTTGTAAGTTCTCTTCCTCTCTGCTTTGAATCCATTTTCCTGGTTTGCCTTTAGTTTAGTACACTCCTATAGGCTAACCAAAATTGCAAAACATCTGAAAGACCTCCTCTCCGCAGATCGAATCTCTGGCTTTCGACGCCATCTTTCTATTCCTGATGACGTCTGTCTGTCGCTTGCGACAGACGGCACCCTCGATATGGAGAGGGATGATAAAAGCATAATCGTCTTCACTTTCTTATCAATTGCAAAGGGCGGAATCTGTTTCCCGCTTCATCCATTTCTTAGGGTTTCCTTTCGCCATTAGGGTCTAATCCCCTCACAACCCAATGTCAACTTTTTTAGAATCGTAATGCGGATTATAGAGCTAAATCGTCGCCTTAGGATTAACCTCGGCATACCTGCTATTTGGCATTGTTACACCTTGGCCAAGTCTTCTGGTTGGCAAGGACGCTATTTCCTTAGGGCTAAGGACACCAACCATCAATTAGTGACTATGCTTTCTAGCTCTGGCAAGTGAGTCGATGATGTTATGGTCGTTATCCGAGGTAACTGGGAATTCGGCGAAGGCGAGGATCGCCTTGATCCTATTCCTAGACGGAGGGGCGAACCAGGTGGCCATATAGCTTTTTACGTTTATTTTTCTTATATTTATAAAGCTTCATTTTTGAGATCTCATGGTTTTGCTTGTGTAGGAAACGATTTGAAGAAAGGCTTGACTTCAACCGACGACGCCGTTCTTTCAGAAATTAAAGTCGCGCTCAAATATTTCGGCCGTCTGAGTCTTCAGAAACAAGGGAGGGCGGGTTAAACCTCACACAACTCGCCAAAAAGAAAAACACGAAAAGAATGGCCGCGCGGCGAAGAGTATAGGCCATTCGATCTGAAGTGCCACCTGCCGCCGAAGCCCAGCCCTCCCTGCCTATTATCGAGGAGGAAACGGCTCAAACCCGAAGTGCCGAGCCCGAGGCGGTTGTGCAGGCCAATCAAGAGGTTGAGCAAAGGGTAGAGAAGCGTCCTACCGAGGTCGAGGCCGGCTCAGAAGAAAACCGTGCTGACAAACAGCCGCATTTAGAGGAGTCGGATGTGATCGTGCCTTTTGTCATTCAACCAAAGATAAAAAAAAAACATGCCGATCTCCTCTGACACTTCGACTATTAAAGACCCAGCCATCGCGTTGAGCATGGTTACGTCCGTCTCATTGCCGGCTAACAAGGCGACTTTCCGGGGGAAACCGGATCTGCTGGCAATAGCATTAGCCACTCAATCTGCTCTTCTGGTATATACCTTGACCTTGTCTTTCCCTTTTATGCAAATATTGTTTTGGTTTTAATTTCCTGTTTTGCAGACAGTCGAGAGAATAGCCAAGATAGGTCGTCGCCAGCATGATGCCGTCAAACGACTTGGCTGTTTACAATTGGAAGTAGAGGGCCAAAGAAGCAAGGCCGATTTCGAAGCGGTGTGGGCGAAGATGGAAGGCGAGAGGGCTAAGGCCGAGATGGAGAGGGCAAGAAATGTGGACCAGCTAAGATTGGCCGCCGAGAAGAGGGCAGACGCGAGCGAAGATGCGCTCAAGTTAGCCCAAGAGGCAATTGCCAAACTAGAGGCTGAATTGGAAGAATCGAAGAATGCGAAGGAAGCAGCCGACTCTGAAGCTTCCAAGGTGTACGAGGCTAGGAAAAGCACTACTCTCGCAAATTATGTGGAAGAAGTCCCCAAATTTGAAAATCAGGGATTCAAACACAGCTGGCTCAAAGCCCTTGCTGCTGCTGATGTGACATTGGCTATGCCGATTCCATACGAGCAAGTGGATGTTAAGCCGCTGGAGTCTGATTCCGAGGATTGATCAGGGTGACACTTTAGTTGTTTTTGTTTAAGGATTTGGAATTTTTCATTTAGAATTTTTTATTTACGTGTAAAATGATTACAGTTTTTAGGTTTTTGCTAGGCACTTTCATGCAAAATTGTAGCTTTTTGTTTGGTAGTTTTCATATGTAAAAAGGCTACAGGCTACCCAATTTACTAATGAAAATCTCCTTTATACTTTGCTATTATTTGTGCTTAATTTTGCTATTGATGAATGGTATTGCTTTTTGCTACTTTGGATAAAACATTCATGTACACTTGCCGATTAGATAACTAGGCAATTTAACAATTTATCCTCGCCGAATAGCCGATCAGATTAATAAATCTGCCCTTGCCCCAGCCAATGCATGAACTCCAAAAAGTCGAATATTATTATTTCATAGAGTGGCTGTGGCACAGATAGATCGGCACTGGGCTTAGCTATTTGGCCAATTAGATTAATAAATCTGTCCTTGCCCCAATTAATGCATGAACTCCAAAAAGCCGAATATTATTAGTTCATGGAGTGGCTGCGGCACAGATCGATCGGCATCGTGCTTAGATATTTGGCCAATCAGATTAATAAATTTGCCCTTGCCCCAGCCAATGCAAGAACTCCAAAGAGCCGAATATTATTAGTTCATGGAGTGGCTGCGGCACAGATTGATCAGCATCGGGCTTAGATATTTGGCCGATCAGATTAATAAATCTGTCCTTGCCCCAGCCAATGCATGAACTCCAAAAAACCGAATATTATTAGTTCATGGAGTGGTTGTGGCACAGATCGATCGGCACCGTGCTTAGATATTTGGCTAATCAGATTAATAAATCTACCCTTGCCCCAGCCAATGCAAGAACTCCAAAAAGTCGAATATTATTAGTTCATGGAGTGGTTGCGGCACAGATCAATCGGCATTGGGCTTAGATATTTGGCCGATCAGATTAATAAATCTGCCCTTGCCCCAGCCAATGCATGAATTCCAAAAAGTCGAATATTATTAGTTCATGAACTGGCTGCAGCGCACGTCGTTTGGCATCGGGCTTTTGGAGTCTAGCGTTAATGAAATCACCTCTGGGGCGCTGCATGCATTAGGAATAAATGGGATGGACTTTTCGCGCCAATGATTCCACTTATTGTGTTCAGACTCAATTTAAACCAATTTGTTGCATAAGGTTAGATAAGTGTGAATGTCAAATAGACTGTTCTTCAATAGCAGAGGAGAACGGCGAACATTGGCTGAGCTTGACACTGAAATGAATCGCGGCAGCAAGCCCACACGCACGAGAGGTAGGACGTCCAGGGAACGGGAAAAACGACAACCCCCAAGTTGTCGAAGCAGATCACCCCGAAAGGAAAAACAGCAACAGGGAAGCTCCCCGTGACCGCGACCGAGAAATGAGGCCGACGCGACGCCGTGACTGTTGAGTTTTACAGTTTTTGTGCGGAATAAACTGATGACGGAGGCGGATTCTATTGTCAACGACCTAGGTGTAGCAGTCGAGTTCGCTCGACAGATTTTTCTACCGGAAGTCCAGTAGTCGATGGTTGGTCGGCAAGATTTTGAAGTATTTCGAGAGGGCATCCACGTAGTAGTGAGAGGGCTGTACACCACCTATGAAGTCAGCACGTGTCTGTGTGCCATGCGGCGGGAGATAGAGAAGAAGGACGAACGAATTTGAAACTTGGAGGCTCGTGCGGAAAAGGCCGAGCGCGAGCTAAGGAAGGCCCAAACGGCCAAGCTATGTGCGGCCGGGCAATCCAACCCGGTCGTTGATGAAAGACTGACCCAACGGCTATTAAGCCATGCGATTGCCGATCGAGATACGGCAAGTATGTTTGCACTAAAGAATGCGAAGGCCGCGGCCTATGAATGGGGCTTCCACGAGGGCCAAAAAGTCGAAATAGAGAAGACCAAGGAGAAACTCATAGAGGAGGCAGGCCGATGCCAGAATCGGGGCTTTAAGCGTGGGTGGATTAAGGCTCTCCAAGCCGCAGAGGCACTCTAAGGAATAGGAGTTGAATCGGCAACGCCATTATATCAACCTCATCACTTTCCTTTTGGCGCTTTCGAAATTCAGAAGAGTGATGACGAGGGTGATGCTGAATAGAATTGAATATATTGTAAACGTTTGTGTTTATTGGTTAACTTAATAAAATACTTTGTTTTTAAATGTTTGTGTTTCATTTTGAATGTTTGCCTGCTTAGTTAAGCATTTCATTTTGAATGTTTCTCTGCTTTAATGTGTATATGGTTTTTGCCAGCTCAACTTTACGAAGCATTTCACTTTAAATATTTGTATGCTTTAACTTTCCCGTATGGCGCTTCTAATCCGAAGTCTTATTCGTCCCATAATTGTCCTGCGCGAATAAGGTTCCGAATTCGGAGTTTTATTCGGCCCATAAGTGTCATGCACCAATGGGGCTCCGAATTCGAAGACGGCCAATTGTGATATCCACGAAGGGCGCTCCGAATCCGGAGGCTTAATCGGCCCAAAGGTGTCATGCACCGATGGGGCTCTGAATCCGGAGACTTAGTAGGCGAATCGTGATATCCACGAAGGCGCTCCGCATCTAGAGGCTTAATTGGCCCAAAGGTGTTAGGCACCGATGGGGCTCCGAATCTAGAGACTTAGTTTGGCCAATTGTGATATCCACGAAGGGTGCTCCACATCCAGAGGCTTAATCGGCCCAAAGGTGTCAGGCACCGATGGGGCTCCGAATCCGGAGACTTAGTTTGGCTAATCATCATATCCACGAACGGCACTCTGAATCCGGAGGCTTAATCAGCCCAAAGGTGTCAGGCACCGATGGGGCTCCGAATCCGGAGACTTAGTTTGGCCAATCGTCATATCCACAAAGGGCACTCCGAATCCAGAGGCTTAATTGGCCCAAAGGTGCCAGGCACCATTGGGGCTCTGAATCCGAAGACCTAGTTTGGCCAATTGTGATATCCACGAAGGGCGCTCTAAATCCGGAGGCTTAATCGGCCCAAAGGTGTCAGGCACCGATGGGGCTCCGAATCCAGAGACTTAGTTTGGCCAATCATGATATCCACGAAGGTCACTCTGCATCCAGAGGCTTAATCGGCCGAAAGGTGTCAGGCACCGATGGGGCTCCGAATCCGGAGACTTAGTTTGGCCAATCGTGATATCCACGAAGGGCACTTCGAATCCGAAGGCTTAATAGGCCTAAATGTGTCAAGTACCGATGGGGCTTTGAATCCGGAGACTTACTTTGGCCAATCGTGATATCCACGAAGGGCGCTCCAAATCCAGAGGCTTAATCAGCCCAAAGGTGTCAGGTACCGATGGGGCTCCGAATCCGGAGACTTAGTTTGGCCAATCGTGATATCCACGAAGAGCGCATCGAATCCGAAAGCTTAATCGGCCCAAAGGTGTCATGCACCAATAGGGCTCCAAATCTGGAGACTTAGTTTGGCTAATCATGATATCCACCAACGGCGCTCCGAATCCGGAGGCTTAATCGGCCCAAAAGTGTCATGCACCGATGGGGCTCCGAATCCGGAGACTTAGTTTGGCCAATCGTAATATCCATGAAGGGTGCTCTGAATCCGGAGGCTTAATCGGCCCAAAGGTGCCAGGCACCGATGGGGCTCCGAATCCGGAGACTTAGTTTGGCCAATCGTGATATCCATGAAGGGCGCTCCGAGTCCGAAGGCTTAATCGGTCCAATCGTGATAACCATGAAGGGCGCTCCAAATCCGGAGGCTTAATCGGCCCGAAGGTATCAGGCACCGATGGGGCTCCAAATCCTGAGACTTAGGTCAAGTTTGGCTATCCTAAATAAGTACACACTTTTTATGTTTTTTCCATCACATCATCTCTCTACTTTTCTGCATATTTTTTCGTAAAAAGGCAAAAAGTGCACTTATTTAGGACATCCCAAACAACCCCTTAGTTTTGCCAATCGTGATATCCATGAAGCGCGCTCCGAATCCGGAGGCTTAATCGGCCCAAAGGTGTAATGCATCAATGGGTCTCCGAATCCGAAGACTTAGTTTGGCCAATCGTGATATCCACGAAGGGCGCTCCGAATCCGAAGGCTTAATTGGCCCAAAGGTGTCAGGCACCGATAGGGTTCTGAATCCGGAGACTTAGTTTGGCCAATCATGATATCCACGAAAGGCACTCCGAATCCGGAGGCTTAATCGGTCAAAAGGTGTCATGCACCAATGGGGCTCTGAATCTGGAGACTTAGTTTGGCCAATCATGATATCTACGGAGGGCGCTCCGAATCTGGAGGCTTAATCGGTCCAAAGGTGTCATGCACCGATGGGGCTCCGAATCCGGAGACTTAGTTTGGCCAATCCGGAGGCTTTTGAACTCAATTACGCGATGACAAAACGGGAAACTTTGCATTGCAAAAATGAAATATGTACATGGCGAACCATTCAGAACAAATATCATGCCCCACAAGTCGGGTCAATGATAGAATTTACGTAAATGCGTGGAATTCCAAGGCCGTGGTAGACTTCTCCCGGACATGTCTTTAAGCCGATATGCCCCTACTCCCGCGACTGAGTTGATCTGGTAAGGGTCATCCTAGTTAGGACCCAATTTTCCGTCGGTCGGATTCTTGGTAGCTGGAAGCACCTTCTTCAGGACCAACTCTCCTGGCACGTAGCAATGCAGTTGAACAGGCTGATTATATGACTTAGCAAGTTGCTGCTGGTACCGTGCCATGGATGCAAGGGCATGGTCTCTCCATTCTTCAATCAGAATCAAGTCCAAGGCTAACATTATGTCGTTTCGGCCTAAATCAAAAGCTCTTGATTTCAAGGTTGGGAGGCCGATCTCCAAAGGGATGATTGTCTGCATTCTGAAGCATAAAACGAACGGCATCTCCCCAACGGACCGCTTCGAAGTAGTGCGATAAGCCCATAACACACTTGGCAACTCTTTTACCCATCTTCCTTTAGCTTTCTCTAGCCTCTTCTTGATGCCGTCTAAAATAGATTTGTTAGAGGCTTCAGCTTGGCCATTACTCTGTGGATAAGCCGGGGAGGAATAATAGGGCCGAATACCATACTTGCTGCACAATTCCCTATAGACACCGCAATCAAACTGGGTGCCGTTATCTGAAATAAGTGCTCTTGGAATGCTGAATCATGTTATGACGTTTCTCCATACAAAACGCTTCACGTCGGTATCTCGGATGTGTGTTAGTGCCTCCGCTTCTACCCATTTTGTGAAATAATCTGTCACGACAATCAAAAATCACTTGTTACCCGGGGAACGAGGCAGTGGTCCGACAATGTCAAGTTCCCATTGGACGAACAGCCAAGGACTGGTTATAGAGCTTAACTCTTCAGCAGGCAGGTGGGTCAAAGGAGAGAACTTCTGGCACTGTTCACACTTTTTCACGTAACATTCGTCATCAGCTCTCATTGTCGGCCAGTAATACCCCTGTGTCACGGCTCAATGAGCTAAAGAGCGACCGCCAGATGGGTGCCACAACTGCCTTCATATATTTCAGTCAGAAGTGCTTTGAGTTTGTCCGGATGAATGCATTCCATGTATGGACTAGAAAGGGATTTTTTATAACGCTTTCATTGCGGATCCAAGTAATATCGCAGGGCTTTATTTCGCAGCTTATGCGCTTCTTTTTTGTCCACTGGGAGCTGTTCGAAAGACAGGAAAGCAGCAATGGAGCCCATCCAACTTGGTCCTGACTCTATGACATTGACCTAGACTTCCTCAGAAGGAGCATTGAGGAGGGCCAATGCTCGGCTCTGGGATGAAACCAACTTCAATGGTCTGTTTAATCTCTAAGTTAATGGCGAAGGCTAGGCAAGCCAGGGCATCTGCATGTGTGTTCTAGTCACGGGTTATTTGGTTCAATTCATGATGGTCGAATTTTGCCCACAAGGAATTTGCCGTTTTCATGTAAGCGGCCATACGGCCATTTTTGGCTGTGTACTCCCTCTTTAGCTGATTGATCACCAATTTTGAATCGCAAAATATAAGCAGACGCCGAGCACCTAGGAGATGTGGATTACGCAAGCCGGTTAGCAGGGACTCGTATTCGGCCTCATTATTTGTTGCTTCGAAGCCAAGTTTGACAACCTGCTCAATTATTGCCCCGTTGGGAGCCATTATCACTACACCGGCCCCGCTGCCTCAGTAATTAGATTATCCATCACAGTATAACTTCCAAATGTCCCCAACATAAATTCTTCAGTTCAGCTTAGGTCAGATTTCATCGAACTTGAAGTCGATAAGACCCCCAGTGAATTCGGCCACAAAGTCGGCAAGCACATGTCCCTTGATTGAGGTGCCAGGCGGAAACCGAATGTCGTACTGGCTGAGTTCAAGAGCCCACTTTGAAACACGCCCTGATCCTTCTGCACTACGAAGTATCGATCGGAGGAGGTGGTCCATTAGTACCCCAATGGTATGCCCCTGAAAGTAATGTATCAGCTTTCTCACTGCCATGACGAGGGCCAGAATGAGTTTTTCCAATGGAATGTAGCGTGTTTCAGCTTCAACTGTTGCCTTGCTTACATAATACACTGGCCACTGCTCCCCCATCTCTTCCTTTATCAGTACAGCGCTGACGGCCTGGTCGAAAACTGTCAGATACAAAATGAGCGGGTCACCTGCCGAAGGTGTTGTCAAGAGTGGAACTGATCGGAGGTAGGTCTTGAGGTCGTTGAAAGTGGCTTCGCACTCGAAGGTGTTGCCGTAGTGTATGAAAGAATTGTCGGCAGTGATCTGTGGACCGACTAATGAACCTGTTGAGTGCGGCGGCCATCCCCATCAACTTTTGAACCTCTTTCACTGAACGAGGGGAGCCGAGCTCCAAGATTGTGATTTGCCTCGGGTTGGCTTCAATTCCTCGGTAGTTGACAATGTAACCCAAGAATTTGCCAGAGCCGATCCCAAATGCACATTTGGAAGCATTCAACTTCATTTTGTATTTGCGTAAAATGCCGAATGTCTGTTCCAGATCGGCTAGATGAGTTTGCTTTTCTTTGGACTTGACCACCATATCGTCAATGTACACTTCCATAGTGTGGCCGAGTTGCTCCTTGAACATGGCAGTGACTAGTCTTTGGTAAGTTGCCCCTGCATTCTTCAACCCAAAAGGCATAACCTTGTAGCAATAGATTCCTCTTGGGGTGAGGAATGCAATTTTGTCTTGGTCCTCCGGATGCATGGCAATTTGATAGTAGCCTCTGTAAGCATTGAGGAAGCTCATGCGCTGATGGCGTGCTGTCGCATCTACAAGTTGATCTATTCTGGGGAGGGGAAAACAATCCTTGGGGCAAGCTTTGTTTAGGTCCGTGAAATCAACGCAGACTCGCCAAGTTCCATTTTTCTTTTTCACAACCACAGTATTCAAGAGCCATGTAGGGTAGGTCACTTCCCTAATTGCCCCGACGTCAAGCAATTGGTCAACCTCTTCAACAATAGCGGCAATGTGCTCTACGGCTGACCACCGGCTTTTCTGAATGATTGACTTGCATTTAGGGTCAACATTTAAACGGTGCTGCGAAACAGACGGATCTATACCCGGCATCTTGTATGGAGTCCACGCAAATACATTAAGGTTGTCGAACAGGAAGGAAATTAGCTGCTGTCTGTTGGCTTGATTCAAAGAGGCGCCAACCATGAAGGACCTGTCTGGGTTTCCGTCAATTTCAACTCAATCTAGGGCTTTCGTGGCCTTTTCACTTGGGGGCTGCCCAACGTCGTCGAGGCTCTCTCGATCCAGCATCTCAATAGAATTCACTTGCAACTCTTTTGGCGTCTTTCCAGTAAGGAGATAACATGCTTATGCTGATTTCTGGGAGCCACAGATTTGCTCAATGTCGCGTTCTGTCGGGAAGCGTAGCAGTTGATGATAGGTGCTTGGGACTGCCTGCATAGTATGCAACAAAGTTCGCCCCATGATTAGATTATACGACGATGGCAGCTTGATGACCAAGAATTCCACATCCACTGTTTGGGAGCCTGCTCGAACGGGTAGTGTGATTTTCCCTAACGAGTATTCTGGATTGGCGTCGAAGCCGAAAAGTGGATAAGGAGTCGAAGAAAGATCTGATTAGGAGAAGCCGAGTTTAGTGAATGTCTTGCAATACATAACTTCCGATTTGCTCCCCGAATCAATGAGTACGCACTCAACGATGAATTGCTTTACGCGTAACTCGATTACCAAGGGATCGATGTGGGGAAGTGTCACTCCAGCCAAATCTGAATCATCAAAAGCAATGCTTGCAGCTTCATGGGGCCGTTTAGCCGGAGTGAGTTGATTTTGAGGGTCGGGATTCGACTGAATCGTATGCACTGGGGATGACATTGGCAGGCTGTATATCATGTGGATCACGCCGAGTGGAGGCAAATCCTGTCTTAGGGCTATTGCTTTGGTTGAGTTCCTTTTTCGGACGTACTGTTGTAGTCGACCATCTTGTACCGATTCCTCAAAGTGATCCTTTAACGCATAACAACTCTCAGTGTCATGACCATGATCCTTGTGATACTTGCACTACCTATCCCGTCTTCTCGTGTCGGGAGGTCCCACCATTTTTTATAGCCATTTAAAGAATGGAAGGTGTTGGACTTTGGGCATAACCGCACTAATCGGCTCTGACAACTCCGTGTATTTCTTGTCTACGTGCCTTGTACGCCTGCCATCGACTTGCACTTGTTCATTTGCTCGGTGGAGGCATTGGTCGCTTGATCGGCAAGAATCCCGTTTTTTGTCTTGGTTAACCTGATGCTGTGGTTTAGGGCTCTAAGGTGGTACGAAATTTAATGGCTGAGCAATTTCGGAAGGGGCCGTCTTGTTGGCTATGTTTCTGGCTTTAACCTGCAAGGTGTCATCTTCCACTTTGCAGTACTCCTCAACTTTCTTCATCAACGGCCAGACTGTTTTGGGGGGTCTTCTGGTCAACGAGCTGCGGAGAGCACTATCAGGATACAAACCCATTTTAAAGGCGGTAATGGCCATGGAGTCATTGCAAGCGTCATCAACAAGATTAAAGCATTCCCAATAGCACGCCGAATACTCTCGTAAGGTTTCTCCCGACTGGATCTGCATTGCCCAGAGAGAGTCAGTGTAGACGCGCCCGAGGACTCATCGGGGTTCGCGCTGCGAAGGCGCGGAATCCGTTTTGTTCTCTAGCTACTACAGTTCGGACTCAAATGTCACGGTTCTAAATCTAATCTCACAATGTGCGATATGAGACCGATAAATCACCGAAGAGTCCAAATCCGGAAAATCGTTTTGGAAAACTGATTTTTATAAAGAAGTGACAAACATGGACTACTTTGCTAGATACAGAGTCGCCACCTAAATATTTTATTTTGGGAGAATTTAGGAAACCCTGACTCGTGCCTAAGGCCACGTCTCCGTCATCACCAAAGTTGCCTCGGCTCGGGAACTTGGGTACGATTGGGGAAGGTCATTTAATGAGCACCCCCGCTCACCCGATCAAAGATCGGCCTATACTAAACATGATATTTTGTTTTTGAAAACACCTGTGCTCTTATTTCGGTTAATTAGCTAATCTTACTATGTGATGCGCACAGCAAACAAGTATAGACTAGATCGCCTAATTTGGAACAAAACATTGCATATTCATTTGAAAAATGGTTTGAAGTTTGCCACTCGCAAGTGGGCTAAAATACAGATTTCAAGGAATTGTTCCAATTCAAGTAATCCAACCTTCACCCACAGGCATTCAGGCAGTTAATCACATAAGCAGTTAGCCTCATGGTAAGCATGCTTTCATGGCAACATTAACACACATGCAATATGCTAAAGCGTAAACACTCACAGTGTACTCTGAGCCAAAACAAAGAACTAGTTAGAAATCAATGCATGACCCTAGTTCATGTTAAGATGGCTAATGCAACACATGCGAAAATGTAACTAAAATAGGCTCGGCTATTCTAGAATGTCATGTGAAATGCAACTTGGCACATGTATTTAAATTGGAATTGAAATAGGATGCAGTTAGTTTGATGAGCCGAGCCCGGTGTATGCAATACAGACGAATGGATGCACACATGTAAGCATAAGGTATGCTAAATGAAACATACCCTAAAACTAACCATCATAAGCGATTAAGTAAAAGGGAGAAAGAAATGGAGGTTGGAAGACATGCATCACACACACGCATGCTTATTACAACAAATGGCCCTCTCGAGGGAGAGACCGAATAAGAAGCTAACTAGCTAATCTAAACTAATTATTACACAACAAATTAATTAACTAATCCTAGTTAACTAATTATTACAAAACTAATTGAATAGCTAACGCATTAACTATTAAGGTACAAACCAAGGCATAAGCTAGCTATCTAAGCATGGCAGCTAAGGAAAGAAATAAAACAGAAGCCTCAGAGGGAGAGGAATGCATGCAAGCCCGGTCGCCTCATTCGGAAATCCAATGCGATGCCCCGATTTGCCTCTGTTTTCATCTGTCCTCATAACTCTGCACCAAGCTCCAGAAAGCTGAAACTCCACCTTAGGAATCCTGTGGGAGTGTGGCCGACCACTTTTGGTCTCTAGAAACACCTGCTGACCACTTTTGGTTGTTGAAAAACCAGAAAAGTGGTCGGCCAGCTAGTTTTTTCCGGCCGCCGCCAGGATGCTTGAACTACAATTTGCTGCAACAGAGAGCAAGAAAGGGCATGGCAATGTATTTGCAAGATATGTGTGCATAACCACCCTCCCTATCATGTCATGAACTCAAGGGGGTGTGGTTCTCGACCCTCGAGCCACCAATCACACATTTCAATGCATGATGGCCGAGAGGCAAAGTTGCACAATTCAATATGGAAATGAATGCACAAGTAAACACATAAAGCCTAAAACTCTATCATGTACGATCAAGAGCGTCGGTGACCGAGAATTGAGGCACGTTTCATCACTTCAAGTATGAAACATCCCTCATTTCTCGTGTTTGGACTAACACCTATTTCAAACAACAATGCAACACATAACATGGCATGCACAATGCTATGTAACATGGAGTATGCAAAAATGCAATGCGACACAAGCATGTAAATATGCAATATGACTTAAGCATGCCAACATGCAATGCAATATGAACAACCTAACAAGGCTAATGGCATGCACAATGCACAATGCTAAGAACAACTAGCATACACAATGCAAATGGACAGCATGGCATAGACAATGCAATGTTGTAACCTAAGCATACACAATGCAAAGAACAACATGGCATACTCAATGCTATGAACTACATGGCATGCACAATGCGGTGTTACCTAAGCATACACAATGCAAAGTATGAGACATACATAATGCGATGAACATGGCATACACAATGTGATGTAATATAAGCATACTCAATGCTCAATGGCATGCATATTCAATGCAAAGCAACTTAAGATTCTAAATACGATGTAATGCATACATGCACAATGCAATGAAACAAGGGCAACTTATCAATGCTATGGACATGCATACTTAATGCAAAGCAAGATAAGCATACAAGCAACATGCAAGTGAACATGCCAAATGGACTTAAACCAAAAGGGATAGACCTCAGTCATGCCCAAATTAGTGGCCATAATGCTAGAATGAAGGCACCGAAAACACATACAAGCATGCATGCCAATTGGCTCACCAATTAAGGCACTAAAGTGCAACTCTCAAAAGCACTAAAAGAGTAAAAAGCTTGGAAGTGTAACGACACTAAGTACACTGAAATGAGATAAGAAATGATGCCAAATCATTCAATCAACACAAGCAAAGCACGCAATGGTCCTTAAAGCTTAAGACAAGCAAAAAGGAGTACGCATGAGGCATGCAATACATGGAAAATACGCATGAACTACGCATGGACAGAGCTCAAGTAGGTCAAAATAAGGACTTAAACATGTTGAGACGAGGGCTCAAATACCTAGGAAAGATGGCATGCATGCTAGGGCATAAACTACACAACAACGCATAACACTCAAAGGCATTCAAAGCATGAATGAAGTGGGAACATGGAAATGCTAAATGCTCTAAAATGAAGTATTAAATGATGTCAAATCATCTAAATAGTTCAAGGATAGCATGCAATGGTGCTCAAAGCTTGAGGCAAGCAAGAGCATTTATACTACAAGTATACAAAACATGAAGCATGTGACCAAGGCAACCCAAAACAGTCCTAGTACATATTAAAATGAGTCTAAAACATGCATGGAAGAAAGCCAAAATATGCTAGCATGAAGGGCATGAAGCATGATGAATGCAAGGCAAATAAGGCGGATTACACTACACCTATTAAGACCAAGCATGGGATGACTTAACGAATAAAAATGAAAGTTATATCATGGCAAAATAATCCCAAATAAGCACTGAAATGATGTCTCACAAGCTATGGCATAAAGACATACACAATGGTTCATGTTAAGACATAAAAGGGCAAACCCTCCAATGCATTGAATGTGTGACAAATGTGAATGTATGGCCATGAAATATGGACTAAAATCACATAATAAATGATGCCAAATCTTTGAAATAGTCCAAGTAATGCATGCTAGTGGACTCAATACATAAAGCTAACAAGCTAGATTGCACTATGGCTATACAAAACAAGTCATGCATGACCAAGACAACACAAATCAGACCTTAAAGATGATAAAATATGAACAAAGTCTTCTTAGAGCTGAGCCAAAAGCATGCTAAAATGACATGTCAAAGCATGATGCATGTTAGGCAATTTCATGGGATTGCACTACAGGTGCATGAGGCATGCAAGAGGTGACCAAACCAAACCCTAACAGAGGTATGACATGGTAAAAAAACACCTAAAACATGTTGAAATGGAAAGAAAACAAGCTAGAATGACATGCTACTTCATGAAGCACACAAAGCTAGTTTGTGTGATTTACACTACAAGTGTATTAACCATGCATGGAGTGACCAAACCAAGCTAAAATAGTGGTATGCCTTAGCAAAATAACCACAAATACAAGCTAAGATATGGCCAACAAAAGCTTAACAAAGATGCTCAAACATGAGGCATATGAAGCAAACAAACAAAATGCAAGGAGAGGGGATGACCCTCTCCTATTTAGGACTCCAAAACAACCTTTCCACCACTGAAAATCCTCTAGATTTCAGTGGTAGAAAGGTCATGCAAAGGCTTCACCAAGAGCCTAAAGGGATAGCTCAAAACAAGGCCTAACAAGGCCTAAGAGGGAGTAAATCACCCCAAACGAAAAAGAGACCTTAAACAACTATTTTAAGCACTTAAATATAGAACTTTTTTTAGTAAGAAGTTAAGCTCAAAATAGCATGCAAAAGGGTCCAAAAGCTTAAGCAAAAATGGGGGTTTTAAAGGTCAAAGACTCACCCTTGAAGACCTTCTTTAAAGCTGCAACTCTAGCAACTTTTTCAAGCTCAAAGCAATCCAAGAACACCAAAACCAGCTCCTAAGCACCTCAGTAGCAAAAGGATGGTGTTTGAGTGTGTGTTTATGTGTTAAACTAAGACAAATCTACACTTTTGAAGCACAAAAATGAAGAAACAAGGCAAGATAGATACAAGATAATATGTATCACTCAAAGGTGATTTTTCTGAACCTAGAGGAGGGAGGAGGAGCCTCCCTCTTATAGAGAGCAAAAGCCAAAGCTTCTTGGAGAAGCTAAGGGCCAAGGCAATCCCTCCATACACGTGTATGGAGGATAGCTCTGGTGCCCTCCAGTTGTGCCAGCTGGCCAAAAATATCTCCAAAAAGGTGTCAAAAAGCAGTCGACCACTTAAAGTGGTCGGCCTACTACTTAAAGTGGTCAGCTGACCACTTTAAGTGGTCTCTCAGAGAAACAACTGGTCGGCCATAGGTGGGAGAGGTCTAGAGCATGAAACAAAACTAGTGGTGTGGTGGTCAACCAATAAATGTAGCCCAAAGACCAAGCAAGCCAGTTATCCGATCAGAAAACTGGCTGGCAGAAGGAAAAGTGGTCTCCAAGGAGAAAAAGTGGTCTCCCACCCTTGTGCCACCCTTCAAACAAGGTTTGTACCAAAAACAAACCAAAACGGATGCAAGACGAGAGATCGGGAGGCAAAGCACGCGGCCAAAAGCCTCGAAAACTAGCTGACGAGCACCAAAAATGGTTTACAACCACAAAAGTGGTCTCCCGGACCACATTGTTCCTCTAGGCAGAGGCAACAAGGTGTGGTTCAAAAACCATGCCAAACGGAGAACGTTAAGCGGTCCCGAGACAAGGTGCGCAGCCAAAGGCTCCAAAAACCATAAACTAGTCTCCAAGAGGGAAAAGTGGTCTACGACCACAAAGAGATGGTCTACAAGGCCTGTCCCTCCCTCTGGGAAGAGAAACAAAGTTCGGTCCACAAATCGAGCCGAAGCACAAAAGAGTTCAGAGGCCCAGAGGCAAGGCTCTCAATCAAAACTCCGAAACCTCTAAACGAGCACAACATGCACCATCACCGAGCGCTCAATCGATGACGTCTGAGTCTTAAGGTCAGTCAAAAATGGGGTGTCTACAATTGGCTTGCTTCGACTGGACCTCATTGGTGATAAATCTTGCCCTGAAGGATTTTTGTAGTTGATGGAAACTCTTAATCGACGCCGGCTCCAACTTATAATACCATCTGATGACCAACGATCCCAAACTGCTCAGAAATATTCTGCACATGAGAGCTTTGTCATCTGCATGCAACGTCATGGCTTGCTTGTAGTGACGGATATAATCTGTGGGATCCGATTTCCCGTCGTACAAGGTGAACAACAGGGCTTTGAACTTCTTGGGTAGTACTACCTTCGCGATCTGTCGCACAAAGGGATCATGCTAGTCCTTTTCGTCTGAACCATTTCATCTTTGCTTATGCCTTATACGTGGACTCTCTTCAGAGGAACTGGTAGTTTCGAGTCGTCCTTTCTGTTTGGGCTCCGGGGATAATGAGTCAGAGTCGCTGTTAGTGTCTTGTTGTCGGGCTCGAGGTCGTCGACCACTTGCCCTCAAAGGTCATTCCGGACCTTGGCATATAGCTTGTTTGGACTTCGCCACTTCTAAGGCTAAATCCTGACGAAGACGTTCGTTCTCAGTGATCATGTTCTCCAACCTTTGTTCATTTTGCTTTGCTTGTTCCATGATCGTTTGCATTGTCTCATGCACTGAAGTCGAGGGTGAGTCGAAGTTCAAGGCGCATCTTGCGACAGTAGTCTTTGGTCCCAGCATGTTTGTTGGGGTGAGATCATCTCGCGGTGTAGTTTCGTCAGCGATTATCGGAGGATCTTCCGTTGCGCCCGCCATGGATGTAGTTGAGTATTCCCATAAACAGCGCCAATTGTGGGGAAATGGGTTAGAAATACTCCTTTGATCCACTAGGACGCTCGAGGTCCTCAGCTAATGACCTGGATGACCTGAAAAGAAACAAACACTCCGGTCGGGGTTGCCGGAATTAGCACTCCGACGGTTAAGTCAGTATATACTCTCTTAGTTACTTGTATTTTAAGTTAAGCACAATGATTCTCACATACCTCTTTCTAGCTGATGTTCTTTTATTTATATCTTTTCTTCCTTGGGCCTCGGGGCTGGGCCCACTTTCAATTCGCCGTATAACTATTTACTCGGCTCCTTTTGTTACAAACCGCTTTTCACTCGGCCCCTTACTCAACTGGCTATTTAGCTGAATAGGGCAGGAGTTAAATGTGCAAGACGGGGCCAAATGCGATGTATACATTTCAACTCCAGGTCCAATTATTTGGCCTCTTTACGACTCCCAATATTCGGCCCCCACAAGCTTCCATCTCATAAACCAGAGAATATGGAGTTGCCCCAGTAGATGTCTGAATTGATGTTCTATAGCCCCAAAGAGCAAACAAAAATTTTTCCGGCCAGTCCCTGTAAGTATCAACCATTTTCTGCAAAATGTTCTTGATGTTCTTGTGGGCGGCCTCAACAGCTCCGTTGGTATGCGGCCGATATTTGGATGACTTATGAAAAGCCACATTGTATTTCTGTAACAAGTCGATCACTTCTCTCTTGAAATGGGAGCCATTGTCTGAAATGATCTCATTTGGGACCCCATAACGACAAATGATATTATTCCTGATGAACTTGGCTACATGCGACGCTTTCAGCACTGCATAGGATTGGGCCTCGACCCACTTTGTAAAATAGTCTATTACCACCAAGATATACTCATGCCCATTCGACCCTTTTGGTGTAACTGCCCCAATAACATCAATTCCCCAGACTGAAAAAGGCCATAATTAAGTCATGTTGTACAGCTTCGACGACGAGATATTCATGCGATTTGTATGAATTTGGCATTTGTGGCATCGCCAAACAAAACCAATACAATCCTTTTCCATGGTTGACCAGTAGTAACCTTGCCTGAGAATCTTTCAGGCAAGCATTACTCCACTCATGTGCGATCCGTACTCCCCTCCGTGGATGGCCTCTATTAGGCACTTTGACTCTTCTGTATCAACACACAACTTATGCATTCCCAGATGACCTCGTTTGTACAATTTACCCACGTAGATGATAAACTGAGCAGCCATTCATCGTATTGCCCTTTTATCTTTGGCATTTGCCGTTAGTGGATAAACCTCTTTTTCTAAAAAGTTCTAGATATCATAATACCAAGGGTTCTGATCTTGTACTTCATCTATTGCGGCGATCAACTCGTAGGCCAGCGCATATCTCTGTTCAATAATGATCAGACGCATCTGGACTCCCAAAGGGATGTCTATCATGGAAGATAGAGTTGATAAGGCATCAGCGAACCTGTTGTTCTCTCTTAACAGATGCATGAAGGTTAGCTTCTTAAACCTAGGAATCAGAATATCCAAGGTTTGGTGATAGATTTTCATCCTTTCTTCCTTAACCTTCCAGTCTCCTTTTGCTTGAGACACAACCAGGTTCGAGTCCCCAATGACGTCCAACTTTTTTGCCCCTAGTTCCAGGGCGGCTTCCAATCCAACAATGCACGCTTCATATTCTGCCTCGTTGTTGGATACTTTGAACCAAAGTTTGAAGGCGAAAGGTATATGGGAATTGTCGGGTGCTATCAGCAACACCCTGTAGACCGCCCGGAACTCACTCCCGTGTGAGGGCGCAAATTGGGTTCTAGCTACTACAGTTTGGACTCCTGTCATGGTTCTGAATCTAATCTCACAAAGTGCAATGTGAGACTGATAAATCACCAAAGAGTCCAAATCCGGTAATTGGTTTTGGAAAATCGATTTTAATCAAGAAGTGCCAAACATGGACTGCTTTGCCAGATTTCAGAGTCGCCACCTAAATATTTTATTTTGGAAAATTTAGGAAACCCTGACTCGTGCCTACGGCCACATGTCCGTCATCACCAAAATTGTCTCGGCTCGGGAACTTGGGTACGAAGGGGGAAGGTCATGCAATGAGCACCCCCGCTTGCTCGATCAAAAGATCGGCCTCTACTAACATAATATGTTGTTTTGAAAACACATGTGTTCTTATTCTGATTTATTAGCTAACTTACTACGTGATGCGCACAACATACAAGTATAGACCAAATCACTCAATTTGGAACAAAACATCTCATGTTTGTTTTTCAAAAATGGTTTGAAGATGTTATTCGCAAGTAGGCTAAAACGCGGATTTGCTACCAAACAAGGTGGGCTTCTAACATGATGATTTGCCACAACCAAGTGGGCTTAAAAAGCACATTTGATGAATTGTTCCAATTCAAGTAATAAAGCCTTCATCCACAGGCATTCATGCAGTTAAGCCTATAAGCAAATAGCCTCATGGCAAGCATGCTATCATGGCAATATGCAATCACACTCATGCAATATGCTAAAGCGTAAACACTCACAATGTACTCCAAGCCAAAACAGAAGCTAATTAGTAATTAATGCATGATCCTAGCTATGTCAACAATGCCTAATGCAACACATGCAAAATGCAACTAAATAGGCTCGGCTATCTAAGATGGCATGTGAATGCTACAATTGATACATGTATTCAAATAAGTATTGAAATACGATACAGTTTGAATGATACACCGAGCCCGGTGCATGCAAGACAAATGAATGATGTACGCATGCAAAGCATAAGGTATGCTAATTGCAATATGCCCTAAACTAACCATCAAAAGCTGAAAAGTAAAAGGGAGAAAAAAATGGGGGTTGGAAGACATGCACACATGCACACACCCTTATTACAACATTGTGCCCTCTCAACGGAGAGTCCGAATAATATGAAAGCTAACTAGCTATGCTAATTAAGCTAACTATTGCAAACTAACTAATTAACTAACTATTCTAGCTAATTAATTATTACAAACCAAATTGAATTGAATAACCAGCTAATCTAAGCTAATTAATTAAACTAATTAATTACAACACATGTAATTAACTGCAACTAGCTAGTAAAGCAGTAAAATGGCCTCATGGGCGAAGGAGGCATGCATGCTCGGTCACGTCCTCCCGGAAATCCACCGCCTTGCCTCTAAATAACTCGGTTTGCACACTTTTGTACTTCTGAAAATTATGCCAACTTCTAGAATGTTTCTAACCCACCTTAGGAACATGCTGAGGGATGGTCGGCTAAGAGGGATAGCCATCGGCCACTTCTGATAGCCGATCGGCAACCTTGGTGGTCGGTCAGCAACTTTGATGGCCGGTCGGCCACTACTTCCTGCAATTTTTCCTTTTGCTGCAACAGAGCACAAACAGAGGCATGACAGTGTATTTGCAAGGAAATGTGTGTGCAACCACACTCCTTATCATGTCTCAAGCTCAAAGGAGTGTAGTGCTCGACTCTTAAGCCACCAATCACGTATCTCAATGCATGATGGCCAAAGAGTCAAGCTTGCACAATGTTGATGAATGCACAAATAACACATAGGACTCGAGAGGCCTCCACCCTATCATGCACAATCAAGGGGGACGGCGACAAAGAAATGAGGCGCGTTTCATCTCTTCAAGTATGAAACGCCCCTCGTTTCTCATGTTTGGATTAACATCCGATCCAAACACAATGCAATGCAACATACATGCAAACAACATGCTTATCTATCAACGCTAGAGTGGTATGCACAAGGCTCTATCATGTAAGCAATGCATGCATGGCATGTTTAGGAGCTAAGGCATCAAGGCAAGTGAAGTGTATCACACAAGAGGCATGCAATACAATGCTCAATGGACTTAAACCAACCCCAAACAGACCTCATGCATGCTCAAACAATGGCCAAAATGTGCTGAAATTTAAACACAAGAAGCAAGAAAAGCATGCTTAACTCATGGCTCGCAAACAAGGCACAAAGCTCAACCCTCAAACGCATTGAAAGAGTGATAAACATGAGAGTATAACAAGGCTATATGCTTTGAAATTATGTGTTAAATGATGCCATATCACTCAAACAACACAAGTATAGCATGCAAGAGGCCCTAAAACACAAGGCTAGTAAAGGGCAATACACAAGGAGCATGCAATACTAAGCTTAAACAATTAAACCAACTATGGACAGAGCTTAACCACGCCAAAACAAAGGCCAAGACATGATGAAAAGGGAGCCCAAAAGCTTATACAAGCATGCATACACATTGGCTCACAAACAAGGCATGAAGACACAACTCTCAAACACATTGAAGGAGTGGAAAATGTGATAGTGTGGCAATGAAATATGCTTTGAAATCATGTGAGAAATGAGGCTATAACATGCAAACATCACATTCCAAGCATGCTAGGGACCTCAAACACAAAGCTAGTGAAGTCAACTATGCCATAGCTATACAAAGCAAGCCATATATGACCAAGACCACTTAAAACAGACCTCAAGCATGTCAAAACATTATAAAAAATGTTCTGGAATCAAGCTAATACATGCTAAAATAATAGGTGTGGGGGCCGAATATTAGGAGACGTAAATAAGCCGAATAGATGGACCAGGAGAGTCGAATTGTGCATCGTATTCGGCTCTATTTGGCCAAATAGCCGGTTGAGTAAGGGGCTGAGCGGAAAATGGTTTGCAGTTAAAGAAGCCAAATAAATAGTTATACAGCGAATCGATAGTGGGC
Source organism: Camellia lanceoleosa (assembly GCA_025200525.1). Classification (NCBI taxonomy): domain Eukaryota; kingdom Viridiplantae; phylum Streptophyta; class Magnoliopsida; order Ericales; family Theaceae; genus Camellia; species Camellia lanceoleosa. Next base: position 40,063,179 of record CM045772.1, read on the forward strand.
CCAACCCCGGGGTCAAAGAAAGAAAAGATATAAATAGAGAAACATCAGACAGAAAGAGGTATGTGAGAACTAGTATGCTTAACTTAACATACAAGTAATCCAGAGAGAGTAGAGATTGACTTGTCCGTCGGAGTGCTAATTCCGGCACCCCCGACCGGAATGTTCATTTCTTTTCAGGTGTCTATCTGAGGATCACGAGCGTCCCCAGGATCCGAACCAAAGACTATTTCCAAACCACATCCCCACAATAGGCTACAACATCAAGCATTTTAAACTAGTAAGCACGATTTGCACTACAAGTACGAAATGCAAGCAAGAAGTGACCAAACCAGTCAAAATCAAAGTTAAAAATGCCCAAAAAGACACAAAAACATGCTCAAACTAAGCCTCAAGAAGGGAGAAATACATGCTCATTTGATAGGTCAACAACACATGCTAACAAGACAAGAAGGAGGGGACCACCCCCTCCTATTTTGAGCCTCAAAACAAGTTTTCAACCACTGAAATTCCTCTGGAATTCAGTGGTTTTAAGACCAAAAAAGAAGTTGTTTGAAAAGCTTGAAAGATAGCTCAAAAGGCCTTACAAGCCATGGAGCAAAAGGGAGGAAACACCCCCTAGCCAAACAAGGCTTAAACCAACATTTTTAAGACTGAAAATCAGACCTTTTTGTAGTTCAACACCACCCCCAAAAAACAGCCCAAAACAATGGAAAAGGGATGGTGAAGCAAGTGTGCAGAACAAATACAAAAGAGGAGAGTTATACCTCTTGATGCACAGCAGCAAAACAGGCAAAAAATCTGAGCTCAAATCACCTTTTGGAGCTCAAACAAAGGCCTTGTTTGGTAGGGCTTATTTCCAGCTTATTTCAGCTTTTAGTTTAATCTAAGCTATTTTAATGTGTTTGGTTCAACTTAACAATATAGCTTATAGCTTTTTGTAAGTCAAAAATCAACTTATTCTTTGAGTGGGGGAGGAAAAGCTTAATTTATAAGTCAAAAATCAGCATATGTTCACAGTTATAAGCTATAAGGTATTAAGCTATAAGCTATAATCACTTTCCCATAGCTCTACCAAACGGGCCAAAGTCCCAAGTAAGCTTCAAGCAACCTCCTCCCAAAGATAGGCAACTTTGATAAAGGATGCATAGGCAAACTAGGCATGTTTCTCTACTTCTATGCACAAAAGGGCAAGAGAGAGAGCAAACTAAAGAGAAAGGCTGAAATTTAGCTCTGAAATTTCTAGAGAGAGAGGAATTTTTTAGAGAGAGAGGCTCCAAAATTGCTTCAATGTTCTCTCCTTGAATATATGAGATATAGCTTCATATATAGCAAAAAGAGAGCATTTGGTCAAAAATATCCGAGCTATGACAGATGGCACAACCTGGAAACAGTTGAAAGACAAAATATCTTCAAAAATTTTGAGTTTGAGTCACTCTTGGCTGGCCGACCATCTTTGGGGCTGACCTGCTACTTGTGATGGCCGACCAGCCATCTCCGTGGCCAACTGTACACATTTGTGGCCGACAAGACATTCGGCTCTGTAGGTCCAACTTTAAATGGGCATAACTCCTTCATATGGACTCCTTTTCAGGTCATTTTTGTGTCCAAATTGAAGCCCCAAAAGTAAGCTTTCCAATGGTGGAAGCCTTGCATCAAAATTATAATTGTTCTAAGAGATATCCCTCTTTTAGTGAAGACTACTCATTTCCAACTCAATCGGATTGATGCCTAACTTCAACCAACCATATCTCTCCCATCCGGACTCGACTTTAGGAGATTCTTGAGTGTAAAATGAAGCCTCAGAAGTCTTCTTTCCAATGGTGGTGGCCTCATAGCCTAAATCCAAGTGTATGGACAGATAGGCTCAATTTAGCAAGGGCTGCTCGACTCTCTCTCAACGATTCATGCCCATCTTTTCCCCCAACTTGGTTTCTTCCCTCTCCTCTTCTTTTCTTCAACTCCAAACCCCTAAACAAGATGTTTTAAAGATTTTTTCAAAGAGTTCACCTCTCTTTCATTCATTTTCACTTTGTTCTTGCTTGGTTTACCGAAAAGCGCAACATTTAACAAAATGCGAGCGTCAAAACATCGTAGGAACTTTTTCAAAAACTATTTTGAAAGAGAGGGTTTCAAGGTCTAAAATCTTTTGATCAAGATTGTTTTGGTCCAAAAGGGGTATGACGTTGGGATTTGACTCTCTCTTTGCTGAAGAAATTGAACCTTTACCCTACACACCTTTCACCACCAAGTAAACCATCAGTAGTGCCCAAGTCTTAAGGGCAGTCAAAAATGGGGTGTCTACACACCCCTATCCCATAACAGTACTGGTTAGACGCTCCGTCAAAGTATATTATCCAAATCTCTTCCTCAACCTGCAGAATAGCCTCATCTGGGAATAAGTATTCTACTGCTTCGTTCCCTTCCACTATGTGATCTGCCAGAAGCTCTGCTACTGCTCTCCCCTTGACAGACTAGCGAGTCACTTATTTCTAATCAAATTCGGAGAAAAGAAGCAACCAACGGGCTAGCCTACCCCTAAGTGCTGGTTTCTCAAAGAGATATTTGATGGGATCTAATCTCAAAACCAGGATTACGGAGTAACTTCTTGGTAGCCCATACCAAGGCTAAGCAAGTCTTCTCCAACGGGGTGTAACAGGTCTCATATTCTAGCATCTTCTTGCTCAGGTAATAAATGGCTTTCTGCACTCTATCCTCAGATTCTGCAAGCATAAGCATTGTCGGTCGGTTAATAAGATTGATTCTTGTGATACAAAATCAACGGCTTCCCCGGCTCTGGCGGTGACAACACGGGTGGGTTTTGGAGGTACTGCTTGATTTGCTCAAAAGCAAACTGACATCCGTCATCCCATTGGAATTTCTTTCCTTTCTTCAAGAGACCAAATAGTTGTTCACAAGTCAAGGTTAATTTTGTAATAAACCGTCTTATGAATTGCGCTTTACCCAGAAAGCCTCGTATCTCCTTTTTAGTCCTTGGTGGTGGCATTTCTAGTATGGCCTTGATTTTGGAAGGATCGACCTCGATGCCCCTCTGTGTAATCAAGAAACCTAGTATTTTCTCTGTCATGATGCCAAAAGGGCACTTCTATGGATTCAGCCTCAACCGATATTCTTTGATCCATTAGAAAAATTTCTTCAAGGCAGTGTAGTGGCCTTCTCTTTCCTTGGACTTGACAATCATGTCATCCACATACACCTCAACCTCTTTGTGGATCATATCATGCAAGATAGTGGTTGCAGCCCATTGATAAGTAGCCCTAGCATTTTTCAAACCGAACTGCATCACCTTGTAGTAGTTGGTTCCCTACAGTGTGGTGAAGGCAGTCTTCTCTCTATCCTCGGGTGCCATCAAGATCTAGTTATACCCAGAAAACCCATCCATAAAGGAGAGCAACACATGGCCTGTGGTAAAGTCCACCAATTCATGAATGTGGGGTAGAGGAAAGTCCTCTTTCGGACTAGCTTTGTTCAGCTCTCTAAAATCCACACACACCCGAATTCTGCCATCTTTCTTCAGCACCAGAACAATGTTGGCCAACCAAGTCAGATACTCAGATACTAGCAAAAACCCTGCCTCTATCTGCTTGGTGACCTTCTCCTTGATTTTTAAAGCCCAATCCGGGCGTATTCTTCAAAGCTTCTGCTTGACGGGTCGGGCCTGTGATAACCCTGTTCCGTATTATGCTAAATGGTCCTTATTATAAATGTGATTATGTGTTTGATATAATTATGTGAGAATATTTGGTTTTGAATTTCTATATGTTCACCATAGGAATATCTGTTTGATTATCCGCTTTGGAAATTAAATTGAAGGCCCTATCGGCCACGAAACCCGAAATTGATTGCGCCATTGTGATTAACTTAATTTTTAGAGCCTACGGTGAAATTTAATTAGAAATTGATTCGGGTCAGATTAAATTGATTTAATTAATGGCATAGTGCCCAAATTATTTAATATTATAATTTTGGTTAGTGGGACTTTTATTTATAGGGCCATATACACTCTCCTTTATTTCCTTTGAGCTCAAAAATCTGAGTTATACAATTATGACGGAGAGAGGGCCGGCCATAGAGAGAGAAAAGGGGAGAAATTGTGCAATTTTGGCTCAAAGCTTGGAAACCTTGAAGATTTCTCAAGAATTTGCTATAGATTGTGAGAATTAAAGCTCCTAGGTGAGTATTTCATGGATTCTAGTTCGTAATTTTGTGTATTCAAGCTAGTTGGGTAATCAAGAGTAAGTTTGGCATGAAATTGAGTTGCATTTGTTGAATTTAAAGTCAATAGATGCATGCATGTAGGAAATTACTATGAATTTTCATGTTTGAGCATAAAATATGTAATCCATGTTGAAGTTTTGATTAATAACCATGTATTTGATCATCTCCTCACCAATTAAGTTGAGGATATTGTGTATATTTCACATGCAAGTGTAAATCATGGGAGTTTGAGTCTTGCCTGTTTGAATCTAGTGTGTTGGTGATGAGTTTGAGTTAATTTGAGACATGCATGTGATTAAATTGTGAAATTGAGCTTCATTGTGTTGTAATTTGGTGTTTATACCATGTTAGAATATGTATATGTGAAGTTTGAGCCAAAATCATGCATTTAGAACCTTTGAATACCTACTTGAAGCTCAAGAATGTGTTCTGGAAAACCCAGAATTTTTTATGTCCGCTCGAGCGGGGAAAGTGCCGCTCGAGCGAGGAATTCGTGCTCCCAGTATTTTTGTAGACATGGATGTCCGCTCGAGCAGGGAAGTTCACGCTCGAGCGGGGAGCCATCTAGAGAGGCCTTCTGCTCGAGCGCCAGAGTCCAAGATCGAGCGTAAATTCGATGCGTCCAGTACTTTTGCAGGCCTCAAGGGTCCGCTCGAGCAGGGAAGTCCATGCTCGAGCGGGGACCCTGTTTTCTGAAATTTTGAAAATGCATTATGTGTTCCGTTTTCCGTTCCCTTTCACTTCTAAGTACTCTTAGGCATACATTGAGCATTGTAAATGAGTTAAAAGAATAAGAATTAAGCCTAAAGAGGAATATGTGAATTAAGAACGGATTGAATCGGTTGTGACCCATATGTGTTATGTGATGTGTAAGGTCAAGCTCCAGGGCAAGTCAATCAGCCGATCACTGTGAGTAATATCTTAACAAAGATATCTGAAATATGTTGTTGTCCAATTGCTTACTTCTATGTAAGTTTTATAAGTTCGTTGATTCGATTGCTGGACAATGTTTGCTATACCAAATGAGTCGGCCAGAGGCCAGTCTGATCTGAATAATAGAATGAATGGGCCAAAGGCCGTTTTGACATGAACGAATGGGCCAGAGGTCGTTTTAACATGAATGAATGGGCCGGAGGCCGTTTTGACATGAATGAATGGGCTAGAGGCCGTTTCGACATGAACGAATGAATGGGCCAAAGGCCAGTTTGTCATCTGAATGGGCCAAAGGCCGTTTTGACACAAATGAAAGTTTAAATAGGCCGAAAGCCAGTTTGACACGAATAACAGTTTGACACGAATGATAGCTTGACACGAATAACAGTTTGACATGAAAGTATGAATGGGCCAAAGGCCAGTTTGACACGAATAACAGTTTGACATGAATGATAGCTTGACACGAATAACAGTTTGACATGAAAGTATGAATGGGCCGAAGGCCAGTTTGACCTGAATGATACGAATGAATTGGGCCCGAGGCCGTATGATGTGTTTGGAACCGTAGTTACTTAACTTACATATGTCTATGTGTGTGTGTATTAGTTAGAAATATAAACAGGGCCCAAGGCCGTTTGGGGTATATTGTTCTAATGTATATTCTTTATTTGATATTATTCACTAGGCTTTCGCTCATGCTCATTCATGTGTTTATAGGTGAGCCAAGAGGGGTCCAGACCCAGCCTCAGTGAAGTCTTTGTGGAACAACTAAGGTTTTGAAAAGTCAGCCCTTGCGTCTCACGCACGAGACACGTGTTCACCCTTTTGCCATTCTATACTCTCTTGTCATGTTGGCAAGGACTTTGGTTTACATCTGTGTATAGTTTTGTTTGGCTGACTTAGATTTGAATGATCCTGTCTATACAGAACTTTATGTTAATATACTTTTTGCTGTGAGTTATTAACATATGTATGTATGGAATGTTATGATATGCATATAAGCACGGCTCTATGGACAAAGTTTTAAATTTGCTTCCGTTTGGCCCCTTTACTCTGATGAGTTTTGTCTTATTTGGTTTGAGGCCGTAGGTAATCTCGTGATTACTGGCCGGTTATGGCCTTAACCCATAGCGGCGGGTTCGGGTCATGACAGGGCCTCAGGATCAAGAGGGATCTGATGCTGTACAATCTCAGGATCGATACCACACAAAAGCACTTTGAAATCTTTTAATAAAGTGACTAAGCACTCGCGTTCCTCCGAAGACAACGTGGACCTGATCTGGACCAGACTCGGATCCTTCTCAGTACCCATATTAATTGGAGTGATTTCATCAACAAGAGGTTTTACAAACCTCTCCTCCTCTTGATCAATCAAATGTTTCAAAACCAAAGAAATTCCTTCCTTGTCGTTTTTATCAAAATTTTGAAAGTCATGGCCAGTGCAATATACAAGTGGCATAGAGAAGTACTTAGAAACGATAGCGGTATCATTTTCATTCAAACATTCTAGCTCATCTAATTCCTCAGTTACAACCGACTCAAAAGAAAAGGAAAAAGACAACCTGGACAAAACTACGACATCTGGATTATCAACCCCAGGAATAATGAACTTTGACACAGAAGAACTAGAATCTGATTCCGACTCCATAGACTTTGTGGAATCAGATTCTGGCTCACTACCTAATTCAGAACCGCTGGACAAAAAGCCCTCCTCTAGCTGCCAACTGAGAGAGGGTGCGTTAGATGCATCTAGAATACCACCGGAAGGGTCCACACCTGATTGATCTCCAATCATAGAAATGGTGAAGTCATCCCCCAAGCTCTCCAGTTTGATCTGAGGATCCGAAAGGAGACATGCCAGCACTACTCCTATCTCAAGTTCACTGCTGTTGGACTTACCCTCTGTACTCTATTCTGCCTCAACAGGTAGGTCAATCTATTCCTCAGTGGCTTCATCCTCTTACAGCTGTAGGTTGAAGAAAATCTCAAAGCCGGGCAGACACTGCTTCTCAGAGTTCAACCATGGCTCAGGAAAGCCGCAAAACGGGAAGTCTTCCCCTTCCCAGACAAAGCGGCCGTTCAGAGTTCCCTGAATTGGCCTGTGCACAAGCTTGTAGTGCTAAAGGCATGAGGGTTATGCGACACTTCGGCCAATGCAATAACACCCTTCCGACCGCTCTTTCCTAATCCCATCCCGAGAATATGTTGTAGCTTGTTCATGAGGTAGACTGATTGAGCACTGACGTACAACCCCTCATCAATAACTAAAATGTTTTGCACCACCCGGGCCTCAACCAAGGTAAAATCAGACAAGAAAACATCCTCGTCACCGTGTACAATCTCCAGTATAGGTTTAGTGACCTCCGGCAGAGGATGTATAGATGAATTCCCGAAAACAGTGGCTACCCCTTTTCCAAGAGGGTACTTCAGCATTTGATGCAAGGTGAAAGAAACAACTTTTACTTGGTGCAGCCAGGGTCGCCCAAGTAATAAGTTGAAGGTAGCCGAAACATCCAAGACATGAAACTCAATATCCTGTGGTGCTCGGCCAACCTGTGTTTTGATCTGAACTGTTCCCATCACTTCTTTGCTTGTGTTGTCATAAGCCCGGATCACCTAGGCCGTTGGTACAAAGTCTGCTGGCTTCAAGCCAATAGCATAGGTTGTGCGCGACGGACAAACATTGATCGCAGACTTAGTATCAACCAATACAATTGGTACCCACTTCTCCCTGCATTCAACTGAGATGTATAGCGGTTTGTTATGCGCAGAGCCCTCGCGCAGCAATTCCTTATCAAAAAAGGTCAAAGATGGTGCAGCACCCCCTAGGAAGACTAGTCCCACTAGTTGTTCGGGAGTTGTGTCGATAGATAGCTTAGCCTTATCCATTGTTGACAGGACAGCTTGCCAGTGCACGCACGAAGCCATAAGCAACCCCCAGATAGATATGTCCGCTTGGATCTTCTTTCACTGCTTCAGCACAGCTTCTTCCTCTAACAGTTTGTCCCTCTATCTTTCGGCCTCTTTATCCTTTCCGGATGTTTCTGGTTGGTCCAAGTGTGGGGGCTTAAAGTACCGCCCACTTCTAGTCAAATGATCCACTTCCTCAGAATACCAAGTGTCGTCTGGCAAGTCTTGACCGTAATCTTCATCAATGTGGGCAAAATGCAGATCATCATATTCCCACCATATTCCTTCGGCAACCGACAGACAATTGTCTGGTTCCATTATAAGTATTCCCACGTCAACATCACAATCATTCCTCGCAGGGCCTTGGGCTTTTCCAGCCTTCTAACTATTCTCGTCCCTTTCCTGTTCAAACTGCTTCATTGCGGCTTCTTGTTCTGTATGAGTAGTACTAACCATGCCTGATTCCTGAGCAAAATTCTTAATACCGGTGCCCTCTAGATATTTTGCCTTGTCCTCGGCCGTTTCGGCCCTTGTAGCAGTTCCTGCTTCTGGCTGTTCTAGCTTTAGTTGAAGTCCCTCATCCACATCAGGTTCATCACTGAGCCACCCAGAGTTGTCTGTCCACCCGTTCAAATCGAACTAGTTAATGTGCACATCTCCTAAATCTTGCTCGTCAAAAAACTATAGATTATCGATGTCTTTCTCCAGATCAGCTAGATCATCTAATCCCTGGCTTGGACCATCCTCCTAGACCACACTAACCTTCAGTCCTGTTGGCAACTCTATTTCTGGTTTGACTTGATTGGTTGGCACAATGTAGTGGCACGGGTTGTATTCCTCTTCAGATAAGTCCACGGAGCCCTCAGTTACTGAACTGACATTCCCACTCTCCACCAAGGCTAGCCTGCCTTCCTCTACCACAGTCACCACCACTGGTTTAGGTTGGGATATGGATGCATTCATCATGCATAGGTCTGTGCTTTCCGGGATGAACAGCGCCGGCTTAGGTAGGTGGGAGGGGATGATGTTTATACTGGGGTCGTAAGGGATGGCCAGTGTATGGATGAGATTTATTTGCCAAGGTGGAGGGACCTGGTTATGTGGTGAGAGAGGATTTGTAGTGACGTTAGGCTTTTGAGGAGGCGTTATCACCTTATTGTCAATGAAATCTTGAATCTCATGACTTAATCTGAAGCATAGGTCAGTGTCGTGACCATGCTGTTGATAAAAAGCACAGTATTTGGCCAGGTTTTGGGAAAGAGGATCAGGTAAGAGGCGAGGCTCTAGTGGCTTCAGGTGCCCCTTTTTTATCAGAACCCCTAAGGCTTTGGATAAGGACATGTATAGAGGGGTGAAGATCCTTTGGCCCCGGGGCTAGTGCTTCGAGGTTTGTGAGGTTGTATCGGATATACCGGCAAAGGAGTTGGCAGTTTTTGGTGTGGTGGTGACCATACCCACATCTGAAGGCCTTGCAGCTGCACTACCACTCATAGTCGCATTAGAACTGCGTGTGAAAGCCCTCTTAGGCTGCTCTTTCTCGTGGTCTATCAGACCCTGCTTCATTGCATCCTCTATCTGCACCCCTATTTCGTGGAGGTCAGCAAAAGTAGACAGAGGTAGGACTATCATCTTATGTAACAATCTTGGTTGCAGATTATGGACCACCATTCTGATCTGGTCCTTTTCAACCGGCTGGACTGTCGTCATAGAGGCCTTGGCTCTTCACCGGGTGACAAAATCCAAAAAGCCCTCCTTCGCCTCCTGGTGTGTTGCTTCGAAATCATGAGTTATGACCTTGATCTAAGTGTTGTAGGAGTACTGTGCTATGAAGGCCTCGGCCATTTCCTCTCAGTTTCTCTTCACAGAGTTTTCAAGCTTAGCATACTAGATGACTGCTATACCCGATAGGGTCTGACCAAAAAGCGATAGCTTCTGTAGTCTGGTGATGTCAAAAAATAGCCCTAGATGGACTATAGGATCCCCTAAACCATCAAACCAGTCTATATGCGACATTTTGAATCTGTCTGGCAATGTCACCACCGACTCCGTATAGCCATCCTCTATATCAGGGATCGAATTCACACATTATGCCCGTTTAAAGGGCTTCTCAAGCTTGCTCACTTTCAACGCAGTAGGGTCGACGTCGAATTCAAACGGCGCCTCTATCGAGTAAATTGGTGCCTTGGAGGTCTGAGGCGGGATAGGATTTTCCTGAATGCTCATGTTTTTCTAGACATTAATTGTGACCCCGGGTGCTAGAATTCCCGCTGGGGGTGCATGGGATGCTGAGGCTACTGCAGGTTGTGACTGCTGTTGTTGAAGCCTTTTAATTACCTCTGCTTGGCGGGCTACAACCTTGGCTTGGCGAGCTGTGGTCTTAGCTTGCCAGGCAGCATCTAGTTGCATGTTCTCAATTGTCTGTTGGAGTTGACGAAGCATGTCTTCCATGTTGCCTGGAGGACTTTGAACTGCCGGAACTAGCGAGTAGTCTCTGTCTGGAATAGAAGTAAATGGAAGAGCCTGACTAGGCACAGGCAAGGTAAACGGTGACTGTTGAATCAGTGAGTTATGCCTAACCCTCCTCCATCTGGTAACCGGCGGGAGTGAAGCAAACATTGGCTGTCCTCTCACAAGATCCCCAAATAGGTAAAGTCGCCTTACTCAGGTCTAGAGTGCTTGAGGGGTAACAGACTCGTCTGAAGCAATGGTGAAAGACTACCTTGCAAAAAGAAAATAAAGCAAAAGAAACAAAAATCGAAAATCGCACAACACCTCGGCTCAGATAGAAACAACACACAATTGCAATCATAAGCTGGACAACTGTACTCAAACACTGATTTTTGCCCCAAATTTCTACCCTAAAACTGATACCCAGACTCGCAACTGATACATACATTCCTGCAGAGTTTCACTCTAAAAGTACGTATCAAGCAAATGAGTGCCAAAACACCCCTATGATGGGGTAGGGTTTCCCTGTCCTAATTTTGTCAGGAGCTAAGGATTCACTACACAAACAAGCGGTTTCAAACAATTCTTGCATTCAGGTGAGCAACCTGTCCTAGTTTGGAATAGTCTCTATGGCTTCCGATATACAACTAGGTCGATTAGTCAAAAAGGGTACCTCAGCAAGACTACCTAATATACCTCTCACACCTAACACCAAGAAGTCAAAGGAGGATCAAACGATACTGCGGTAGTTCATATCCAAGGGTTGTGTTCCCATCGTGGCAGAGCCCACAACCGGTCAGCCTTTTGGCCAGCTTTTCCAAGCAAGCCTCCGGCAAACCGTTCAGGAATAGTAGATGGCAAACACTGTGACTTAGGCGCACCGATACAAATGCAAATGCAAATGTAAATGCAAAGAAACACAGATAAAACAACATATCATGAGTTCGAGTCAAGTTCTCTAAATCCCCAGCAGAGTCGCCAGAAACTGTGGACTCGCCTTTTTTCGGGCCTTGCCTTTCGGAAAGGGTTTGAAAAGAAGGCCTCACAGTTCGAACTCTCACAGTTCTGAATCTAGTCTCACAAGTGCAATGTGAAACTGACAAACACCAAAGAGTCCAAATCCGACAAATCTTTTTGGAAAATCAATTTTAAATCAAATAATGCCAAAATTGGACTGCTTTACCAGATACAAAGTCACCACCTAAATATTTTATTTTTGGGAAAATTTAGGAAACCCTGACTCGTGCCAAAGGCCACGTGTCCATCATCACCAAAGTTGCCTCGGCTCGGGAACTTGGGTATGAGAGGGGAAGGTCCTGAAATCAGCACCTCCGCTCGCCCGATCAAAGATCGGTCTCTACTAATCATGATATGTTCTTTTATAAACATTATGTGTTCTTATTCTAGTTATTAAACTATCTTTACTATGTGATGCTCACAAGCATGTATAGACTACATCGCAAAATTGGAACATTTCAAGTCATGTTTGTTTGCGAAAATGGTTTGAATTTGCCACCCTCAAGTGGGCTTAAAGATGCGGATTTGCCACCAAACATAGTGGGCTTAAAACATGATTTTACCACAACAAAGTGGGCTTAAAATGTGCATTCATTGAATTGTTCCAATTCAAACAACAAGCCTGCATCCATAGGCATTCATGCAGTTTAACAAGCAAGCACATAGCCTCATGGCAAGCATGCGAAACATGGTAACATGGCAATCACACTTATGCAAGTTTGCTAAACCGTAAAAGCTTACCGAGTACTCCAAGCCAAAACAGAAACTAGTTAGAAAGATGCATGATCCTAACTATACAAGATGCCTAATGCAACACATACAATATGCAATTAATAGGCTCAACTACTAATATGGCATATGGATTGATTTGAACAACATGCGATTAAACAGGTATTCAAAGAATTATCGAAATTGCAATGCAGTTTGAATGATGCGCCGAGCCTCGGTGCATGCAAGACAAATGAATGGATGCAAACATGTGAGTATAAGGTATGCTAATTGAAATATGTCGCTAATCTAACCATCAAAAGCAATTCAATAAAAGGAAGAAAGACGCGGGGTTGGAAGACATTTACAAACGCACACATACTTATTACAACATTATGCCATCGCGAAGGAGGGTCTGAATGAATAAGATAAGCTAATCTAAGCTAAGCTAATTAAACTAATCTAATTAAGATAATTAGACTATTTATTACAAATCAAATGAATAACTAGCAAACCAATTACTAATTATTACAACACTTAACTAACTAGCTAGCAAACTAATTGATTAAAACAAATGCACACAAACTAAGCACGCAAGATATTAAACTAAGCTGCCACTGCTCCACCTTGGGAAGTGGAAGATGCATAAGCTCGGTTTTCTCCCCAAAAAGCCCTCCGTTTTGTTCTTGAGAGGCTCTATTTGTAGGGTTGAGCACATTTCAGAACCTTCTTGCTCCAACTTACCAAATCTCTACTGAGGATTGCATCAATGACCTATTGGCCATGGATGGCTGCTGTCGGCCCTCTGTTGGGCAAGAGGGTGCCTTGCCGGCCAAAAATGAAGCCTTGCTGGCCATTGACAAGGCACTGTCGGCCACTGATGCTCTGAGTCACAATATTTCAATAGAGCACAAAGAGAGCAAAATGAGGATTTTTCCAAGGGCATATTTGTACTATACCCCTCCTTATCATCTCAAAACCTCAAAGAAGTGGCACACTTGGATCCGAAACCGCCAATCAAGCAATTTCATTGCATGATGGCCAAAGACCCAAGTTGTACAATTTCGATAAATGCACAAATAAGACTCAAAATGTCCATCACCCTATCATGCGTGATCAAGAGCAATGGAAACCAAGGCAAATGGCACATTTCATCACTTTTGAGTATGAAATGTCTCATTTTCCTTGTGTTCGAATTAACATCCGATTTGAACACATGCAATGCAACACAAAAGAAGTTTATCTAGCTTTTTTTACTTGGCATTTTTGTTTACTCATTTTACATTACCGATCCATTCTTTAATAGATTAAGTCCAAAGGTGAGTGTCCTCTAATGCGAAAGAAGTGTCAACTAAGGGGTAATTTAAGGCATGAGAGAGATCATATCGTTGGTAATGAACCCTCAAAGAGAATTAAACCATTAAGCACAACCTCAATCTTAAGCTTAAAAGACCCCAAGTTTGAAACAACTCTCAAAAGAAAATAAAATAGGGAAGCAAAGAAGGAGGTTGCAGAGATTTTAAGTGCTAAAATGGAGTGCAAAACAACACTAAAACATGCTTTGAACTTACAACAATGATGATTAAAGCATGAAAACACCAAGCTAGTGAAGGAATTAACCCTACAACTATGCAATACAAGCCTCCACTGAATTAACCAGCCCAAAACAGAGCCAAAACAGGTCAAAACAGAGGCAAAAACATGTTGGACTTAAGCTAAATTAAGCTAGAAAAACATGCTAACTCATGAAGCTAACTAGCATACAAATAAGATACAAGGAGGAAAGACTAACCCCTCCAATTTTGGACTTCAAAATAGGGTTTTTACCACTGAAAAACCTCTGAAATTTAGTGGTTAAAAGGCCCAAAAAAGTTTCTTTGAAAGTGATGAAAAGATGGCACAAAAGCTTAACAAGCTAAAAAGCAAAAGGGATGGACAACCCTCTAACTCAAAAGAGCTCAAACCACCACTTTTAGGCCTCAAAAATAGTACTTTTTACATGCCAAAATGTGCCCCAAAATAGCAGAAAAATATGGCAAAGCAAGTATTGAAAGCAAGCTTAAGTAACAAGTGTTATACCTCTCGAAGCAAAGGCACAAAATAGGCAACAATCCAAGCCCAAACCACTTGCTAAAGCTCAAACCGAGTCTCAATGAACCTTAGCTCAAAGAGAAGTAACCTCTATGAATGAAGTGTATGCAAAAGTGTAGAGAAAACAAGCTTTAAGGCACAAAATTGTAAGAGAGAAAGAAATCTAGTAAGAGAGAGTTTTTTTTGTCTTCAAATTTTTCTAACCCCTCCACATGCAAGAGAGGGGTCCTATATATAGAAAATAAAAATCCCCTCACAAAGATCCAGCCACACACGTGTTGGAAGATGCATGAACCTATGCAAACAACTGGCACAAAATATCACAAAATATCTGCAGAAAAGATTGATATCCTGGCCGGCAAGGCTGCATTGATGGCCGGCAAGGCACATAAATGGCCGGCAGGCCAAAACCCATAGCCGGCAGCCTTCAAGGATGGCCGGCAGGCCATCAAAAACTTCACCCTAGAAAGAACCAAGCATGATCCAAAGATGAGGCAAAATGGATACTGGGTTTAGAGAACTCAAACCTGTTGTGTTCTGCCGCGGACTTCAAGCGTTCAGTGGGCAATAAAACTGATTATCAGATGTACCTGCAAGAAAATCCATGTATCTACAAGATCATTCAAGTCTTAAAAGGGCCGTCAAAAATGGGGTGTCTACACAAAGAAAAGGAAAAAGAAAATAGAGAAGTCAAATAAGAAGGGACAGATCATCAGCAAAATCATCGCCAGTAATAACCCTTTCTTGCTCAGTTGCAGCAGCCTTTTCGTCCTCAACAAGCTCAGCCGGTGCAACTTCTACCTCTTCCTCGGCCTCCTCCTCTTGCAAGGCATTAAAGACATTTTCAACATAGGGAATCATGGAGTCCGGCAGGAAGTGAGGGAGAGAAGCGATGAACACCTCGGTCGAAGCCCCATGGTCAGGCTTCTCGCAAGTCGCCTTCCAGTCAAATTAGAAGAATATGTCTGTAACATGCCCGGGGGCTACCCGCGCGTGTTAAACAGTTCGGACCCCCGAGATCTCTTTGATCTAGTCTCACGAGTGCAATGTGAAATGTAGATGAGAGTCCAGATTTGGAAACTTTTAATGAAAATCCATTTTATTGCAATTTTGTCAAAAATGGACTGCGTCATCAGATCTCAGAGTCGCTACCTAATATTTTGGGAAATTAGGAAACCCATGACTCAGTACCAAGGCCACTGTTCGTCGTAACCAAGAATGCTTGGCTCGAAACCTTAGGGATGAAAGGGGAAGGTCAATAATGAGCACCCCCGCTCACCCGATCAAAAGATCGGCCTCTACTAAACCATGATATGACTTTTATTTTCTTTATATGTTCATGTTCTGAATAGTTAATAAATCCTAAAATTTACTAGGTGAAGCATACAAGTATAGACTATGCCATTCATTTTGGAACAATTTGATATCATGCATTTTGAAAGAGTTTTGACGATGTACAACCCAAATAAATTGAGTTTACAAGCACGAAAAATCAACATCATTCCAAATTAAGCGGCACAACCTCCATCCACTAGCATTCATAGAGTTATATCACATAAGCAAATAGCATCATGGTAGAATGCTAGACATAGTAAGAAAAGTACACACAAACGGGATGCTAAAACATAAAAACTTACATGTTTGACGTCCCACGAACAAGCTACAAAACAAAGTTCGTAAAATATGCATGATCTTATATACAAAATCCTAATGCAATTCACTCATGAGATGCAACTAAAGATTCGGCTTCTAAAATATGATATGTGAATCATCTCAAAAACATGAGGCAGCGCACATAATCACATAGGAATTGATTAAATCCACAAATGCAGACTTAGTCGAACCAAGATGCACAAAACATGAATGCACAGCATGAATATGATGAAAAATAAATATGATGTTTATGTACAAATAAAGAAAGCAAGTAAAAGAACGGGATAGAAAGAAACGGGGCGGGGAATTATTACAACATTTTAAAGAATAATTACAAATCAAATTAGAGAGAGATGAGGAGAATATTACATCAAAATAAAAACCTCGCGAAACACTCAAAATAAAAATAAATAAAATAAAAGCTTCATGTTCTTTGGAACCGCCGGCGAAAATTGATCAACATTTGGAGATTACGCCATCTTGTTCGGAAGAAGCTAACCAACCGACCAAATAGGTCGGCCAGCCAACTAGGCCAAGCAAAACCTGTCTTGTTGCGAAGCCAAGAAAAGGCACAAAAAAAAAATATATGTAGGTGGCTTAACTAACCACTGCCGGTTAGATTAAAAAATAAGAAAACAAATATAAAATAAAATAAAAAGTACAAACTTACAACTTAAACCTAAAACAATAAAACAAATATAAGATAGAACATGCAAGATTACAACAAAACTAATATGAGACTAATACAAAAAATAAAAATAAATATGAGGTGGAACAGGCAAGATTACAACAAAACTAATATGAGACTAATACAAGAAAAAAAAAATATGAGGTAGAACATGCAAGATTACAACAAAACTAATACGAAATTAAAACATGTGAATAAAAATAAATAAATAAATAAATAATTATAAGCTAAACAAACCACTAGGATTATAACAACACACTATGAAATATAAAGTAAAAAAATAAATATGAGATAAACAAACCACTTAGATTATAACAAAACACAATGAAATAAGAAGCATGAAAATAAATATAAGATATAAAATATAAGAAAATAAAAGACTAACAATTCACCTTCCAAAGAAAGATTAAACTTTTTGATTTCCAAACTTCCTCTTGATCACCCTCAAGTGTAGGAAGTGTGTTCTCAAATCCTCAATTCAAAATTATGGAGTTTATGGAGTTTGTGGTATAGAAAGTGGCTAACTCTCTAGTTTTTCTCACTTTCAATCACTAAACACTCTTCCTTATGATCAAGGCAATTGATCTTTGGCTATATCAGAATTTTTGGAGTGGTTTTGGTGTATGGAAATGAGGAATTTCAGTAGCTATGGAAGGTATGGGGTGTATATGGAAGATAGGAATATTTTTGGCTCAAAAACTCAATTTTTCTCTCTTTTTTAACTCTTTTCTCACTCCTTTCTCTTCAATTTCGTGGTCTTTTCTTCTCTCTTACAATATGATCATTCTATATAGGCAATGAGGGAGAGTAAAGGTCAAAAAGAAGGTGGGAGACAAGAATGTGATAGGAGGGCAAATTTTCAGGGTGGTTGCATGGGATACTCCTTTATGAATGAAAACAAAACCTCTTTTTGACAATGGGGGATGAGTAGGTATAATGGAGGATGAGTGGATGCACTTGAATGGCTCAGAAAATAGGTAAATGGGTTGTCCCAACCGAACCAAAACCAAGAAAAAATGGGCTATTGTTGTTTTGGGCCGAGTCAACAAAATCTGCTTTTAAGTCGAACTTCAAATAGGCATATCTCCCCCATATGGACTTGGTTTTAGGCAGTTCTTGGGTCCAAATTGAAGCCCCAGAAGTCTACTTTCCAATGATAGTGACCTCACATTTAAATTCCAAGTGTACAAAGAGATATGCCTAATTTAGTAAAGGCTGTCTCAGGCTGGGTCAACAAAATCTGCTTTGAAGCCTAACTTTAAATAGGCATATCTCCCTTATTTGGACTTGGTCTAAGGTGGTTCTTGGGTCTAAATTGAAGCCCCCAAAGTCTTCTTTCCAATGGTGGTGGCCTCACATTTAAATTCCAATTGTAGAAAGAGAAATGCCTAATTTAGTGAAGGCTGCTCATTTCCTTCTTAATGATTTGATACTCATTTTTTTCCTAAACCAGTTTTCTTTCATCCCCTCCTATTTCCTTTAACTCCAAACCTATAAACAAGATGTTTTTAAATATTTTTCAAAAAAGTTCACCTCCCTTCCATTTATTTCCACTTTGTCCTTATTCGGTTTACTGAAAAGTGTAACATTTTAATCGAAATAGGAGCTTTGGGACATTGTAGAAACATTTTTTTAAAAAAAAAACATATTTTGAAAAGAGGGTTTTAAGGTCTAAAATAGTTTGGCCAAAAAATGGGTGAAGGTTGAGATTAAAACTTAAATTCCATCTTTCTTACTGAGAATTTTGTGAGAAATACATTCTAATTCTCATCATCGGGTAATCAAAAGAAAGTGCCCAAGTCTTAGGGTCGGTCAAAATGGGGTGTCTACAGTTGCCCCCTCTTTGACAGAGCTCAAAGTCATTTCATGACGTGAGTGAATGTCTAAGCCCAAAGACGACCCTTTTGACAAGGCCGTAAGACTTGGGCAAACAAACAATATGTAATGCAAATGGTTGAACCCGAAGGTTGCCTACGTATCCCTTTGCAAGGAATCAAACCAGCGTAGTTCAGGGGCAGAATGCAAGTGACATGCTCAAAATGCAGTTTGAAAGTTGGAATTACACGCTTCATGGGTTGTGTTTGAAAATTCATGATGTATGCAATACAATGCAATGTCATGGAGTGATGATAAAGATATGAAGATGGCAACATGGGAGGCAAGCCTCGTGCAAATGATAGGAAACATAACAGGGGGTGCATTGCATACAAAAATGAAAGAAGGGGGTGCATCGCATTCAAATATGCATACCACACAAATGAGAGAGGGGGTGGCATGAACAGACAGGCACACCTAACTGTTTTTCATACACAACTTTCCCTATTCTCCAACAGGGTGACAGACTAGGTTGGTTCAGTATCCAGAATTGAGGGCATACAAGCTACCTCAACCTATGGGCCTGCCATACAGATTTCAAGCCAGGGATACACCCCTAGGTATTTAAACCAGACTTTAGTCTCGGAAATCCTGAACCTTTTGCGTTCTAGGCATCGCCATTCGAACTCTAGTTTTCACCGTCTCAGTTGGTATCCTGGGAACTCATTGCAATCACAGGCAGGGGGCTATACCAGACCACCTAAAGTCGTTCGGGCACGACAAACACCAAAGGAATTGCACCTTTAGAGGATTTAAGGTCTCCTAGACCGTGAAAGAAGAGGGTGCATCGCATACAAATGTGCATACCACACAAATGAGAGAAGGGGTTGCATCACATTCAAATGTGCATACCACACAAATGAGAGAGGGGGTTGCATCGCATTCAAATGTGCATACCACACAAATGAGAGAGGGGGTTGCATCGCATTCAAATGTGCATACCACACAAATGAGAGAAGGGGTTGCATCGCATTCAAATGTGCATACCACATAAATGAGAAAAAAGTGCATCGCATTCAAATGTGCATACCATACAAATGAGAGAAGGGGTTGCATCGCATTCAAATGTGCATACCACACAAATGAGAGAGGGGGTTGTCGCATTCAAATGTGCATACCATACAAATGAGAGAAGGGGTTGCATCGCATTCAAATGTGCATACCACACAAATGAGAGAAAAGTGCATCGCATTCAAATGTGCATACCACACAAATGAGAGAAGGGGTTGCATCACATTCAAATGTGCATACCACACAAATGAGAGAAGGGGTTGCACCGCATTCAAATGTGCATACCACACAAATGAGAGAGGGGGTTGCATCGCATTCAAATGTGCATACCACACAAATGAGAGAAGGGGTTGCATCGCATTCAAATGTGCATACCACACAAATGAGAGAAAAGTGCATCGCATTCAAATGTGCATACCACACAAATGAGAGAAGGGGTTGCATCGCATTCAAATGTGAATACCACACAAATGAGAGAGGGGGTTGCATCGCATTCAAATGTGCATACCACACAAATGAGAGAGGGGTTGCATGAATAGACAGGCACACCTAACTTTATTTGATACACAATTTTCCCTATTCTCCAACGGGGTGACTGACTAGGTTGATTCAGTATCCAGAATTGAGCCTCATACACGCTACCTCAACCTATGGGGCTGCCATATAGATTTCAAGCCGGGGATACACCCCTGGGTATTTAAACCAAACTTTAGTCTCGGAAATCCTGAACATTTTGCGTTCTAGGCATCGCCATTCGAACTCTAGTTTCCACCGTCTCAGTTGATCTCCTAGGAACTCATTGCAAACACAACCAAGTGGCTACACCAAACCGCTTGAAGCCGTTCCGGCACGACAAACACCAAAGGAATTGCACCTTTGAAGGATTTGAGGTCTCCTAGACCACGGGAGTGCGCAAGATAGTGCGATGGAATTGAACTTGCACAAGACAGTGCGATGGAATTGAATTTGCACAAGACAATGCGATAGAATTGAAATTGCACAAGATAGTGCGATGGAAGTAAAAGTGCAGCGATGCGCGAGATAGCGCGGTTGAATTGATGCACAAGACAGTGCGATGGAATTGAAATTGTGCGGTAGGTGCTTTATTGGTGATACATGGACAATATGGTTATGATCGTGCGATAGATGCACGGTGCGGATGTGATCGTGCGATATAAACAAAATATACACAAATATGTACATACGGTATATATATTCATATACAGACGTATACACAGACAGAGGCGGATATATACACAATTATATACGGATATATCTTTTCTGGGCTTGCTGTTTTCTCTCTCTCTTTCTTTTTTCTTTTTTTTTTTTGGAGTCTCTGTAATCGGGGATATCATCCGCTGACTGTAACAAAATCAGTTTCTTTTTTGCTCATCAATGGCGTGACTAGCATATCACTTTGAGTTTGAAAATAATTTTGTTTTGATTGAATTTGAGAATGATTGAAATTTGAATTCTAAATTGGACATTAATCCATACTGGCCTGAATAAAAATAAAACTAACTTAACGTTAGAAAAACGAAGCCAAAATAATCCAAACACACTTCTATACGCCGACTGGTATGAATACCCTAACTGGTATAAATACACTGATTGGTATGAATATACACTTATATACACTGACTAGTTGACTCGAGCGGTGGAGAAGACAAAATCTCTAACTCGACTATGCCCCTAGTTCATTACCTTGACCCTTTTTTGTCTCTTGATTTTTTGTAAACATGTTTTGATCTACATAAGAGTCAGATTAGCATACTTATTCCATTTTTTTGTTTCAAATCATGTAAGCTACACTGTGAGCACTGAAAATTTTCCCTTTTCAAATCCAAAGAATGGTCCAAGTTTTGCAAAAATGGAACAATTTTCGAGAAAAATTAGTCAGCTTTATTCAAATTAATCAAAACCTATTTTTGGCAAATGGTCACTACTCAACTAACATGGAATCAACCATTGGGGTGCATAGTCCCAAACTAGATAATCAAAGGTGATATCTAAACCAAGCCAACCAAACCGAATGAAGTCGAGCAAAACTGGACCGGACCGAACCGAACCGCCAAACCGAATCGAACCGAATTGAACCAAGTTAAATCAAACCAATTGAACTGAGCAGAACGAAGATACACCAATCAAACATGGATAGGACAACCAAGTCGACTAAAGACACACCAAGCAAACATGGACGAGATGAATGAGTTGAAAAATTATTAGGGCCGAACTTCAAGATGAAGCTACCTACGTATCCCAAAGATAGGAATCAGGCCATCGTAGTTCCGGCAAAGGTTCACTCAGGTATTGACACTCTCCTTTTGTGCTCTAACTTTTGCCAAAGCCGCCCTTTTGGGTTTTCAACCTTGCGAGCATTTTATCATTTTTTTATTTTTGTTTTTCATTTTGTTCATTTTTTTTTATATTTCTTTTGAGTTTCTATTTTTTTGTTTTTCTGCTCTAACTTTTGCCTGGGTCACCCTTTCGGGTTTTCAGCCCAACGAGCCTCTCAAGGGTTACTTTCATTCTAACTTGTCCATGTTGATTGGGTGTGAAATCTCTTGGCCATCTATAAAAACGACTGCTACACTTGACCAGTAGATATGATGATGTAGGGACTAGGCTAATTGGGTCTGAATTTGCCCCTAGTGTTGCCCCTAATGTAGTGGATAGGACCTCAACTGTCCTTCAATAATAAAATTCATTCTCTCAAATTCTGGGTTTTGCCTTTCTGGGCGGTCTTCATTGGGAACCAATTCAGTTTTAACTCTTTGATCACATCCAACCTTTTGCCCCTAGTTCAAGGGTTGCTTCAAATCTAAATCACATCCAACCTTCTTGCCTCTAGTTCAAGGGTTGCTTCCAATCTGAATCCCAGGCCCTACATAGTTTTGGCTAAGGTTCACTCAGGTATTGACACTCTCCTTTTACGCTCTAACTTTTGCCAAAGCCACCCTTTCGGGTTTTCAACCTTGCGAGCTTTTTAGTTTTCTTTTTTATTTTTTTTTATTATTATTATTTTTTACTCTAACTTTTGCCTGGGTCGCCCTTCCGGGTTTTCAGCCTAACGAGCCTCTCAAGGGTGGTACCTTATTGCCCCTAGTTCAAGGGCTGCCTCCATTTCAGCTATGCAAGCCTCACACTTTTGCCCCAAGTTCAAGGGCTGTTTCAAATCTGAATCACATTCGACTTTATTGCCCCTCGTTGAAGGGCTGCCTCCACTTCGGCTATGCAAGCCTTACACTTTGATTGATCATGAAATACTTCAAATCATGGTTTGAAAGCTGATGAGCGAAGGAGGTCGGACCTCGAGTCAAGAGGGATCCTATGTTGTATAATCAATTCCAGGCATGTCTTCATAGGACCACGCAAAAACAATTTTTGAAATCGTTTCACAAAGTGACTAATCACTCGTACTCTTACGAAGACAAGACAGATCCAATTTGGACCAAGCCAAGATCCTTGTCAGTACCCACATTAACAAAAATGATTTTATTCAACAAAGGCTTAGCACACCTCTCTTCCTCTCAGTTGATCAAAATTTACAAATCCTGAGGAAATTCTTCCTTTTTGTTTTTATCAGAGTTTTTGAAAAAAATTTGTAAAACTTTGGTCAATGCGATGAATTAAGGTGCGGAGAAGTAGGCAGACTCTATGGCACTTTTATTTGAAAAGAAACAACAACTTAGCGATGATAACAGACTCAAAAGACGAATAAGACCTAGATAGGACAGAAATGTCTAGGTCAGCACTCTCGAAATCAACAGACTCTGACTCACTAGAATGACTCAACACTCAGTTCAGAAAGTAAAACAAAAAGCATTTCCAATTTGCTCAGTGCGTGCCATCCACCATGCTTAGAGTAAAATGCATGCCATCAGCAGGTGGTTCACCTCTGATCACCAGACCAACTATCCCCCAAGTTCATTGACCCAGTGCTGTTAGACTTTGTAGAACCTGGTGGAGTGATGATCTTGTTGTCAATCAGGTCTTGAATTTCATGGTGAAGGCGAAAACAACGATCAGTGTCATGGCCAAGTTGCTAATGAAAGGCGCAATACTTGGTAGCATCATACTTATCTGGAAGGTGATCAGGGAGGGGTCGACAATCAAGGGGTTTGAGATGGCCTTTTCCTATGAGGATTTGGAGAGCTTTAGACAAGGTCATGTAAAGGGGATTGAAGATGCGGTTACCAGTCTTGGAAGTATTGACAGAAGGGTCGGCAGGTGTTGACTGGGTTTGATAATCTCTTACGAGTGTAGGACTGGAGCTGGAAGGGGTGTTTCTGGTGCAACATCCTTTTTTATGGCTTACCCCTTGGATCAAAATGCTCCCAATTTGAGTGACAAAAGTGTCATCCATAGTCTTTGTAACAACTGCAAGCACTTGCTGTTTGTTCAACCCTTAGACTTTTAAAGCCTCAATAGCCCATTGGAGATGTGCATAAGGATCAATACTTACCCTGGCTTCATTTTTGCCACTTGCTTCAATTTTGCCAAGGGATTGGGTGGTTGTATCGGAGTGAGGTCCACTTGTTGTTGACATGTCATCGCTCAGACTTAAGATACCTTCAGGTTGGCCCTTTCCAATTGTAGCTCGCCCCAAGATTAGGTAGCTTTTTGACGTGAAATTCCTGGCACACGATGTGGTCGATGACGAAGCCAAGATCCCAAAGGCTAAGTCTGCCACAGTGCTTTGAAGATCTTCAATCATGCTCAACAACTTAGAAGTAATGGGTTCGGCTATTGGTGCCTGCGAGGTATTTGAACCGACTTGGTCCTCGTGAACTGGTTGGACCGGGCTCTTTGGAGTAGGTTGGATTGGAATTAGACTATTAGGGAGTCCAAGTTTTTGGGGTTGAAACGATTGGGGTTCAGGTGCATCCATCATACACAAGTCCGTGTTTTCTAAAAGGAACACTTCAGGCTTGGATAAATGGGTAGGTGTGATATAGATACTGGGGTTAAAGGTAGATGAAAGTGTATGGATGAGGTTAAGATGAGGAGGTGGTGGAACTTTGTCATGGGGCGGCAACGAGTTTGTAGTGACGTTGGGTTTTGGTGGTTGTGGGGGAGCTATGACTTTATTGTCTATGAGATCTTGGATCTCATGACGGAGACGAAAGCACTGGTCTGTGTCATGTCCGGGTTGTTGGTGGAAAGCATAGTGTTTGATAGGGTCATGTTTGGCTGGGAGAGGTTCAGGAAGAGGTCGGGGGTCCAGAGGTTTGAGATACGCTCTTTCTATCAAGATTTTCAAAGCTTTGGTTAGGGACATGTAGAGAGGGTTAAAGGTTCTGACTGTGGTTTGGGTGAAGTTGGTGGTTTGTGGACTGGCATTGGCAAATGGGTCGGCTATTTTAGTGGTGGTAGCAACCCAGTTGATTTCAAAGGGATTCACAGTTGTGCTACCATTGGTGGTAGCATTGGAACTACAACCAAAAGGCTTCCGAACAGGTTCCTTATCTTCCACAATGATTCCCTGTTTGATGGCATCCTCTATCTGGACCCATATCTCATTTAAGTCATTAAAAGTGAAGAGCGGGAGGACTATCATTTTTTGTAACATCTTTCCATGCAGATTTCTGACTATCATACGGATTTGGTCTTTTTCAAGTGGTCTGTTGGTCATCATTGCTGCTTTTGCCCTCCATCTGGTGATAAGGGCCACGAAACTTTCATTGACCTCTTGACGGGTGGCCTCCAATTCCCGAGTAGTCACTTCAATCTGGGTGTTATAAGCATACTGGGTGATAAAGGCCCCAGCCAACTCTTCCCAACTTTGTTTTACCAAGTCCTCTAACTTGGCATACCAAATGGCAGCCACTCCTGGCAAAGTTCGTCCGAATAAAGAGAGCTTTTGCGGACGAGTCAAACCCATAGGCTTTAAGACATCAGAGAACAGGCGAATGTGCACCATTGGGTCGCCGGAGCCATCAAACCTATCAATGTGTGGCATTTTAAACCGTTCTAGCAACTTCATAGCTGTCTCAGTGTACCCGTCTTCGATGTCTGGGATTGAATTCATTCCTTGTGCCTTTTTGAAAAGTTTTTCCAACTTGGCCAGCTTCAACATAGTTGAGTCAGACTCAGGTGCTTCAGAGGGATGAAGCCCTTCCACTGGTTGTGGAAGAGGAAATGATTCTCCTGAAGTTTGTGCAGGAACCCTTAGATCTTCTGGTGAATTAAGTTCAGGAAACTCGTTAGCTGGTGGAGGTAGAGGTGGAACTGGATGATTCACCGGAGGTGGTTGAGTAACGAACGCCCTAGATGAACGTTGCAATTCAGCAAGAGTATTGCCTTGAGCAGCAAGAGTAGTGCCTTGGGCAGCAACCGTAGTGGCAATGGTATCCATGCTCCGTTGGAGGCCCAGTAGTATGTCCGCTATATTTTCTGGAATCTGAGCCATCACTGATTCTGATGAGTTAAGTGGTGATGATCTAGCAGGTGAAGAAGGGGTATTCTGGACAGTTGATGAAGCTTTTGCTTTTCTTAGTGTAACCGGTGGCAAAGAAACTAACACTGGCTGACCCTGAACCAAATCTGCACTTTTGCAAAGTCTACCAACACGAGTCCATAGAACTTGGGGGATATCAGACCTTTTGGAAGCTATAGTGCCCAACTACCTTGCTGAAACAAAACGGGACCCCCGATCAGAATTTCATTTGCATCCTAGCTCAACTGATTACTGCTAACTCATGAAAAACTGAACTCAACCCCACAAATTGAAATGATTGAACCACTCATTTGAATCTGAGAATTCCCATACATTGCACATAACACACAGCAGGAAAGAGAACAAACACCTCTATGGGGGCTAGGGTTACCCTGTCCTATCTTTGAAATGATCTACGGTTTCACTATTAAAACAAGTGGCATCATACATCCTAGAAATGGGAGAGCATCCTGTCCTAATTTTGGAAGGTACTATAGCTCATTATATGCACAAGGTTAGCTCTACCCTCTACTCTAAGGGTTGAAGTCAAGGTGACGTTACCAAAGAGTCCTTTGGGTCATAACCAATAAAGATTCCAGGAAATCAGAAGAGTCAAATAGCCTCTCTTTGAAGTCTAAGAACCTTAGATAGCAAAGCTAGATAACAGGGCTACATAGCAAACCTACCCTTTTCACAAATCTCAAAAGGTTACAACACAAGGCCTCTAAAGTATCGTAAAGATAGGTATAGTGTCACAAAAAGCTTGCCTGTGCTCCCACCAGTATCTGGGCAACACAGGGACTTGAAGTGCACCAATGAATGCAATGCAATAAACATATAATTGAAAATAAAAGTCATATCATGGAGTTCGAGTCAAGGTTTCATAAAATCCCCAGCAGAGTCGCCAGAAACTGTAACATGCCCGGGGGGTACCCGCGCGCGTTAAACAGTTCGGACCCCCGAGATCTCTTTGATCTAGTCTCACGAGTGCAATGTGAAACGTAGATGAGAGTCCAGATTTGGAAACGTTTAGTGAAAATCCATTTTATTGCAATTTTGTCAAAAATGAACTGCATCATCAGATCTTAAAGTCGCCACCTAATATTTTGGAAAATTAGGAAACCCATGACTCAGTGCCAAGGCCACTGTTCGTCATAACCAAGGATGCTTGGCTCGGAACCTTAGGTATGAAAGGGGAAGGTCAATAATGAGCACCCCCGCTCACCCGATCAAAAGATCGGCCTCTACTAAACCATGATATGACTTTTATTTTCTTTATATGTTCATGTTCTGATTAGTCAATAAATCCTAAAATTTGATATCATGCATTTTGACTATGCCATTCATTTTGGAACAATTTGATATCATGCATTTTGAAAGAGTTTTGACGATGTACAATCCAAATAAATTGAGTTTACAAGCACGAAAAATCAACATCATTCCAAATTAAGCGACACAACCTCCATCCACTGGCATTCATAGAGTTATATCACATAAGCAAATAGCCTCATGGTAGAATGCTAGACATAGTAAGAAAAACACACACAAACGGGATGCTAAAGCATAAAAATTTACATGTTTGACGTCCCACGAACAAGCTACAAAACAAAATTAGTAAAATATGCATGATCTTATATATAAAATCCTAATGCAATTCACTCATGAGATGCAACTAAAGATTCGGCTTCTAAAATATAATATGTGAATCATCTCAAGAACATGAGGTAGCGCACATAATCACATAGGAATTGATTAAATCAACAAATGCAGACTTAGCCGAACCAAGATGCATAAAACATGGATGCAAAGCATGAATATGATGAAAAATAAATATGATGTTTATGTACAAATAAAGAAAGCAAGTAAAAGAACGGGATAGAAAGAAACGGGGCGGGGAATTATTACAACATTTTAAAGAATAATTACAAATCAAATTAGAGAGAGATGAGGAGAATATTACATCAAAATAAAAACCTCGCAAAACACTCAAAATAAAAATAAATAAAATAAAAGCTTCATGTTCTTTAGAATCGCCGGCGGAAATTGGTCAACATTTGGAGATTACGCCATCTTGTTCAGAAGAAGCTAACCGACCGGCCAAATAGGTTGGCCGGCCAACTAGGCCAAGCAAAACATGTCTTGTTGCGAAGCCAAGAAAAGGCACAAACAAAAAATATGTAGTTGGCTCAACTAACCACTGCCGATTAGATTAAAAAATAAGAAAACAAATATAAAATAAAATAAAATAAAAAGTACAAACTTACAACATAAACCTAAAACAATAAAACAAATATAAGATAGAACATGCAAGATTACAATAAAACTAATATTAGACTAATACAAAAAATAAAAATAAATATGAGGTAGAACAAGCAAGATTACAATTACAAGAAAATAAATAAATATGAGGTAGAACATGCAAGATTACAACAAAACTAATATGAAATTAAAACATGTGAATAAAAATAAATAAATAAATAATTATAAGCTAAACAAACCACTAGGATTATAACAACACACTATGAAATATAAAGTAAGAAAATAAATATGTGATAAACAAACCACTTAGATTATAACAAAACACAATGAAATAAGAAGCATGAAAATAAATATAAGATATAAAATATAAGAAAATGAAAGACTAACAATTCACCTTCCAAAGAAAGATTGAACTTTTTGATTTCCAAACTTCCTCTTGATCACCCTCAAGTGTAGAAAGTGTGTTCTCAAATCCTCAATTCAAAATTATGGAGTTTATGGAGTTTGTGGTATAGAAAGTGGCTAACTCTCTAGTTTTTCTCACTTTCAATCACTAAACACTCTTCCTTATGATCAAGGCAATTGATCTTTGGCTATATCAGAATTTTTGGAGTGGTTTTGGTGTATGAAAATAAGGAATTTTAGTAGCTATGGAAGGTATGGGGTGTATATGGAAGATAGGAATATTTTTGGCTCAAAAACTCAATTTTTCTCTCTTTTTTTCACTCTTTTCTCACTCCTTTCTCTTCAATTTCGTGGTCTTTTCTTCTCTCTTACAATATGATCATTCTATATAAGCAATGAGGGAGAGTAAAGGTCAAAAAGAAGGTGGGAGACAAGAATGTGATAGGAGGGCAAATTTTCAAGGTGGTTGCATGGGATACTCCTTTATGAATGAAAACAAAACCTCTTTTTGACAATGGAGGATGAGTAGGTATAATGGAGGATGAGTGGATGCACTTGAATGGCTCAAAAAAATAGGTAAATAGGTTGTCCCAACCGAACCAAAACCAAGAAAAAATGGGCTATTGTTGTTTTGGGCCGAGTCAACAAAATCTGCTTTTAAGTCCAACTTCAAATGGGCATATCTCCCCCATATGGACTTGGTTTTAGGCGGTTCTTGGGTCCAAATTGAAGCCCCAGAAGTCTACTTTCCAATGGTGGTGGCCTCACATTTAAATTCCAAGTGTACAAAGAGATATGCCTAATTTAGTAAAGGCTGTCTCAGACTGGGTCAACAAAATCTGCTTTGAAGCCTAACTTCAAATAGGCATATCTCCCTTATTTGGACTTGGTTTAAGGTGGTTCTTGGGTCTAAATTGAAGCCCCAGAAGTTTGCTTTCCAATGGTGGTGGCCTCAAATTTAAAGTCCAAGTGTAGAAAGAGAAATGCCTAATTTAGTGAAGGCTGCTCATTTCCTTCTTAATGATTTGATACTCATTCTTTTCCTAAACCAGTTTTCTTTCATCCCCTCCTATTTCCTTTAACTCCAAACCTATAAAGAAGATGTTTTTAAATATTTTTCAAAAAAGTTCACCTCCCTTCCATTTATTTCCACTTTGTCCTTACTCGGTTTACTGAAAAGTGCAACATTTTAATCGAAATAGGAGCTTCGGGACATTGCAGAAACATTTTTAAAAAAAAACATATTTTGAAAAGAGAGTTTTAAGGTCTAAAATAGTTTGGCCAAAAAATGGGTGAAAGTTGGGATTAAAACTTAAATTCCATCTTTCTTACTGAGAATTTTGTGAGAAACACATTCTAATTGTCATCATCGGGTAATCAAAAGAAAGCGCCCAAGTCTTAGGGTCGGTCAAAATGGGGTGTCTACAATGTCCTTGGTGGCCTCAACCTGCTTTGTGCAACTCTCATCGACCTCCTTGAAGCCTCTGTTTTCAGTTGCCTTCTCAGCTTCAACCATCATGTTTTTTTAGCTCTTTGAGCTCGGCGCACGCAGCGTCCTGCTCCTGCTCGTTCCTGCCAATTTGGCTAAGAAGTCTAGTGTTTTTTGCATTGGCCATCTCAAGTGAAGCTTTGGCTTGCCCTAGCTCAACCTTAAAATATTTTCCTTGTGCGGTGGTGTCAGCCACCTTCACTACAACAAAATTGACTTTTTACGGCACCACATCAACGATATACAATGAATGCAAGCCGTAATTTTTCACTTTTACGACTTGCTTTTTTTGCATGTCGTAAATAATTTACTAACCACGGCGTGTCTATTGTGCAAGCCGTTAATGGTAAAAATGATAATTTTTTTACGACTTACAATATTAGTCGTAAATAATAAAACTTTCTACGACATACATATGGCATGCCGTTAACACATCAATCATATACGACAAGCGTATGCCGGTCGTTAAAAATAAGTCACCTTTTTTTACTTACCATGTGTGTCGTGAATAGCTTGCCCAAAATGAGCCACCTTTTACGGCTTACCATGTGTGTCGTGGATGGCCTGCCCAAAAAATTTTAGGCGCCAAGACCCAATATTGTGGCGCCACTTTCCCAAATAAAATAAATAAATAAATAAAAACACTTACAGATGAAGGGGAAGGGTTCTTCAGACACTAGGTTTCTAAAAAATTTAAAAACACCAGTTTCTAGGAAGAGATGGAGGAGAAAGACGTATACAGGTGAAGGGGAAAGGGTTCTTGAAACACTTGGTCTTCAATCAATTGAATCGGTGGAGATCGAGACGCATGGCAGTCGATTGCTGCAGTCCGCTTCCTTCCTCAACAAAGCAATCACGCTTTCCATTGAATCAATTTGTAATCTGCTTCAACTTGGACTTGGCTTCAATTTCTGATTCCATCCGTTCAATTGAATCAATTTGTAAGGCACTCTCTCTTCCTTCTTCCTAAAACCCTTGTTTCGTTTCTCTCTCTCTCTCTCTCTCTCTCTCTCTCTCTCTCTCGGTATATATATATTTATATCCCCCTCCTCCCTTCTCTTCTTTGTTTTTCTCTTCTCTTCTCTCTATACATACATACATACATACATACATACATACATACACCTTCTATATCTATCTACATTTGTGGGGTTTTTGTTCTCTGCCTTTTTCACTTTATTATTATTTATTTTTTTGGTTTTGATTTTGATTTTTATTTTTTTTTTGGATTGTTGTTTATTAAGTATGATGTGTATTTCGGTATCTATATTTTTGGGGCATTACAGTATGAGTATTGGATATTCCATTGGCTTCCATGTTTATAAATTCATTCAAAATAAAGTATGAATGTGGATTTAAGAAATTATTAACCAGATCCATAGAAATTGGGCATTAGAGTGGTACATAAAATAGAAATTGTTCACAGCACTTCTTCTTCCAAACGCTCGCTTTTTTCTGCTTTTGATTCCTCGCTTACTAGGTTCCGTTTGTATTTATACCAATAGTATACCATGTTCAAATGGATTATTAGGTTCCGTTTGTATTTATTGATTTGAAATGCATGAATTTGGCATTAATCATTCAAGAGGAAATATCAAGAAAGTAGCTTACAGTTAGATTTGATAATTTACTAAAGTATTTCAAGATTACATTCAAGAATTTTGTCATGATGCATTTGAAATGCCTATAATTATTTGAAATTAGGCTAAGTATTCTCCTTTTAGCTATACAAAGATACTACTAAAATTCTTGGATTTGAAATACAATATTAGTTTATATTCTAATTTTCTTAATCAAATGTAAAATTATATATTTTATTAGATCATTAATTAAATTTCAAAGTGATGTTTCCAAACAAACATCACTGTTGTATTTTTGTGGGGTCGGCACATTAGGTCATGCCCTAACTATTCAATATATAGATCCTAGAAATTGTTGACTAACCATGAGCTCTATGGTGAATTCACCACACTACCTTAATTCAACAAACTAGCTCAAAAAATTACAGAGTCAGAAAAAATAGCTCAAAAAGTGGCAAGAAAAGCCATTTGATAATGTTATCAATTTCTTATTTTCTATTTATAATAATAATTAAAAACTTTATAAAATAAAATAAAATAAAATAAGAAAAGAACAAAGGGACGGATTTGGTGGTAAAGGTCGACCTCAATGACAATGGGGTGGCCAAAGGCTGGAAGGGAGAAATAGTGAAAATTCTTTTGAAAACAAAGGAAACCACATTTCTCAACAAGCTGCCCCTCATTTACCTCAATAGCCAATATTTTCCTTTTTTTGGAGCTATTTTATGGAAAAGTGGATGCTTTGATTACAGTTATCAATTGTCTCTTGTAATATCTGTGGAGTTGTTACTATAAGTTTCATAGCGAGACACAACATTATCAGCTGGTAGCTGTTGCTGTGGATTCTCACAATTAAAGATTTGTTATCTAAAATTCACTAGAAAAACCATCTATCAGTTACTTGTTTTAGAATATGTGTGTGGCAAAGCCAGGGTTGTGTAGGCTTCTTTCTTGTACTTGACCAAAGGAGTTCTGCTGCAGTCATGGGATTAGGTTTCTTTCTTGTACTTGACTGAAGTTGTTCTAATGCAGTTGTGGTCTTCTAGTAATCAAGGGACATGATAGTTTTTTTCAATTACAACGGCAATAGGTTTCTGTGGTGTAAGTTTTTCATTCTATCACTCAAGTTCTTTGTTATGCATATTGTACTCGTACAATGCAGCATTCATTTTTCTCCCGATATAGAATATGTTGAGTTTGAGAAGGTCTAATCTGATTGATCTATGTGGTGGATTGCTGTCAAGCTAGCAGATTTTCTGTTGATTTATTGTTCAAGTCAAACTTCACAACTTGAGTCTTATCATAAGGTACAGCATTGTTAGCTTGCATGTTGAAGTGCGACTCTCTACATGTGTATAGACTTGTCTGCTTCTCTTGTCTCTCTCCATCTATTATCTATAACTCATGTTACAGCTTCCTTCTGTGTATTTGGTTTAGTGAGGTTGTCCAAGATTGGGGAATCTCCTGCTTATGCGTGTGAAGGCCTCTCTTTTTTTCTACACAGAAGATGTAATGAGAAAGCATAATTGGTTCCAAGAAGATAAAGTCAAAGCATTATAATAAGGTAGACACTATGTGATCCCTTTATACGACCTTATTAGTAGAGTTGAAATCATCTGGAATGCATATTGAGATATCTTTTTTTCTAAATGGAGTAAAAGACCCTTTTGGATGTTTGTTTCTTCTGGCTTAGTTGTTGAACAGATTTAGACTACTTTGTATACTTCTTCACTTATAATATTACTCTTCACTTATAATATTATTATTAATATGGAGCACAATGTTCTTTTTCTGCTTTAAATGCCATAAAATTTTTCAAATATTTTGTTTGAAATGCTTCTTTTTATAAATTTCACCCTTTTGTTGCTTGTGTTTATTCAATTTATTCTAACTTACCCGCATGCTGCAGGTGGTATTATGTTTAACCAAAATAAATAGGTTCATCTTTTTCAGACAATCTTTACCAAG
Source organism: Camellia lanceoleosa (assembly GCA_025200525.1). Lineage (NCBI taxonomy): Eukaryota > Viridiplantae > Streptophyta > Magnoliopsida > Ericales > Theaceae > Camellia > Camellia lanceoleosa. The sequence continues at coordinate 40,096,889 of CM045772.1, forward strand.
GCAAGTATACAAACTACTTATAGTTAGTTGTAGTGAAGAGGCACTCAATTCATTTCTAGTGAGAAGATCTTGGTTCAGTGAAACCAACTTTAGATTAATCTCGTTAGATGGTAAAAAGTCCCAATGTTGTTGATTTTCTGTATTGGTGACTGGATTAAGGGTCTTCTACTTTTCCACCTTCCAATTATAGATAATTAACCCTACACAATTCCTTTTATAGACTTAAAACTACACCAGAGGACACCACAATATTCTAACCTGCCAGAAGAAACCTGAAGAATTTCTGCCATATTATAATGAGTATTATCATTTCCCTATTTGTTTAAGTTTTTTCTTTTCTAGTGGAAAGCATAAATGCCATGTCAATTTTTAATTAATTTCAAATTAACTAGCAAGGGCAGATAGTGAAGGATGAATGCAAAACCATGCACGTGTCTAACACAACATTTATCTTGCAAAAGAAATCAAACACTTGGATCATGACTGACCTGTATTAGTGCAGAGTTTCAAAAATATTTCATCGCCACTCTTCCCTGAACTTGTGCTTAGTCTATCCTGTAAAGAATGCCGAAGAGCACCTATTTTCTGCCAAAAATAGTAGAAAAATTACAATTAGAGTCATCAAAAGACCACTTCACAGAGTTTATTGTTAAAAACCTAATCTCTATATATGCACGGACACACACATATATAAATAAATAAATAAAAAACTGCATCGTTGACTGAAATCAAATGGATTACAGTTTGGCAAGAGGCCTCACTTGCGTAAACTGTTGGTTTTCTTGTCAATCTGCAAAATAATTGATTTGCTGCTTAAGAAACTATCCCTTCTTAAATCAATGCATATAGAAGCACGAGTAGCGCCACCTTCACCAGTTGGCTGTCACAAAAAGGTGTGGGCAAAAGAACACAAAAATAAAATATTTATTCAAAAATTATTTACCAACTTAAAGATACATGAAAACTTCAAAGAAAAAATGCTTAGCCTTACACTATGGGAAAAAAAATACCACAAAGAAAAGTAGTCATAGAAACTCCTTGCTTTATGCAAGCATAGAATGATAAATCAATTTAATGTTGCCAGAGATCCTTAGATATTTCTTGAACAAGGTCTGGATATATATATATATATATATATTGTGGTGGGAGTAGTTGGAATTATATGATCTACATATAAAATGTTTGGTACTATGTTAATATGTTGGATTTTACCAAGGGAAATCAGTTGATAGTCTTTGCTAGTCAAATATTGACATAAAAGATTTTCATTTCAAGGATTTTCATTTCGCAATTCATGACTACTTGTTCAACTTCAGACAAATCGAGGCGCTTTAGGGAGTAGATCGGTTCGGGTCAGCTTCTTGAGGTTCCTCTGCTGCTAGTTTTGGGTCTTTATCTGCGAGGTTCTGGGTAGTTCTGAAAAAGGTGTTGAAATGAATTGGTTGGCATGAAATCATATTAAATAGATATTTTTACTAAAAGTAGTAAAATTTTGCTAGAAAAAAATAGATTGGTCTCTTGTACGAGTTCCTATAATTTTTTAATTTAATCGCTTGTGAAGTGTTTTGGATACATGTTGAGTAATATTCAAATAATTATATGGGCTTATGAGATGTGGGTAATATATGTCTAAACTAAGACTATCACTGGTGTTATCACTGGTGTTCTATATTTTTAATTGGTCCAGTTTGCCTATAGTAAATAATGTTTTAATAATTACTTAAACAGTTTAACCCCTGCCCAAGCCACCTTTCCCAACTCACTTTCAGGGCTACCTACTTTGGGACTTGTGTAATATATAATCCCGGCGGGGAAGACAGGAGATGGCCCTGCCCCAGCCACTGCTCAAGGGTTACCTCCACTCCCCAACTGAGCAAAATAGAGCAAATTTGCAGCTTGACCCTTTTCAACGAATCTTTGCACTTTTGGATTCCATTCTCTCTGTCCCAATTATTGCCTGATCGGAATCACCAAACCCCCCCAAACCCCCCTAACACCACACACACATTAGAGTCCCGGGTCTGCCCCTGCATGATTCTGTGATGTCTATCATTGTTGCTTTTGTATCAATTCCCATTTTGGTTTAATCTGAGCCTTTTATTTTTTATGTTGTATAGACACTTGAGATGCTTGAAAAAAAGGAGAAAGTACTCCAGAAGAAGGCTTCTGCAGAAGTTGGAAAGACCAAAGAATTCACCAGATCAAAGAATAAGAGGGGTATGGTTTTCAACTGCTTGCATTTTCTTCTTCACAGGACCAATTCATGGTGTTTACACATTTGTTCTTCAAGTTGATGTAGTATGTCGGGCTGCATGTGTGGTGGTTCCATTTTAATTGTAAATACTATTGCAGTTGGTTTTGCATAATTTTTATTTTTTCTAAATTAACTTGATTTTGTGCATAGGCTTTGTTGCATTTGTTTGCCTTGTGTTTATGTAACAAATTACTACTGTCTTCTATTGTAGACCATATTGTTGTGATAATTTCAATGTAGTAAAAATGAAGGAATGATGATAACTTTTCTTACATATATATAGAATAGGTATGTATTTAATTAAAATTGTACATTTAAAAGTTAAATTTTAGGAAAACTTGTCCTTGTGTTTCATTCATCATTCCAAACTTTTACTTCAGTTATTTTTTCACTTTTGTGATTAAGGAGCTTGTTTTTTTCACAAATAATGATGGGGAGGGAACTTGAAATTGAGCCAAAAGGTTCGAGTTTTGCTTTTAGCCATTGATTTTATTGTTTTTATTCAATGCTTCCTTTTCTCATTTCTTTAATTTTTGCAAAAGATAGCTATTATGGCCTTCCACCAATACCCTTACAGGTTTGGGTTGCAATGAATGTGTTATGTGCCATATGAATTTGTGGCTATAACTTTAAATCTTCTTATCTCACTAGTCTCTACTATAATAAATATGAAATAATGGCTATATGGGTGTCAAGTATTGAATGAATGATTAGTATAATTACTTCCAAGATATATGAATAAAAGGGCGAAAAAAAACAAAGAGGGGGAATTTGTAATGTTATTTGGTTTTGAGGAATACAGTATTTGGTCACCGTATGAGGAGCATGTACTAAAGTTCCTGGAGTTTGCAGTGCATTTTATCTCTCCTCTCGAGGATTGTGCATCAAATGCCCTTGAAACATTGGCATGGACAGAGGGCTTCACCTTAGCCTATCGAAGACTGGGTCGCTGGTAGAGATCAAGCAAGCATATAAGCAGTTGGCCCGGAAGTACCACCTGGATGTGTCTCCCCCGGACCGGGTTGAGGAGTATACACAGGTTTATTCGGGTCCAGGAGGCATATGAGACGCTTTCGGATCCGGGTCGGAGGGCTCTATACGACAGCGACATGGACAGAGGGCTTCACCTCGCGTTCTCGGCTCGCAGGCGATACCACAGCGATGAGGTAATTATTTGGGTATTTTGGGATTAATTTGGTGGTGTTCACTGTGTGTTTTGATTTGGGTTTATGTTTTTTTTATTTTATTATCTGATTTGTAGTTATTTGGTGGTAATTGATTTTGGGTTTTGCTTGGATTGAGTTTTTTTATTCAAATTCAAATTCTGTGTTTTTTCTTGCTTTGCTGTGTATTTTTGGGGATTGAATTTCTAGATCAAACAGCCTATGTGTTAGTAAACTTTATGATCTATGCATGCACATGTGTAGGTGTTTATGGAGTTTATTACACAAAAATTTAAATTCAGCTTTCCATTGCTTTATAGCATTTGTGGCTTTCTTTCATTAGCAGCTATATTAGGTTCATATGCGAACTCTTAAGTACTGAAGTTATCATTTGGTTGCCCCAATTTTCAACTCTTAATATACTTTCATGAGACTTTGAATGTTTATGGGTGATTTTTTGCTTATGTTCTCAATAGAACTTCATTGTTTTACATGAATTATTGCTTATTTTATTAGTATTTTTTTTTTCTAGTGTAACTGGATTATGTATGGGTTGATTTGGAAGAAGTTAGAGCATCTCTAAGGCATCATCACCAAATTTGATAAAAAGTTTGATCTCATATCATGCATTCCAATGGTAAATTTAAAATTTTCATCAAATCTTGTTAGAAGCCCGGTTGTCCGGGAGGACATCCGTCCATAGGTGGAAATTGATGTTCAAATAAAGAAAGGCCGGTTGTCTGGACGGATGTCCAGCCCAACGCCCCCTACAAAATTTAATGAAAGGATGAACTCCCTTGATTTATTACCACTATATTACCACTATCCTGTTGAGAAATACCGATGCCATAATTTCCTAACCTTTTTAACATAAATGGATCATGTTGCATTGTCTTATCCTTGATTGTTGAACCTGATTTTGTGTAACGGAAAGTTACACCAAGCCCCCCTGAAGTATGGGCAATTTTCACTTAACCCCATTAAATTGAAAGCATGATAAATCCTCCATGGTTATAAATTCTCCTTTTGAGGGGCACCTTAGAATAGTTTGTTTTAAGCCAACGTAAACCATATCTCCAAACTTTTAAGGGACACCTTAGACTTGTTTGTTTTATAAATTCAATTAAGTTTTCTATAAATGTATCTTTCACATTTTTTCGTAGGTAAATTTTGCAATGATCATTTATCTTTCAACATTACCATTTAGTTTGTCAGTTATTTGTATCAAACATATATCAGCTGTTTTTTTCTTCTTCTCATATATCTCTCGTCAGATGCTTGTGGTGGCAGAAATTCTGCCCCTGGAAAAGGAAAATGTAATCAATCAAGTTTCAGAGAAGGGTGCATCTTTGCCTTCCTCCCAGGATATGAAAAATAAAGAAGTCACTCATGTCACAAGGTTTTCCTCTGCAATGTTTGATCAATATTTATATTATGATCAATGTTTATGTTATGTTCTACTTAACCTTTAAAATTGTTAAGTTTATTTGTATCTGCATCAAAGTAGTATAGATTGTATTGGTTACAGATCTCACAAAATGTTATAATATTTCTAGCTCTCATTTATGCGAACCAATGGTCCCTCGCCATGGTACCTAGAATCTTCTTTTTGTACATCTTTGCTCATTTGTCTGTGGGAAGTTCGGCAAACCAATCAGAAGAAGGTTTTGCAGTTGACATTAGTAATTTACAGGGTCTGCCACCACTTCGGCACCCTGTTAATGCGAAGGAAAACACCAACATTGACTTTAGAACAGGAGACATACATAGGCAGTTCACATCAAGCTCGAAAATGATGTTGCTGAGACATTGTGTATGTTAGAAAGATTCTTCCCTCCATTAGTTTTGGATGGTTTATAACTTTTTGGATAATTTAGAACTCAAGGATAGTCTTTTTGGAAGTTTGGAATGTATATATTGACAATTTTTGAATGTTTATAATTTATAGATATATAGTTTATTTTTCATGGTTGAAATAATATTTTGGTGGTTGATTAATCTTTTGTGAAGCTTGGATACATGAAGTACCCCTGCCAATTCATTTGGGAAATCACAAGTTTATGCTCTATGTATTTTTTTGTTGTAAAATATTACAGCTTTTATAGCTACTATAACTTGCAATGTGATCTGATGAGGGTAATGTGTAGGAACCAATTCCTGTCACTCAACTTGTAAGGAAAACTGCTTCTGTTATGCAGGAGTTCACATAGTGAAGGTAAGTGTTTTCTATCAATTTACATCTCATATTGTTTATCTTCTTGGCTAGAAATCTTGACTATTGTTAACTTAAATTTCTCAGAATTGTAACATGTGAGGTGCATTTGCCTAACAGATAGTTCAGATGATGAGTATGAGCCCAATAGCAGCAGTGATGATGATGATAGTGATGGCTAGTTTTTGAGGACTTTGATGAATAGACTTCTATAATCTTTGCATAGTGTTGGATTTTGTTTACAAACTTGTATATGATACAATTTTGGAAGGTTTTTAACTTTTTTGTTGAATTTAGAACTTGAGGATAGTCCTTTTGGGTTGTTTTGAACTTACAGTTAATTCTTGGATGTTTAGAATGTATTGATAATTTTTGAATGTTCATAATTTATGGATGTAGTTTATTTTTTATGCTTGAAACAATATTTTGATGGTTGATTGATATTTTGTGAAACTTGTTTGTAATGTTTGTTAATTTATACAAAATAGGTTAAAATAGAACCTGTTGAATTAAAAAAAATAAAATAATGCACATTCTACGGCAAGCAAATTAGGTCATTATATGAAATATTCCACGACATTCTATGTACGTCGTGGTATGTTCTACTTATCTACGACAGGCATAATAAATCGTTGTATTACATATTTTACGGCGCACAATCAGCGTCGTTATTTGTCTAACCAATTTACGGCGTGCAAAAGTAGTCATGGAAAAAGTAACGACGACGCACAAAATTTGTCGTTAAATAATTTTTAACGACGTACTATAGCATGTCGTAGAAAAAGTAACGACGACGTACAAAATCTGCCGTTAAATAGTTTTTAACGGCGTACGAAACATGCCGTTGAAAGTAAATGGCTTTCCATGACTGGTCATAATATGACGCGCACCTGCATGTCGTAGAAGGGTTTTTACGACGTGCATTACGCGCCGTAAAAACCCTTTTTTGTTGTAGTGCTTCTACTGCAGATTGATTACTTGGTCCATCACCAGGTAGGTCTTTAGGATCACCTGCAAGATACAAATGATTAGAAGGAAAAAAATTAAGCGAACAGTTAAACAAATTATATAAGAACACTTACCCTGGCCATGGACTTCACCGCGAACTTTACCATTTGGGTGTCTAGAACGTGGTCGCTCCCAAGTATGTCACCTGACAACAGCAAGGACTTAGACAAATCAAAGGCAAGGAGGTACTCCTTGTCCCCCTTGATGGAAACATTGGCCGGGATATCCTTGTCCTAGTGCTTTTACTTCGGCTACCAAGCAAGAGCTGGTTCAACCTCTACAACATGCTCGCTGCTCAGCTTGACCACGAGCTCGATTGAAGGATTAGCTGCGCGAGCCCTTTTGCTAGCCTGACGAGATTCAATACGACTGGATGGGATGGCGATGGAGGCTAAGTCTAGCACGGTTGCTAAACTTTGCCCAACGGATGGTGCAGGCCACAAAATGTTGCTCGGTATCTCGAAGGAGGTAGTTGTTATAAGATTCTTGATCCTGTTTCTCTTTGCCATTTCTTCATCCTTAGTTAACCGAATTAAGAGAACATCTTGAAGTCTTGGATCTGGCAGAGAAGAAGGCTCAGACAAGAAATTGGTGACTTTGCTCTTCTGCTTCGCCGAATACCGTCAGCTTAGCACGTAACCAAGCAGATCGTGGCAACTCTGCTTTTTGTATCTTAGCGCGGCACTCATTGTTGCATCATCAAGGTTGGGATTTAGCTCGAAGATACCTGTAAAAGAAGCTTGTTAGCTCGTTAGAACAAGACCAAAATAATTAACGAATTTTGAAGTTTGGCTTATATGTTGAGCCTTTGTCTTGGCTTATATACTAGCTGGGCACATCGGTAGTCTCACAGTTTCCAGTTAACCAGAAAAAGTCATTGTCGTGAAGGTCTTTATCCGGCGTGCCGATCACTAGTTAAATCCATCGCTTGTGTGACCAAGCATGTACTGGCGCAGTATCTCGACCAGACCTAAGTTTAAGTTGAGCTGGTGATTTAGCTCAGTAACTCCGTTTATTATACGGAAGGTATTAGTGGACACTTGTGTAGGGGCACAGCCCGATGTGTCTTAAGAATTCGCACATCAAGGGCTGTATCAGGAAGCGAAGCCCCTTTTCTATAATGGATAACAAGGAACGATCACTTCCTTATCGAGCTCAAAGTGCATGTCTGGCTGACACTCAGACTTCACTAATCCATGGCGTGTTTACCAAGAAATGATATTGCCCTATGTAGCCCGGCAGATCTTTCAATGAGCATGTTCAATCAAATTATGCAAAGGATCGCTTGGTCTTTGAGAACGCTTTTTTGGTGTGCCTAGTCTCCTAGGATTCTACATAGTAAAAAATCAAAATTAAGTGCAAGTGATAGTGCTGACGTACATATGAGCACGGTTCTAGCTCAGTCTTGCGGATAAGCTGGATTTTAGCTCGTTCGCACAGACGAGTTAGGTTTTAGCTCGATCGACAATTAAGCCGAATTGTAGCTCGATTTTGTATTAAATAGGGTTTTAGCTCGATTTCACGAGCATGGTTGGTCCTAGCTTGGCTACATGCAAATGAGCCAAATCTTAGCTCAGTTGCGTGGCCTCTTAAGTTGTTTGGTTCGTAGCTTGGTTTCTTCCTTAGATGTCACAAACCTAAAATTTGCCCAGCCACGTTGTGATTTTGGATTAAAATGTGCTTTTATGCCCGATATGGCCCAGTTCTTTCTGTGTTCATCCAAGAGGATGAACTGTGCAATGGAAAACCACAGGCCAAGGGCTATTAACACTGGAAATAGATGCAAACTCATGTTTACCCCAGTTTTTAGTGGGTTTTGGTCATGTTATTATCTTTTATATGCTAATAACATAGTGAAATGCTCAATAACAGTGAATTTCATGGAGGGCGATGAAGAACACTTACAAGAATGGAGAGCTTGTGGGGTTAAAACTGCAATCGGCACTCCAATCGGTGGAAAATGCTCCGACGATGGAGATGAAACAGAATCTCCAAAGGAAATGCTTTGAGTTGGGCACTTGATACAAGAAATCAAGGCTATGCTCTAGTTCACTAGGTATCCCATCTGAAATGGTAATGAATAGTGAAGAAAAGTGGGAGGATGATGACGGTATATATGCCTTACACTTGAAGGGACGCCAAGATTTGAAAATTTTCTTAGGGAATTATGCCCATCATCATGACAAAACGACGCGTGTCCCCCTAAAAAGATATTGTATCAGAGTAATAGAGGGACTAGGCTCTCTGAAGTGTTAGATTTGCGCCAGGCAGATGATTGAACCGGGTATGGAACCAAAGCAAACCGATTAAGAGGGCAATTAAGAAGGGAGTTTTGTGTCGTGCTAAAGGGTTCGAGCAGTGATGGGCCAAGATCGAGCGAGCTGTGTTAGGCCAAACTTGACCCATTAAAGATGGACTTGAGTCTGCCTTACAAAACTAGCCGAGCTCCCTCTTACCAGCCAAGGTATTTTCATGTAGATCAAGCTACACCAACCATGCTGCATAGAACCAAGCAGAATTGGATCCTTGTTCTGAGTGGCAACAGGGCGCAAGATTCATGAGCGAAGATCACTAGCTTAACCAAGCTGCTAATAGCTCAGCCAATAGATGCTCGGTTGAGTGCTTCTCATGAACTAACAGTTTATGGAGGACAAACAGTGACCTGTCTAAGTTAGTGTTGTCCCTGACAAGTACATGTAGTAAGGGAATAATGTCACTGCCCCCAAGATAATAGGGATAATGTGCACTGCATGGAGAAATGAGACAAGTTGTGTAAATAAGACCTACGAGACCATTCTAAAAGGTAAGCAATCTTGAGCAAAAGAACTCTATCATTCTCCAATAGTCTCTAAGGGTGCTGACTTGACCATCGGAGGGGTTTTCCGGTGAGACACCCGCCGGTTAGTTCACTTCTGTTTAGTTTATAGGAGAAACAACACAGTTAAAGTAAACAAAACATGGAGGCAAGGAGTACGGAAATGAAGATTATTTACTCCCAATGCATTTATTATTATTAGTTTTTAGGTACATGAGATCTCCTAACAATCTATGAAACAGAGAAAATCAAAGTCCCACAAGAAAGTGTAATTATTTTCTTTTTTTTAAATTTTATATTAGTGGTGTGTGGAATCAATAGTAAAAAGTTAAATGAATATGATTTTAAAAGTAAAAAATAAATTATAAAATATATTTAGGATTATTTTGGATATAACTTATAAGTTGACTTTTTTGTTATTACAAAACGACGTGTAAAAAAATAAAGATATAATATAATTGAAAAGGTTAATTGGTGATAAATCCAATCTAAGGAAGGTATAAGGCAATAGGTCTAGTAGATATTTTTTGTTGATAATAGGTCCATCTTTTTATAACATAGTTTGATGAGAAGTCCAAAAGGACATTTTGTTCCCAATTTTGTCCCTTAATTATCTATTGACATTTTTTTTCATCTATTGACTTTCGTTGATTATCTGTTCAAATTTTATATCAATTTGTTGAAATTTTTTCCCTATATGTTTAAATATTTTTCTATATGTTCAAATTTTTCCATATCTATTCAAATTTTTTGTCTAACTCTTCAAAAATTTTCTATGTAAAGTTCAAATTATTTTTTTCTATTGAAATTTTTTATCTGTTGAATCTATCTATTGAAATTCTTATCTGTCAAAATATTTATCTGTTTAATTTTTTTTCCTAATAAAATCTACCTATTTAATTTTTGTCCAAAATCTTTTCTATTTGTTCAAATGTCTCTTTCTCCCATCTATTTAACACAAGAACCAAAGCCCAAATTTTTTTTGTCTATCTGTTTCTCTCTCTCTATCTCTCTCTCTTTTTTCTCTTTCTATTTTTTGAAAAAATGTCTTTTGAAAATATATCTGTTGAGGAAGAAAAAAAATATATCTATTGCAATCATCATCTCCCAAATCTAAAAGTATATATATGTCATCATCTCTTTCTTACTCCTTATCTCACACACACACACACACACACACACACACACACACACACACACACACACTCTCTCTCTCTCTCTCTCTCACTCAATTTATTTGAAAGAATGAACCCAAAAAAAAAAAACAAATATGATAAAAACTATCTATCTCTTATCTATGCAAATTACATACATGTAATCAACTAAACTATTTTTTTTTTATTTTTTATTTTTGTTGAAAAACAAAGCTATCTGTTCAAATTTGGTAATCTATGCACAGTTTTTTTCTTGGAACTAGGGCAAATGCACTGTTTGGATGTTGTGAAAAAGAGAGAGAGAAAGAGGTAGATAGAGAGAGAGAGAGACTATGCAAATAACATACATACATTCCTACGCACCTATCTGTCTATTTCTTATCTACACAATACATTCATTCATTCATACATGCATATCTATCTGTTCAAAATTCTAGAAAGTCTTTATTATCGTCATCATTATCATGAAGAAGATTTTCCAAATCTAAGCCTTGAACACATATCTGAGTTTAAAAAAAAAATCAAAATTCAAAACAAACACACAAGTATCATTTGTCTTCTGAGAAAGTATCAGGATGGTTTCCTCACATATTGCAACAATTGAAACACAAATATCATAATATGAATTACACACACTCACACAGACACACACACACACATATAAATGTATGCAATTGATGAGGATTATTCTTATACGGTAGTGAAGCGACAAAGCGATGGTAGTGGCGAATCTCAAGTTTTGCGGTGGCGGTGAAACAACGGATCTCATGGCAACGATTCTGGATCGGCAGCAAAACTAGAGAGAAAGAATGGGAGAGAGAGAGAGAGAGAGAGAGAGAGAGAGAGAGAGAAGTAGAGATACAAAAAGTAAAGAGAAGAGAGAAAAAGAGGGATATATATACATAAATAGAAATCTGTGTGTATCATCGGGCCTCGGAGTGGCAGCAACAACTGATAAAGGAGATTGAAGCCAACAATGGCGATTGACGGTGGTTGCCGTCAGTAGAGAAAGAGAAAGAGAGCAAAACAAGAGAAACGATGGAAAGAGAGTGGAGTGGTTTGGTTTGGTTTGGGTATGGGAAACAATACATATACGTGGGTAATTTAGTCATTTTGTAAGAGGTTCTCTTTATGGACAAAGTATTTTAGAATATGGACTTATAGATAAAATAAAATAATAAAAAAATCTAAAATCTGATTTATGGACCGAGTGCCCTAGCTAAAATAAGCCCATAAATCAATAAATAACTTATTTATATGCTCCCAAAAGAGTATTTAATGATCACATAGACACAGATAATTTGTTCACGAAGAAGACACAAGAGGTAAGCATGCGGTCAAAAATTGAAAATGTGATGTCACCCTAATCATAGGGGTTGTTTGGATGATTTAAATAAGTATATATATATTATGAAAATATATGAAATGTGATAGAGAAGTGATATAACCCAAATAAAAAATGATGTAACTCAAATAAAATAAAAAGATAAAATGATGTGCTACTCTAGCACGTCCCAAACTTAGCCATAATATACAACTCTGGGTCAATCATGGAGCTGCTGCTGCTTCTAGTGGAAAACAAAAATGTTGTACTCATGATGAGTGATTTTTAAGGATGACCATTTTAATTCGATTCGTGAGAGTCTATTCATATCCGTCTGAATGGGGCGGATTTTACGTGCCCTGACACTTATATGGGGCGGAGGTATATTATGTTTCAACGGGAGTGGAGCAAGGACAGGTATCGCCTCTCCGGATCCAAACCCAACCGAATATAATTAATAATATATAAATAAATAATATATGTATATATATATATAATATAATTAGATATATAAGAAAAGAATACTAAAAGTCTGTGGTTCTGCTTAAATATAAATAAATAATAATCTTAAAAGTCTCACTGTTTATATATATGGAAATAAAATAAAAAAAAATTTATTTAGTATACTTAGGATTTAAATAGTTCTCAATTTTTTTGATTATTTGAAATGTGGCCAGGTATCCTCAGGGGCAAGGATGGAGTTGAAAATTTTCACCTGTAGCGGGGGTTGGGTCAAGGCGAGGTGTAAAGTTTGTCAGTGGAGATAGAGGCGGGAAATGACAAACCCACCCTATAGCCATACCTAGTGATTTTAGAGCAAGTGGCTTAGCCTCTCCGGGTCAATTCAAAGTTGTTTTCCGTGAGAATGACCCCCTCATTCTTTCTCATTGGGTTAGCCATCTCTGAATTGTGTTTTCTTGAGAATGACCTTTCGTTCTTTCTCATTGGGTTAGCTATCCCTCAATTATGAATTGTGTTTTTTTTGGATTTGTCTTTCTCATCACGGAGGTAAGGAGTACAGAAATGAAAATTATTTACTCCCAATGCACTTATTATTATTATTATTTAGGTACATGAGATCTCCTAACAATCTATGAAATGGAAAAAATCAAAGTCCCACAAGAAAGTGCAATTATTTTCTTTTTTTAAAATTTTATATCAGTGGTGTGTGGGATCAATACTAAAAGTTAAATGAATATGATTTTAAAAATAAAAAATAAATTATTAAATATATTTTGGATTATTTTGGATATGATTTATAAGTTGACTTTTTTGTTATTACAAAAAGAGGTGTAAAAAATAGAGATATTATATAACTGCAAAGGTTAATTAGTGATAAATCCAATCTAAGGAAGGTATAAGGCAATAGGTCTAGTAGATTTTTTATTATTATTATTATTGATAATAGATCCATCTTTTATAACATAGTTTGATGAGAAGTCCAAAAGGACATTTTGTTCCCAATTTTGTCCCTTAATTATCTATTGACTTTTTTTTTTATCTGTTGACTACCATTGACTATCTGTTCAAATTTCATATCTATTTGTTGGAATTTTTTCCCTATATGTTTAAATGTTTTTCTATATGTTCAAATGTTTCCCTATCTATTCAAATTTTTTATCTATCTCTTCAAAAAATTTCTATGTAAAGTTCAAATTTTTTTTTTCTATTGAAATTTTTTATCTGTTGAATCTATCTATTGAAATTCTTATCTGTCAAAATATTTATCAGTTTAATTTTTTTCCAAATAAAATCTATCTACTTAATTTTTCTCCAATTTTTTTTTCTATCTGTTCAAATATATCTCTCCCATCTGTTTAACATAAGAACCAACGCCAAAATTTTTTTTTGTCTATTTGTTTCTCTCTTATTTTTCTCTTTCAATTTGTTGAAAAAATCTCTTTTGAAAATATATCTGTTGAGGAAGAAAAAAATATATCTATTGCAATCATCATCTTCCATATCTTAAAAAATACATATCATCATCTCTTTCTTACTCCTCATCTCTCTCTCTCTCTCTCTCTCTCTCTCTCTCTCTCTATTTGTAGGAATGAAGCAAAAAAAAAGAAAGAAAAAAAAATATGATAAAAACTATCTATCTCTTATCTGTGCAAATTACATACATGCAATCAACTAAAATATTTTTTTATTTTTTATTTTTTATTTTTTATTTTTGTTGAAAAACAAAGCTATATGTTCAAATTTGGTAATCTATGCACAATTTTTTGCTTGGAAATAGGGCAGATGCACTATTTGGATGTTGTGAGAGAGAGAGAGAGAGAGAGAGAGAGAGAGAGAGAGAGAGAGAGAGACTGTGCAAATAACAACATACATTCGTACATACCTATCTGTCTATTTCTTATCTATGCTATACATTCATTCATTCATACATGCATATCTATCTATTCAAAATTCTAGAAAGTCTTTATCATCATCATCATCATCATCATCATCATCATGAAGAAGATTTTCCAAATCTAAGCCTTGAACACATATCTGATATTTTTTTTTTTCTAAAAAAAAATTCAAAATTCAAAACACAAACGCAAATATCATTTGTCTTCGGAGAAAGTATCAGGTTGGTTTCCTCACACACTGTAACAATTAAAACACGAATATCATAATATGAATTACACACACTCACATAGACACACACACACACACACACACACACACACACACACATATATATATGCATACATACATATAAATGTATGCAATTGATGAGGATTATTCTTATGCGGTAGTGAAGCGACGAAGCGATGGCAGTGGCGGATCTTTAGTTCTATGGTGGCGGTGAAACGACGGATCTCATGGCAATGGTTCTGGATCTACAACGAAACTAGAGAGAAATGAGGGGGGAGAGAGAGGGAGAGAGAAAAGTAGAAATACAAAAAGTAGATAGAAGAGAGAAAGAAAGGGATATATATACATACATAGAAATCTGTGTGTATCGTCGGGCCTTGGAGCAGCAGCAACAACAAATAAAGGAGATTGAACCCCACAATGGTGATTGGCGGTAGTAGTCCGTCGGCAGAGAGAGAGAGAGAGAGCAGAACAAGAGAAACGATAGATGGAGAGTGGTGTGGTTTGGTTTGGGTTTGGGAAACAAAACATATACGTGGGTAGTTTAGTCATTTTGTAAGAGGTTCTCTTTATGGACAAAATATTTTAGAATATGAACTTATAGATAAAATAAAATAATAAAAAATCTAAAATCTGATTTATGGACCAAGTGCCCTAACTGAAATAAGTCAATAAATCAATAAATAATTTATTTATATGCTCCCAAATGAGTATTTAATGATCACATAGGCCCTGTTTGGTAGAGCTGTGGGAAAGTGCTTAAAGCTTATGCCTAAACAGCTTATAGCTTATAACTATGAACATAAGCTGATTTCTGACTTATAAATTAAGCATCTCCTGCTCTACTCAAAGAATAAGCTGATTTATGACTTCTAAAAAGCTATAAGCTATAAGCTAAACCAAACACATCAAAATAGCTTAAATTAAGCTGAAAGCTGAAATAAGCAGCTTTTAAGCTGCACCAAACAGGCACATAGACACAAATAATTTGTGCACAAAGAAGACACATGAGGTAAGCATGCGGTCAAAAATTGAAAATGTGATGTCACCCTAATCATAGGGGTTGTTTGGATGATTTAAATAAATAAATAAATAAATATATATATATTATGAAAATATGTGAACTGTGATAGAGAATTGTTATAACCCAAATAAAAAATAATGTAACTCAAATAAAATAAAATGATAAATGATGTGCTATTCTAGCACATCCCAAACATGGCCATAGTATACAACTCTGGGTCAATCATGGAGCTGCTGCTGCTTCTAGTGGAAAACAAAAATGTTGTACTCATGATGAGTGATTTTTAAGGATGACCATTTTAATTCGATCCATGAGAGTCTATTCATATCCAACTGAATGGGGCGGATTTTACTTGTTCGGACACTTATATGGGACGGGGGTAGATTATGTTTTGGTCACCCGTAACCGAAGTGGGGCAAGGGCACCTCTCCCGATCCAAACCCGACCTGATATAATTAATAATACATAAATAAATAATATATATATATAATATAACTAAATATAAGAAAAGAATACTAAAAGTCTGTGGTTCTGTTTAAATATAAATAAATAATAATCTTAAAAGTCTCACTGTTTATATATATGGAAATAAAAAAATATATATATTATTTAGTATACTAAGGATTTAAATAGTTGTCAATTTTTTTGACTATTTGAAATGTGGTCAGGTATTCATAGGGGCAAGGATGGAGTTGAAAATTTTCACCAGGGGTGAGGTGAAGGCGGGGGGTAAAGTTTGTCCGTGGGGATAGAGGCGGGAAATGACAAACCCACCCCATGATCATACCAAGTGATTTTAGAGCAAGTGGGTTAGTCTTCCGGGTCAATTCACGGTTGTTTTCTGTGAGAATGACCCCTCCCTCATTCTTTCTCATTGGGTTAGCCATCCCTTTCTCATTGGGTTAGCCATCCCTATATTGTGTTTTCTTGAGAATGACCCTCCGTTCTTTCTCATTGGGTTAGCCATCCCTCGATTATGAATTGTGTTTTCTTTGGATTTGTCTTTCTCATCATTTTTGTATTTGTAAACTGTATTTAGAATATAAAGTTGGTAGATTTTAAATAAAAATAGTATACATACATAATTTTTATATAAAATTTGAGATAAGAATAATGTGACAATCACATTTTTATAAATATAAACTAAAGTGATGGTATTTTGATTACTAATGAATAATTATAAATGACATATATCATTCTGTATGAATTTTATATATACAAATTTTATCTGTACAACATTTTATTCTTCTAAAATTCTGCATAAATTTATACTTTAAACACAGTCTAAATATAGCCTCCCAGTGAAGAATATTTTTTTAAATATAGCCTCCCAGAATATTTTTTTCAAATATATATATACATTTGTTCTCTTTAGTGACAAGGCAAACCATCTAAATTTAATAGTTTGACGAGAAGACAAATTGTGACTTGTCTGCACCAGGGCAGTGTCTCACCGGGGGAGAATTTCTCAGTACAGCACAGTCTAAATATAGCCTCCCAGAATATTTTTTTCAAATATATATATTTGGTCTCATTAGTGACAAGGCAAACCAACTAAATTTATTAGTTTGACGAGAAGACAAATTGTGACTTGTCTGCATCAGGGCAGTGTCTCACCGGGGGAGAATTTCTCAGTACAGCACTACGCGAGCATGCGTGTGTACATATATATATTTTTTAAATTACTAATAAATCTTAATAATTAGATTTAATTCTTATCAAACCTTGTTAAAACTAAGTCATAGTAAAATTGTCACTAAAAATAATTTTTTGTAACAATTTTTTTTTATATATGTTGTTAAAAATTGATAATTAGTGACTTTTTTTGTTACGATTTTATAAATTGTCACTAAAACTTATAATTAGTGACTCTTTTCTGTGACGAAATTTTCAAGCTATTACTGAAACTCAAAAATTAGTCACGGTTTTTTTTTTTTTTTTTGTGATGATTTTTTAAAATTATTGCTAAAACTTATAATTATTGATATTTTTTGTGACAAATTTTAAACTATCGCTGAAAAGTAACAATTAGTGGCTTTTTTTTAATAGTGCTTCATGAAAAACGTCATTAATTCTCACAAGACTTATTTGACAATAAGTCCACCTATTATGACTTATACGTAAGTCTCCATATTTTTTTTTTTTTGATAAATTATACTTATCTCTCCTGAGATTTCTGACAATTACAAAGATCTCTCCTATAGTTTCAATAATTATAGAAATCTCCCTTACTTTGAAACTATTATTAAGATTCCCCTACTGCTAATGTGCTGTAAATTTATTTAACAGAATATGGTTATATAATACTGATGTCATATACTATGAGTAAAAAATTTCAAGATTACCCTTATACATGCAAATAGTAAATTTCACTCACCTCTTCTGAGATTTTACAAAAAAATTATTAAAGACCATACATTATTTTAATAATGTTGAACAAAATTATTAAATTCTATATAATATTTAAAAAATTCTAAATTTTTAAGATATTATAAAAATATTTAACCAAAAAGAATCATATCTTTAAAATTAATGTTATTATAGATAATACCTTAATAATTTCACTTAAGATTTATTTCACACTACATAAACAACGTAAAATTTATTATTTAAACTAACGTATTTATTGTTTGAATTTATATTTTTTTAAGGAAATTTAAAACAAATTAATTTTTAATTTTTAATTTTTTAACAAAATGAACTCCTTAGATCCATGGAGCAATCCTTGAATGTTGCATATATTTATATTTGGGTCATGTTTTACTCTGTAATTTGGGATATGTTTTCAATGCTCCATGTTTTGCTCTATAACTTGAGAGAATCTTAAACCTTTCGTGTTCAATTCATCAATATATATAAATCTATAATAATAATAATAATAATAAATTAGAGATTAATGTATTATATTTTACATGTGTTGTTAAATCCTAAATCAGATCAATAAATGTGTTTAAACAATAAATAGAAATTCAAAATTAAATAGAAATATAGAAAGGGAAATCATTGTTTTAATAGATTGAATTTCTATTAAAACAATAAATAGAAATATAAAAAGGGAAATCATTGCTCATTTCATTACATAGAACCAAAACCTTTATAATGACAAGCGTGTATATATAATATCTTAAAAATAAAATAAGAAAAGCTAACAATTTGATCGTCATCAAATCTTATATTAAATTAAATACAATCCTTTATATGAAAATTACAAAACATCAATTTTTATTTTTTTAAAAAGATCACCAATTTTATGAATACCTATATCGAGAAATTAGAATTTGAATAAAAATTTAAAAATACATATAGCTATTTAATAGAGCTGAACCTAAACATTCAGAGGCCCAAAGCGAATCCCTGACGTCAGTCCCTATTTTTCAACATATCACTCAAAAAGATAAAATCAATTTTAAAAAGTTATTATAAAAAATTTAATCGATAAAATATAGTATTAATATATTATATTTTAACCATTTACACAAAGAAAAAAAATATTATACGAGTCTAGAGCTATAATATCAAAGAAAAATTGAATGAATTATATCATTTTTATCATTTACATATTACCCTTCTTGCATTTTTAGTTGCAAAATTAAAACAAGAGCTCCTGGTTTTAATTAATTCTTCTATATTTTCTAGAAAGTATGATTAACTAGACAATCTATTTCATTCAACAAGTAACAATCAATTTAATTATAGAGATTTCAGTTTTTAAGTAAAATTAGCAAACAATTGAAGTAAAACTTGAAAGGATACAAAATCTAAAGGCATTTAGAGAAAATATTAAGATCTAACAAAATTCAATCTCATAATAGAGAATTAGTTGGAAAGAGGTTTGGTAAAGTGAAATCAATTTGTTTGGGCCCTTCACTAATAAAATTGTGTTATTTTTGAATTTCGTGTTAAGTGTTGGATTTAGTTGGGTTTTGGCAGGTTAAAATCAGAGTTTTTTTTTTTTTTTTTTTTGGGGGGGTGAAAAGGGGGGATCCACTTGTAAAAACAATTTTGTTTCTAAATTTGATGTTAAGAATGGAATTAGGTGGGTTTTGACAAGTTCAAATTAAAATAATTGGGACTCTTCGTTTAACAAATACATAAATAAATCAACATTACCAGATTTTTTCCTAAATGGAGGCCCTAATTTTTTAGGTCAAACTTGCCCCCAGAGCCAACCTTGATATTTCATTTTTTTTTTTTCATATAAAAAATATCTATTTGGTGAAATTATCCCTCTCTTTCCATTTTCTTTATTATATTTCTTTCATTCTTCTTTCTATTTATTCTCTCATTTATTTTTTTTAGTGTCACTATAACCAATAGCAATATCACATAATTTATTATTATCATTATTTGTTCTCTTCCCTCAGGTTCTTTCCTCTATTTTTTTCAACATTTTTTTTTCTCTTTCATCAATGCCAGCTAGCATCACCCAATATCATAGCAACTTACGAAATATGAATTTTTCTTTTGTTCTGTAAACATATTTGTTTATTAAATTTTTTTCAAGAAAAATAAACATAATAACATTTTATATTTATATTAGAAAAACTTGACTTTTAAAAATTACCAAATGCTACCTCATAAATATATAAAAGAAATTATCATTTTTATCGTTTTACAATCCTATATTATTCTCAAATTTTAATTTTCATCTTTGAATCTTTCAATTTTCAATTGATGGATATCAATAAAAAAGTGGGGGGGAGGGGGGGGGGGGGAGGTTCAGTATTTCTAACCTTATTTAAAAAATTAAAAATAAACATCAAAGTGAAAAAAAATATCTAATCACATTACATTAAATTAAAATTAACTAATAGGGAATAAAGATAAAAAAAATAATTATTTGAGAATAATAAACTATTTAAATTTATCATTTCTTACATCTAATTAAAAAGAAATTTGACTTGAAGAAAGAAATTATTTGAAAATAATAAAATACTCAAATAATTTGTTATTTATTACATCTAAAATTAATATCTCCATCTTTTTTTTCTCTCATTTAAATTTGTTTTATTAAATTAAATCTTAAAATTAATTCAAATAAGAAATATGGATATTCTTTCTTACTTTCATTAATGGTTGATTTTTTTTATTTTTTAACTTATAAAGTTCAAGAACTTATAGTGGGAAAAAAAATACAAAGTCAAGAAAATACAAAAAAAAAAAAAATGAGAAATAAAATGATAATTTAATATATAGGTAAATTATGCTTAGCTTCCTTGAGGATATGGATAGTATTTAAAGGCTATTATAGTCGTTTGCACAACCAAGTTAACACCGTTTGGGCTAAATTAAGGGAATAGGAGAATCTTGACAATGTCAAGAGAAAGTAAGGGAAGTTTCTGTAATTATTGAAACCACTGGGGAAATCCTTATAATTGTTAGAAATCTCAGGGGAGGTAATATAATTTATCCTTTTTGGGGGGGGGGGGGAAAGTTATGTTTTTGAGCCTTATAAGTTGACAAACTCAAATATTATTAATTAAAAATTGTTTATCAAAATTTTTGTGATAAACGTATAAAATATAGGGGTATTTTTTTTATATAAATCCCTCTTTACCTACTTATGCATTTAGTTCAAATTATTATATTATATTATATTCCAATGAGTCCTATTACAATAATTTACACTTTTGGCAACCAAATTTGGCGACTAAACTTTTTTTATTCGCCAAAAGTTGTAGAATAGGAGACTAAAAATTACATTGGTCGGTGTTGAATATGGTTTTCAGTTACTAATTTTTTTAAGTAGTTGTATCTTAATTATTGGCGACTAAAAAAAATTAGTCACTAAACATGCCACAATAGGCAACTAAAAATTATTTTAGTTGGCATTAGATCATGTTTTAGGCTACTAAATTTTTTATTAGTCGTGGTATACTAGTTTTTGGCTACTAAAATAAATTTAGTCGCCAAAAAGTTACCATAATGTTTGCTATTAAACTTTGGCGGCCAATGTTCATTTTCAGTGACTAAAAATTTTTTAGTCGCTGTAAAGTAAATTTTGCCTACTAAAATAATTTAGTCACTAAATAAAAAGCATGAATTTTACTTTTATTTTGGCGACAAAAAATTGAGTCGGTGAATATTTAATTTCAGTGACCAAAATATCTTTAGTCGCCAAAAAAGCTACAATTGGCTACTAAAATTTTGTTTAGTAGGCATTGATAACAAATTTTTTAGTAGGAAAATTTTTCATATTGGAGGCAATTCATTTATTCTATTACTTTTTCCATATTTGTTTTTATCAATCCACGCAAACAAAAACCAGACTCTTGACTCTCTCTCTCTCTCTCTCTCTCTCTCTCTCTCTCTCTCTCTCTCGGACGACTCACCATCACTTTACCCCCCATTTCTCACCGTTGATCTTTCACCGTCGTTCACCGTCAAACACAACCACCGCCACCGTTGTCGCTCACCTTGCAGCTCCTCACCTTGCCTCGTATTACATCGCTTCAACATTGAGGTTTTTCTCTTCCTCTGTGTTTCTCTTACTCTCTCTATCTCTCTTCTTCTCAGTTCTGCTTTTTTTGTCTCTCTTTCTCTATTTTCCCATTTCACTCTACCTTTAGGTTTTTTTTATATTTTTTCATTTATGGCATAGGGTTTTGATTTATGTGAAATCAATGAACCAATGATTGAAATGGGTTTCTATAGAATGACTGAAGGAACATGTAATTTATTAGGTTTTTTTAATTACATGTTCATGAGCTGCTTTTAGGTGCAATTTTAGATGATAAAATAAAACCCATTCCTGTTGTCCATTCTCTATTTATTTCTGATTGTCTGGGTTCATAGGGTAAAAAAAGAGAGAGAAGTAATTGAATAAATATCAATGATGTTGTTTGTGATATTTTGGGTTTTCCAAAAATTTTGACAGTAAAAGTTGAATGAGGCCCAAAATCGTACTAATGTTAAACAACATAATGCAGCAAAATAAGTTTGAAAGACTAATCTTTGAGGGAATGTTATATATTAGTTGCAAAAAATAGTATCCAAGTTTTTTTTCTTTTTTATTTATTTATTTTATTTTGGGTTAAAAAAAAACACTATTTACAAGGGAGAGGAAACAAACAGTAAGGGAAAAAACAAAGACTTATGACAGTTCTAAGATTCCAATTTCCTTTTCTTGTACACATCTTCCTCGAAAAACCAAAGGAGATTATATATTCCAATTAATGGTGTGAAATTGAGGGCTAAATGCACAACGATGATGTACGTGCCAACTAGGTCAGGCAAGAGTCACCATCTTTGGGTGTACAAAGCAACAGGGGATTGTGTATAGATCTCTGAAGGATATATTAGGTAAAGGAGATGAAGAAAATATAGGAGTTCGTGTTGGGATAGAATATTGTGTATTTAGGAGATCCCGTGATTTCTATAAATTACGGTTATTTAGGGATTTGATTTTAGGATTTGATTGTGTAATTATTTAATTCTTTTTTCTTATATATCTTATATTTATTATATATAGACATGGTCTCACCCAAATTAGGGTAAGCCAATTTTGTATAACTTCTTCTTGGTATTAGAGCCAAAGAAACTCTAGCTGCTCCTCCTATCACCACCGCCAGCCTCTCCGTCATTTCCTAGTAGCCGACTCACCTACCCAGCCTCCTCCAACCACCCTACACCATCCGAAACCCTTTCTCTCCCCCTCGACAGCCCTTTCCAGTCACTACCGGGGTTCCTATAGTAGCCGACCAGGCTTTATCCTGGTCTGTGCAGTTCGACACCCTTTTAGGGTGCGCCGGGCTGGCTTCTAACCCTTTTAGGGTCGTTTGTTGCTAATGTGGTAAGCAACTTGTGTGTGTTTCTTATTACTTGGGCTACCAATTTGTTCAGTAGCATCTCTTTTGCGTGACGCCGCTACTTCGGCTTCATGGTGTTTCAGAATGTCTGACTTTGTTGCACAAACCCAAAATATTGTGCCTTATTCTGATGTTTCCCTTGCCTCCCATGTTCTGGTTCATCGGATTACCAGTGTGTTGCTTGATGGTCGCAACTTTGCTGCTTGAAGTCGGTCTATATGTCTCTACCTTGGGGGCAGAGGCAAGTCTGGATGGCTTCTGGAAACCGAGACACAACCTCTCGCTAATAATTCTAAGCGGGTTCAATGAGATATTGACAAGTGCACCTTACTTGGTTGGATGTTCAACTCTATGGAAGCATGCATCTACAGCATGTTTATGTATTGTGATACCATTCCTCGGTTGTGGAGTGCTCTTACCTAGAAGTATGTACATGCCCACAATGATGCTAGGATTTTCAAGCTTTATCAGGATATTTCTCATGCCTCTCAGGAAGCTTTGGGTTTTACCATTGTTGAATTTTTTGGGTATCTTCAGTCTCGCTAGGAGGAGTTAACACAGTATGAGCCATTGAGTGATTTTTCAGTTGCTATTGCTTCTATTGTGTCTGCTCATCTTGCTCGACAGCACACCTACCAATTTCTAATGGGTTGAAAACCCGAATTTGAGTCTCTTCGTATTTAGATTTTGAACACATCACCTATGCCATCCTTATATGAGGCTTTTGCTACTATTGACAGCGAGGAGCGTTGTCGTCGATTGATTCAACCAGTTGCTCCACTTCCTTCCTTCATTTCTGTCTCATCTTCAGTTTCAGATCAAATGGCTCTTGTTGCCAAGTTTAGTTCTCATGCTTCTAGTAGAAAGGTTATTTGCCACCATTGTCGCGCAACTGGTCATGTCCAAGCACGGTGCTTCAAGCTTCCTCATCTTCCTTGATTGATTCAACCGGTTAGTCTACTTCCTTCCTCCGTTCCTGCCTCATCTTCAGTTTCAAATCAGATGGCTCTAGCTGTCAAGTTTAGTTCTCATGCTTCTAGTAGCAAGGTTACTTGCTACCATTGTGGCACAGCTGGTCATGTCCAAGCACGATGCTTCAAGGTTCATCTTGAGTTAAAGCAACGCTTTGCAAGGGCACACCCTTCAGGGCCTCCCCATACTGCTATTATTGCCGACACATCTAGTACTTCTCAGCCAACTCATTCTATTGATCTTCATCAGCTTCAATCTCATATTGGTCGCCTTCAACAGGAACTTGGTTCATTCACTACCATGTCTTCAAGTGTTCCTTCCGTTGCCACATTCACTACAGGTACTCCTACAACCTTTCATGTTCGCACTGCACCTACATATGTATTGGATTCTGGGGCCAATGATCATATGACTGGTGAGTTTT
The DNA here is from genome assembly GCA_025200525.1 of Camellia lanceoleosa. Lineage (NCBI taxonomy): Eukaryota > Viridiplantae > Streptophyta > Magnoliopsida > Ericales > Theaceae > Camellia > Camellia lanceoleosa. The sequence continues at coordinate 40,121,633 of CM045772.1, forward strand.
CTTATTTATCCTCTCTTGTCTCTACTACTGCTCAGATTGTATGTCTTGGTGATGGGTCTATTTCACATGTCCAACATAAGGGTGATGTGTCCTTGTCGTCTGATATTACACTTGCTTCTATATTACATGTGCCATGTTTTGCTTATAATCTTCTCTTTGTTAGTCGCCTTGCTAAAAACCTTCAATCTGCTGTTATTTTCTTACCTACTCATTATTTATTACAAGATCTGACTTCGAAGAAGATTTTTGGCAGGGGGTTTGAGCGCGACAGACTATACTACTTCGAGGACCCATCACCTTCTCATCCTACCACTTCTGGCCTGCAAGCAGCTGTGTTACCTGAATCGTTTTCCTATGTGTTTTCTTTTCAGACTTTAGCCTTATGGCATGCTCATTTAGGACATACAAACTTTAATTATTTATGTTTACTTTTTCCATCACTTAATAAAGCTTGCAAGGATCATCAGTTTCATTGTGTTGTTTGTGAACTGTCTAAACATACTCATACTTCTTATATTCCTCGCATGTATCACGCCTCATGTATGTTTGACCTTATTTACTCTGATATCTGGGGTCTATCTCCTATTTTGGGTTTTTATGGGCATCGATATTATATGACTTTTATAGATGACCACTCTAGGTATACTTGGGTTTATTTGCTTAAAAAGAAGTCTGATGTGCTTTCACTTTTTATTCAATTTCTCCAAATGGTCAAAACCCAATTCCACACCGTTGTACGCAATATTCGTTTTGATAATTTTTTTTTTTTTTTTTTTGGGGGAGGGGGGGGGGGGGAGTACATCTTTGATGCATTTTGCTCCTAACTTAATCAACAGGGAGTTTTGCAGCAACTCACTTTTACTTACACCCCTGAACAAAATAGGATTGCTAAACGTAAAAATCGTCATATTATATCTGTTGTCCAGTGTCTTCTTTGTGGGATGAATGTTCCTACATCCTACTGGCATATGGTTGTGCTAACTATTGCTAACCTCATTAATCGGACACTGAGTCAAATTCTTCACAGGTTGGCCCCTTTTCAATTACTTCGTCCAGATACTGTGTTATTTCCTCTTGTGCCTCATGTGTTTGGTTGTACTTGTTTTGTTCATGATCGTAGTCCTTCTCGGACCAAGTTAGATAATAAGTCTCTTAAATGCATCTTCTTGGGTTATTAAGCTCTCCCTAAAGGCTATAGGTGCTATGATTCGTTGTCTCGTGGTTTTTATCATTCTATGGATGTCATATTTTATGAAGATATGCCATTTTTTTTGTTCTAACTTTGTGTTGTAGGATTTTGCCTCGAGTGCATCACCTCATGTTGTGTCACCGAGTGCTCACCATGTTCCTATCATTGATTCATTTGCTCCCTTATCATCGTCTATATTTGCACCTACCAGTTCTCCGCCATTACAGACATACTCTCGTCCCCCTCGTGGTCTATCCCCTCCAGTATCTTCTTTGCCCTTAAGCCTAAGTACTCCCTCTACTATTTGCTTTCCAGCTTCTTCCCATTATCCAACTTGTGAACACTGTCCCCGTAATAATTTTGGTTGGTTTAGTAGTACTAATCACCCCATCTCCCAGTTTTTATGTTATGATGACCTTTCAGCTTCTCATTGGTCTTTTCTTGGAAAAATTGAGTCAGTCTCTATCCAGCGGCCTGTGTTTGAGGCTCTCTAGAATCTCCAATGGATTACGGCTATACAAATTGAAATGGCTGCTTTGGAACATAATCACACTTGGGATCTTGTCTCTTTATTTTCTGGTGAGACGACTGTTGCGTGTAAGTGGGTTTTTACTATCAAATATTTGGTTGATGGTACAGTGGAATGATATAAGGCTCATCTTGTTTCCAAGGGCTTTCCCAGGTTCCTAGCAAGGATTTTGGGGCTACATTTGCACCGGTGGCTAAATTGACTACTGTTCGTTTACTTATTCCTTGGTTGGCACTTCTTCTTGGTCCCTTCATCAACTTGATGTCAAGAATGCTTTTTTACGTGGGGACTTACTTGAGACGATCTACATGGATCCTTCACCCGAGTTTCAGGCTGAAGGGGAGTATGCTGGCAAGGTCTGTTGTTTGCATAAGTCTCTCTATGGCTTGAAGAAATCTCCTCGGGCATGGTTCCACTATTTCAACTCTGTTATCCTATCCATGGATTTTATTCAGTGTCACTCTGACCATACATGCTTCATTCGTCGTTAGCCCAATGGTCGATGTATTATTTTGTTGGTCTTTGTGGATGATATCATCCTTACAGGAGACGACACCATTGGTATTGCTAAGGTAAAACGAAAGCTTAGTTGAGTATTTGACATCAAGGACTTGGGTCCTCTCAAATATTTCTTGGGGATTAAGGTAGCTCATTCTCGTAGTGGGATATCATTAGCCCAATGGAAGTATGCTTTGGATCTTTTTTGGGACACTAGTATGATGGGGTGTAAGCCTGCATCTACTTATATGGATTCAAATCTAAAACTTTCGGTTGAGTCTGATGAGTTGCTTTCTGATCCATCTTGCTACCGAAGATTGGTAGGAAGTTTGATCTATTTGACTAATACACGACCAGATTTGACATTTGCTGTGAGTGTGGTTAGTCAGTTTATGCATTCACCTCGTACTGCTCACCTTGATGTTGTTCACCACATCTTGAGATATCTCAAGTCATGTCCAGGTTTGGGTTTATTCTTCAATGGTGGGATTCAGACAGGATTGTCCTGTTTTATTGATGCAGACTATGTAGGTTCATTGACTGATAGACGTTCAACTTCTGGGGTCTACACTTTCCTTGGTACCCATCTTGTATCCTGGAAAAGCAAAAAACAAGCGGTTCTTTCTTGATCATCTACTAAAGCTAAGTACCGAGCCATGGCTCATGGGACATGTGAGTTACTATGGCTTCGGTTCATTCTTACTGAGTTAGGCTTTGAGGAGAACATTTCCTCCAAGCTATTTTGTGACAATAAGTCTACCATCTTACTTGCCTTCGACTCTGTACTTCATGAGCATACCAAGCATATTAAAGTTGATATTCATTTCATCCCGAAAAAAGTTAGAACTGGCATTGTATGTCCCTCGTTTATTCCATCTTCTGATCAGACTGCCGACATCTTTACCAAATCTGTAGGACCATCCCTACTTCGGTCTTCCATTAACAAGCTGGGTTTGGTTGACATCTTTGATCCAGCTTGAGGGGGAATGTTGGAATATATAATATTGTGTATTTAGGAGATGTCGTGATTTCTATAAATTACGGTTATTTAAGGATTTGATTTTAGGATTTGATTGTGTAATTATTTAATTCATTTTTCCTGTGTATCTTATTTATTATATATAGACATGGTCTCACACAAATTAGCGTAAGCCAATTTTGCACAACTTTCTTCTATTAGGACAAATGTTCAAGTCACTGTCTTGGAGATATACAATGAAAAGATATATGATATGTTATCAACTAATAATAGTGGAGGACTAAGTATTGGGTGATCTAAGGGAAGTGCTTCCAAGGTAAAAACTACTATTTTTCTTGAAATTATAATGATATTTTTATTGGATTTTAGATGTTCATATACATCTTTAAGGATAGTACTATTGATAGACATGATGAAATTTGAAAATCTAAGTTGGGAGTTGTTTGTGAGAGTGCTCGGTTTTATGGACATACTTTGATTGAATTTGGATTGTGTTTGTTTGAAGTTGATAAGATATAATGTTCCCAATGTTCCCAAAGCAGCTAAGTCTGAGCCTAAGGCATCAGATCAACTTCAACAAAAGCAACTTCAGCAAAAGCAATCTCAGTAGCATATGCAAGAATGACCTATCAAGAGTAACAACAACAATCTATACAGTGACAAAGAATAGCAGCAATAGCAACCTACTCTGATGTAGCTGCAATATCTTCAAACAGAGAAAGTCAAGGCATCCAAGGCTACTCACCTCATGCATACGACTGTCATGTATAAGAAGTCGTAGAATTCTAAAGATGGAAAACACCAAGATGGTTAGATGGTTAGAGAAATTGTTAGAGAGTTGGTTACAACCAACTCAGTTATACAAAGTGTATATATATAGCAGCATGTACTCTGCTTAGCTTTTCAATGAAGTTTATCTCTTTCTTCACTTTTGCAGGTAATTTGCACTATTGTTGATATGATTTTCAATGATTTTCTTGTTCCCTTCCCCCCCCCTCCCCCAAATTTGATATCTGAGAGTCTTTTGTTCATTTTGTATTTAGGATTCATTTGAGGATGACAAGTCAAAAATTTTGATAGTGGTCCTCATATACCACTCAAGGACAAGCAAGGCACTGAAGATTCCTCATCAATTATTATTTTATATCAATTACGATCAGATTTTCTTTTTTGCTTATTATTGTGGTTCTTACCTTGCTACATTGTCCCATATTCTATTCAACTTTTATTCTTGTGGCACCTTCTATGTGAATCAAAGCATTTGTCATTCTAATGTTTTCCTTTACTTATTCTATTTTTGTCGAATTATCGCACATGACACTAGGAAGAGATGCTTAAGCCACACTTAACTCTAAAAATACTAGAAGGAAAAAGTAGAGTTTCTTTAACATAATGCATGAATCATTTGGCTAAATTATTGTGTTATTGGCCCTTTTCCCATTTCTTGTACTTCATTTTTTTAACTTAAACAAGCAAGCATATAGACACATTGACAGGAGAATAAGCATTGCAACTACAATGCGACTCCCTCGCGCGTGGCACGTGGGGGTTTAACTAGTAGTACCAAATGTTGTGATTTCATTAGATTATAGAGTGTATATAATACACTCCTTTTTTTCAAAAATAAAATAAAATTATACCATTGGTTAACACATGTAATTAGCACATATAATTAGCACTGAGATTTCTAAGGTACTGTTGAGAACTTTTAACGTGTTTCTTAGTCAGTGCTTTGATTTAGTGCTCATCTTCTGTTTTCCAAATTAAGGTTGACCCTGCAAAATCTGCATCTCTGACTTGGCAACAGAAAATAAATAGCAAGGGAAATCTCCTTTCAGAGTTCTTTCTAGGTATGTTGGACATAATCCATTTGGTATGTAATTTTATATTAAACCTTGGGCTTGCTCACACAATTATATGTTCTCTGCAAATTAGCTTTTAGGTAAACCAAGTCTGTCTATCGTTTCCTTTTTAGATAATTTATGTTTAAGCTTGCCAATAACACTAGTTCTAAATCTTCATTGAATTTATGTAATTCTTTATTGAAATTTACAGCATTTCTCTGTCTAGAATCATTTGTTAGGTATTTCAGGACTTAAATTCTTGAATAATGAAGAATTGTTCCTATTTGTAACTTTGCCAATCAATTCTTCAATGGTTGTGCATATTTCTTAAATTAGAAGGGTATAGTAATAGTTAGTATAAGTTGTTGGCTTTTGGGACAGTTAGCACCCATAGCTAAGTAGTTGATTCAAATCCCGATTTAATTGATGAAGTACATTGCAATTCATACCATGATATAACCAACTCATATTGCTGGTGTAGATATTGAGTTTGAGTCATCTACGTTGTTGAAGAAGGAAAAAAAAAAAAAAAAAAAGATCTATTTCTTTGTCCATATTTTGTGCTAAATGATATTTATTAGAAAAAGTATCAATTACAATTAATAGTACTGTGTTTGGGTTACTTTAATATTGTGTTTTCATGATCTGATTCTTTGTGGTTTCTTTTGCTCCAATGTAAGGAGTGACATGGTATGAAAATTAAATATGATTCAGGAATTGCACATAGTTTATTTTTTAATACACAAAATATATTATTGTAGGTATGTCAAACAATCTTCTAGAATCTTCTAATTGGTTTTGCCTTGCTTTATATGTATTTATGTATATATTTGTTTTGCATCTTGTTTCTAATGGGGGGAAAGCTACTATCAATAATGGAAATGAAAGGTTTGTGCTCTCCACTATCAAAGTGTGAATGTTTAACACTAGATACGCATATTGAGGAATTAGTTCTCCCTGGAATAGCAAACATCTTGGAAAGTTCTTCTTATCTAGAGACATTAGTCATAACCATGTCCCCTTCTACGAATAATGAGGTATGTCTTTTCATAATAATTTCCTTGATTATTTTCTTTAAGATATGGAAAGACTCCATCAAAAATTGGTTATGAATCTATCTTTATGTATTTTATCTAGTAATGCCAATCAATTCAAGTGCTTTTAGTATTTATGAGTCATTCCTCTAGATTGTAAGTGATTCTATTGAAAATTTCCTCTTTTGTTTGCAAGTAAATAAATTTTATTTTCCCATCATGTTTACACCTTCAAAATATTCTCTAAATGACATTTGGTGTAGAATTTTGAATCATTTCAGTGACCGTAAGAAGTCAAATTCTCTACTAAAGTCGTGTTGTTAAACTCATGCATAGATTTCAGCTTAATGATTCTTCATCTACAGTAACGATCTCACCTAACCTTTCAATTTTAATGGGGAGCATTACTGGACATCACAGCAAAAGGTTTTTAAGTGTTTGATGATAAATCTAAAGATAGTTGAGTTTGCTGGTTTAAGATGGAATTGATGCGACTTTTACTTCTCATTTGTGCAATTTCTGCTGAAGAATTCAAGGATGCAGCAAAAGATGGTTATCAAGGTAGATTGTATACCACAGAAGGAACATATTACTATTGGCGTGCTATAGATTACTAGTGGATATTTCTTTTTTGTGTACGGAGGACATCGCTTTTGTATGATTCTCTATTTGTATGGAATTATCATTTTGGGTTGGATTATATTTCGTTTGTATAGAATTTGATGTTGAAAGACCAAATTTTTTTATGGTTGAAAGTGAAATAGAAATAGGTATATGTATTGTTTTGTTTATATACAAGGTGCAAGTTGTACGAAATAAATACAAGTTGAAATCAATATTTTTAGCGACTAAATATTTGGTAGCTAGAAAGAACCCAAAGATTTTTGGCGACTAAAAATTTAGTAGCCAAAATTATATGAGACTTTAGGTGACTAAATAGTTTAGTAGGCAAAAACAAGATGAAAAATAATTTTTTTTGGTGACCAAATATTTAGTAGCCAAAAATAAATGAGACTTTGGGCGACTAAATAATTAGTAGTAAAAAATAAAATAAAATAAAATGAAAAATAATTTTTTTTGGCGACTAAATTCTTTGGTCCCTAAATGTAGTAATATTGTGACTAAAACTTATCCACAACTAAAATTTAGTCGTTGAAAACTAAAATTAATTTTATTTGAAAACTTTTGGCGACTAAATATTCAGTCGCCAATTTATGACTTTTGGCGACTGACAAACATTTAGTCGGCAATACCTTTCCCGACAATTAGTCAATGACCAATCTGGCTAGCAATAAATTTAATAGCTAAAACCTTCGGTGACTAAAACTTGATCTTTAGCGGCTAAAAATTTAGTCGCCAAAAGTGTCATTTCTGACATATTTACAAAAACACTACAAATAATAATAGGGTGAAGCACACACTAATGTTCATATTGATAACACAAATATTTCATGATGTGAGCATTCATACTGTCAAATTTATTTAATGTAGATGTTTACATCATCATGTTGCTAAAGATTCAACAATATTTGTAAGGGCAAAATTATTGACAAAATACTTTAAATATGAAAATTAAGATTTAGCAGATCAAATGTTCAAAATAATAAGAAATTTTTAATACAAAAATATATATGAATTAACTGGGATACAAATACTTGAAAAATGATTTCAATAAATTTTCCTAAATTATAATATCAATATCTATCACAGAGTGTTATAAAAAGAAATCACAAAATCATATTATTAAATATTTCTAATCAACGTATATGATATAATTACAAAAAAAAGGATCAAAATAAAAAAGATATGTGACTATATAACTTACCAAAAAATTATCCTACATCTTGTTTCCACCAATACTAGGCATAACTTGAAAATTGTTCACGACTTTTGAAGCTCATGTTGTTATCATATCATTCTTGCTTTCAAAGGTCAATAGGATAAAAAAATTAAAGAAAATTCTATTTACACTTTATAGATTGTCCCAGTATATATTAGGGATACTTATGTGTAGGTCCTAATAAGTGAACTTATTGTCTAATAGGTCCTATGGAAAAAAAATTGTCATAAAAAAATGTCACTAATTGTAAGTTTTAGCGACAATTTATTAAAATCATGATAAAAAAAGTCACTAATTATCAATTTTTAGTGACGTATGTAAAAAATTATCACAAAAAAAATATTTGTAGCGACAATTTCAATTTTTTGTTCAAAACACACTACAATTTTTCTTTTTTTTTTTTTACCTAACACGCATAAAAAATAGGTGTGAGTACACACCATGCACATCACACACAGTACGTTCACACCCTCACCAAAATAAAGATGTATATCGATGGCGACTGATAACAATGTACATCACCTTCGTCATTGAGTAAACAACTCTCGCCAATTAGACTAAAGAAATTACCCTAGTCGGCGGCACTGTAACAGTACATTGACCCTTGTGAAGATCGACATCGCACTAAAGAAACTACTGGGTGATGATATTCGATTCTTACTTTCAAAAAATTGTGATTTTCACCTCTAAATCTCACCTAGTTTAGTTTTCCCAATTTGAATTTGATTTTGTTAACGATTCTCACCTTCCTATAGTAATTTTGATTTTGAGTTTCGTTTGACACTGGCTGTCTAATGTTATTGTCTAATTTCGTTCAGACTCATCATGTTCAATTTTTTTATGGATGAACAATTTACAATTGTTCGGCATTAATAATTTGAACAAAATATTTTTGTCCATAAGTAAATATTGAACATTGTGAAAATGTTCAGCTCTGATTATCCAAACACGTGTCGAACAAAAATGTCCCAACAATTATACTAGTGAGAAAAATAAAAACACTATAAACTCTGTTTTTCATTGTTGCATTATTGTAAATCAACAATTTCAATTCCATCCATGGTGTCAAATCTTAAAAAATGATTGATTTAGATGTTTTAAAATCCTAAATCTTCAAATGTTTTTTTAGCTAAGGTGAAGAAGGATAATGGAGAATAGAATGAGCTGAATCTGTTGATAATGAAAGATACGAGTATAGTGTATTAGATTATAAAATATTTTCAATTTTTGAAAAATATGTGAAGCAAAGATGAGAACATATAATTATGTTACATCTTCCTTAAACTAGTTTTTCAGTTTTTGAAAATATTTTTAATTCTTGACCGACTATTGAAGGAAAAGAAGGGGGTTGGGTGTGGTTGTGATAAGAACTTAAACAGAGAAATAAGAAGAGGAAGAATTGAAGCAAATGAATAAATTTTAAATAGATAGAAAATGAGTTAAATAGAAAACAGAAACAACAATAAAAAATATTTTAAAAAAATTAATAATAAAAAATGAAAACAGAAAAACAAGAAGAAAAGAGGGAGACGGAACGAAGAAAATACCATAATAAAAAGAGTAAGATATATATACATATAGAGTGAGAATTGAATTTGAAAATGAGTGTTAAAATTTCATAATCATAAATAAGAGTTAAAAATAAGCTTATATTTTTATTAAAAAAATCATAAGTGGCAGGCATTAGATATATATATATATATTTATATAAATAAAAATTGAGAACAAAAAAAATTAGAAAAAATAAAAAATTAATTAATATGAAAAAAATAGAGTTTAAATAAAAAAAAAATTAGAGTTTTTATTTTGTTATAATGGTCAAATTTTCACACAAAAATTAAAATGTAAAGTTCACCAATGTAATTTACTATATTAATAATTAAAATCATAATTTTTTTCATTAGTGTGTAATAATTTTTGAAAATTACTACTTAGGGGTAATTTTCCCTTTTAAATATCACACAATTTATTGGGAATTTTATAATACACACTCAAAAATTTATGACTTTTATGATTTTTTTTTTATTAAGACTCGATTATGCTTAATTATGATATTAGTAATGGCTTACTGTGATTCTTTTTTTTTTTTTTTTTTTTGAAGATTTGATTTGTATAGGATAGTACGATGAAATTCAATAAATTACAATAATAATAATGAAGTTCAATAAAATACAAACATTTTACAAAGAACTCCCAAAGTGGAAGAGAAAGTCTCAAATAATACACGGAGAACAAGTTTCACATGCAGGTATGCAGATTCAAACTACTGACCTCCTAGTGAGGTGCATGAGTTTAGGCAAATCGGATTAAAGTCGTTGGTTACTTATTGTGATGTTTGTTAGACTTATTATCATTATTATTTTGATTATGATTGAAGAAATTTTTGCTTACAACTTATATGGTGTTTGATTATGACTATTATATCTTTTTAGTTATGACTAAAAATAATTTATGAGGCATTTACACACAAGTTCTAATTTATGAACTTATACTTAATTAAATCTTAACTAAGATTTTTTGGACCTTTAAGTCCCATTAAATTTTTAATAATTAGAATTGCCTTTCAAACAATGATTGTCCATCATTTATGATTATCTATAAAGGAACATGATGATATGACATTTATTTTGATTTTCAAAACTTTAAAACATCAACTTTCAAATTAAAAAAAAAAAAAAATTATGTGCAAAAGAAAAATCTAATATTTTTTTTTTTTTGAAAAAATTGAATTATTATTTTTGTTTTGCAAAACTGAAAATTTTGTATTTATAAAGGAGCATGATGATGGAACATTGATGTGCAATACTAAAAAAAAATTAAAAATGAAAAAACTAATAATGTTCGGAGTTTTAAAACTGAAAAAAATGATAACGTTCTCGGTTTGATTGGATAATTGAATTAAATCAATAAGTAGAAGGGCCAAAAGGTTTAATCTCATGCTCTGTTTTTTTTTTTTTTTTTTATCAATAATTAAACAATTATCTGGAATATTACTATGCAAAATTGATAATGTTCTTAATTTTAAAAATTAGAAAAAATTGATAATATTCTCAGTTTTACTAAATATGACTTATTGATTCAAAAAATCTTACATATTACCTGAGCTATCATAACATTTGTAAATAAGACTTTTAAGTAATTAACTCATAATTTAATTATGATATTTGTGATAATCAATACTACAAATATCATAATTTGTATATGGTACACACAATTTGTGTATCAATAAAAAATTACAATACACTAATTAGGTGATTATTATTATTATTATTAAATAAATATGAACTAGCATTTTCATCCATACAGGTGGTTAAAAATTAGGCCAGTTAGGCCTAATTTTATTTTTTATTTTTTCATAATTTTTATTTTTTCATCCATGTATAATAATTTTTGAAAATTTGCACTGAGGGGTAATTTTTCCTTTTAAATATCATGCAATTTATTGGGAATTTCATAATACACACTCCAAAATTTAGGACTTTTATGATTTTTTTTTTTTTTTAATATGACTCGATTATGATTAATTATAATGTTAGTTATGACTTATTGTGTTTTTTTTTTTTTTTTAATATATAGATTTGATTCATATAAGATATTACAATGAATTACAATCAGAATACTGAAGATCAAATCTAATGAATTAATTTTTTTTTTAGTTTTTATTGATGAAAATAACATACAAAATATGAAATTATATCAATAAAGATGAGGCAAGAGCAAAAAGTATCAAAGTGAACCCTCTAAGTCCCAGCTAAGTTGGCACTAAGAAAGATACCCTATCATTTACTAACTCAAGCCGAAGCTGGTGAGACACCAACAAAGCAAAAAGAGAACAAGCAAACAAGGTAGCCTTCCCAAAAATACAACAACAGTAAAAACAAAGCAAGGCACCATGACACAGCAAACAGCAGAACAGTTAAGGTAGCACTCACTACATAAAATTAAGATTTAAGATACTAAAATTTAGAGATAAAATTATTTTTTAGGGACTAAATATTTTTTTTTTTTACAAAAAATGCCGTTATTATATTTTTAGCAATGAAAATTGAACATTAGTGATAAATTATTATCCTTTTGAGACTAATTTTTTTGTCTCAAAAAATAAACCATTTTGAGACCAAATTATTTTGTCCCTAAAAGTCTATTTATTAGTGATATTTTCAAAATTTTGTCACTAAAAGCCTTATTTTTTACTTTTCGGGTTGATCTTTTAGTGACTACCCTCACGACGATAGAAATTAGTCTCTAAGGCCTAGTTTGGGAATAGGCTAATTTAGTAACTTTTTGGTTATTTGGTTAAAATATGAGTTAAAAAAAACTAGTATGTTTGGGATGACTTTTTGACTTTTTACGAAAAGATGTGCAAAAAGTAGAGAAAAAAGAGAATCTTTGACTTTTTGGTATGAGTTGTTGGCTTTTTGGCTAATTTTAGTAACTTTTTGACTTTTTGGCTAAAAAGTTCGGTTGCCAAACGAGGCCTAAATGTCTTTTGCAACAAAATTTTCACTTTTAGAGACCAAAACATTTAAAACTCTTATATGTTGTAGTGATCATAAGGCAACAAACACAACAAGATTAAATTCATCAAATGCACCTCTTGATCTGGTTTAAATTGAATACGAAATCATGGATGGAATATGAGTTCCCAAAAGAGTGGCTCTTCAACTAAATTGCAACTCTAATCTTGATAAGCTCAAAGAGCTCCATGAAGTTGGGTTGAGCACTATTAGACACACAATCATTCCTGAGCTTCCAAATTGACAACAAAATAGCAAGTGGTAAGGCATTTCATATTTGGAGTTCCTTCTTCCTGATTCTAGTGCCAATCCACCAATCAAATAAATCCACCACAGAGCTTGGGCATACCCAGTATAAACCCCACCAATCTATGATGTCAGACCAAATCTTCCACATAAAGGGACAAAGAAGCAATATTTAGGCTAAGATCTCATGGAATCTTCACCCATAGATTATTTTTCACTAATCTTCCCTCAACACTTTTATCAAAATCTTACTTTGGTTCAATTACTTTCAATTGTAACAGTCAAACCCGTACACTTTGAGTCAAATTGCAATATCACCCTTATGTTCATATGTGATATTTTTGTCATCTCATTAGGACCCTTACACTCTAAAATTTCACTTTAGTCTTTATATTTTCACAAAAATCTCGTTTTAGTCACTCCACTTTCAATTTATGTTAATTTTATTAAGTATAGATGGATGGAAATATGAGATTTCAACTTGATTTAAAGTATAAACGGTTGACTACTACATTTGAATGTGAAGAGACTAAAGTAATATTTTGATAAAAATTGTAAAGGTACCAAGTGTAATACTGAATACTTAGCCAATAGAGAGAGAGATTATTTTATGTTCCTACTAAAAAAAAATGTCAGCATTTGACATCTAGCTTCTATTATATAAAGCTTCAATATCTAGCCCTTTCTCTTTAATTAGCACATAACTTGGCTGCTTAACAGACTCTATTAGAGCGAGGGAGAGAGGGAGAGAGGGAGGGAGAGAATTCTCAGAGGAAAACCATGGGAAATACTGAGAAAGAAATTACAAGTGATGAGCCTAAGTATAGAGGAGTTAAAGCCATGCCCTTTGTTATAGGTAATTTACGAAGTAGAGATGCACACACATTTCAGGCACACAAGCAGCTTTCACCCGGGATCCTTTGTATTCATTTTCTCTGTCTTTCTGTTCCAAAACATGTTTATCCAGCATAATAATCCCCTTTAAATTTCATTTCATAACTGAAAGGTGATTTAGAAATGAGATGGAAAGATCAAGTTGGTCATTTTTTTTTCTTTTTCCTAATTTATGATGACCACTCATTAATAATAATAATTGCAGGAAATGAGACATTTGAGAAGCTGGGAACACTAGGGACATTATCGAATCTATTGGTGTACCTGACAACAGTGTTCCACATGGACACAATTACATCAACTAATCTGATCAACATCTTCAATGGAACTTGCAACTTTGGAACCCTTCTTGGAGCTTTCCTCTCTGATACATACTTCGGCCGTTACAAAACTCTAGCATTTGCTTCTATCTTCTCCTTCTTGGTAACTAATGCTCTATCCCTTTCAATTCCAATCTTTCTTTCTTCTTATGCAAAACATAACTAAATCTATTGTAAAAAATAAATTAGTATTGAACTTGTGCCTCTGATTTTGTAAAACTTTCTATATTTTTATAATTAATTATACTTGGCACTCCTATATTTTCGGTAATCTCAATTTGTTTTCTTCACTTTCAATTATAATAATCAATCCTTTACACTTCAAGTCAAGTTACAATGTCAATTTTTCATCCATCTACCAATAGTAAGGTTGACAAAACAGATCAACTGAGCAAAGCTTCACATTTTTTAACGCTCCTCCACTTTTATCAAAATCTCACTTTAGTAGTTAATTTTTATTTATTTATTAAAATCTCAAAGAAAGTACAAAATAAATAAGCGTAACTAATCCGTGACTAGTTAACTTATTACCAGATTGTGACATATTGTATTTGTATAAGTGTAGGTATATGTCCCTGAATGGGAAGGGATGATTCTCATTATCATGCATCATTCTTTACAATGCAAAATAAAATAAAATAAATCAAAGAAGGAAGAAAAGCAGCAGCATGTGGTTCACAACAACAATGACAAACAGACATACAAAGAGACAAAATTAGGACTTGGTGGTCCAGGAATTCAACCAAATATGAATAGAAAATGATATAATAAGGGCTCAACTTAATACTACATCCACCCTACACCCCTTCCCCTATTTTAGAATAGGTGGACGGAAAATATTACGGTACACACTTCTTCAAGGATCTGGGGATCTTGCTGTGTGTTTAGGCACAGTAGGCTGCTGTGCTCTCATTGGGTAGATCATCTATGCAAAAAATCAAGTTGATTGGATATCTGCATCCCTATAACCAAAGCACATTTGTTTTTATAAAAGTTAACGGTTAACATTACTTTCATAAATTTTTAAAAATAATTAAGACCTAATCATGAGGTTATGAATATCCGATTAATTTGATTTTTTACATGAATGGTATTCTTGACAAACCCTACAATATGCACGGTTCAGATTATCAAAAAATATTCGAGACGAACTCCCACAAAGGGGCACAACAGCACCTCAAGTTCCCTCTTCAAAGGGTGTATACTATATTCACCTATTATGTATTTTTATTGTAAATATTATTTATTTTTTTGGTAAGAATTATAATAATTTGTTATTTAGAAATAAAGTTACACAATTTGTAATAGTGTTATGCATTTTTGTGGTAATATTAAAAAAAAAAATTATCCAAGATTTTCAAAGCACAAATTGTGTAACAATATCATAAAATACGTAATATTACCACAAAAGTGTATAATTTTATTTCTTAATCACAAATTATCCTAACTCTTACCAAAAAAATTATGTAACATTTATCACAAAAATAGGTAACACATATCATAAAAACATTCAACAATGTACATATGATATATCCAATCCAAAAACAAAAAATAAAAAGTACATATGATACACACTCTTAGAGGGGGTGTGCATCATAGAATTTCCTAGATAGACACATAGCATTGAAAAATTATTCCATGCTTCATGTGGCATTGTTACAAATCAATCAAAGCCATTCATTTGTGTAGGTTCTATATGGACCCCATACAAATGAATATATATATGTACAACTTAGATTGATTTGTGACATTGCCATCTGTTTAGGGCAATGAATAAATGCTTCATAGCATTTGTTCCACGTAGGCCATTGAATAATCCAAAAAAATTTTAAGGGTAAATTATAAATATATTTTTTGAGATTTATTTAAAATATAAATTTTTTTTTTCAATTTAGAAATTACGTCATATTCTTTTAAGTTTTTAATCGCATCACAAATGACTCTATTAATAATTTATGAAGTCAATTATTGTTTTTTTAATAATGTCAATTTTATTTCGATTAACAATTCTGATAATTTTTTTGTTGATATGAGAGCAGTTAGGAATTTCGTTTTTTTTCTCTTAATTCTGTTAGATAAATTTTTTTTTTTAAATGGAGTATTTATAATTTTTAAAATTATAGAGACAATCCCTATTTTAAATAAATCTCAGAGATGTATTTATAATTTACCTAAAATTTAATGACATATAGCAACCGTCAATCTAAATTCATCAACAAACCATTGGGTTCTTGGTAGATTGTGATCATTTTTATTTTTTTTATGGAAATAAATGTTTTTATTTCAGTACGTCAAATTGCTAACACATCATCATAACCCCAATATGAATTTAAAAACTGCAGGTAAATTACGGTAACGTTTATGTTTTCAGTTTATATTTACAAAAATTTTATAAACTAGTTTTTGTTTATTTTTAAAAAAACATAAACTACAAATACGTTTGGTAACTGACAAAATGTTTAAAAAATTTTAAAAATAAAAAAAAGAGTGAGAAATGGCAAGTCGTGGCAAGTGGCGGCGGAAGATGGTGGTGGAAAGTGGTAACGGTGGGTAGTGGGCGCGGGTGGAGTGGTGGTGGGTGGTGGGTGATGTGGTGAGTGGTAGTGAGTGGCTGGTGGTGGTGGTGGTGGCAGGTGATGGGTGGTGGCGGTAGGTGGGTGACGGATGTCGGGTGGTGGTGGGTGGTAGTGGCGGGTGGTAGTGGTGGTGGTAGGTGGCTAGGTGACGGTGGCAGGTGGTGGGTGGTAGCGAGTGGGTGGTGGCGGGTGGTATGTGGGGGTGGGAGGTGAATGGCAGAAGGCGGGGGGTGGTGGCGAGTGGGGATGGTGGATGGGTGGGTGACGGTGGCGAGTGATGAGTGGTAGTGAGTGGGTAGTGGTGATGGTGGTGGTAAAGGCGAGTAGTGGGTGGTGGTGGCAGGTGGGTAGCGGATGGTGGGTAGTGGGGGGTAGCGAGTGGGTGGTGGTGGTGGTAGCGGTGGGTGGTGGTGGTAGGTAGGTGGTGGGTGATGGTGGTGGTAATGGGCGGAGGGGGTGGCGGGTGGCTGGTGGCGGTGGGTGGTTGGTGGTGGTGGGTAGGGGATGGTGGAAGCAGGTAGCTGGTCAGTGGTTGTGGCGGGTAGGTGGCGGGTGGTGGCAGGTGGATAGTGGTGGTGGCGGTGGTGGTGGTGGCGGTGGCGGTGGCGAGTAGGTGACAAGTGGGTGGTGGTGGGAGGTGGGTGGTGAGTGGTGGTGACAAGTGGTGCGTGGTGGTGGTGGTGGAAAATGGTGGCGGGTGGTGGCTAGTATTGGATGGTAAAAAAAAAAAACTCAAAACTCAAAACGGAATCTCATTTTTTGAGTTTATATTTTTTGGCCAAATTTATAAACTGAGACCACTGATTTATAAATCAAAAATTTACCAAACAAGTTTTTATTTGAGTTTTTAAAATTTTTGTAAATATAAACAGAAAACTGAAAATGTAAGTGTTACCAAACGGTTTGTTTACATCAAATTTTACTTTGGTGTTTACACATAAATTTGTAACAATTAACATTCTGTATTTTTAGCCAAGTATCAATATTTCCCTCTTGTTAGTCCAATGTATAAGTTTTTAATAGAAATCAGCAATATGACAAGTATATAAATACAAAATAAGGGTAAAGAAAGAAAATAACCCCTTTTGTTGCCTACACAGATTTCGTCTCAAAATTTACATTAAATTTGGAATATATTTGACTAAAACAAAAGGCATATTGTAAATGATTAAAGAGACAGAATTAGGATTTTGTAGAAATTAGAATCACGAAACTCTATTTTTTTATAGTAACACAGTCTTTTATCTATTTATTTTTTTCTTTTTTTGATTTCTTTGCTATACATTTTTTATTTCAAAAGCTTTCTTTTCTTGTCTCTTCGTCTTAATTTTCACCCCCCCACACATATTGTATTATATAATTCTCACATACTTATAAAGTGGGACAACGTGTGTATTGATGAAAAATTGAGATAATTTTTTTCTTTTGTCCTCATTTTGTAGTCATATACTTGTCACATGACTATATTTTGTTGAAAACTTAAATGACAGAGTAACAGAAGAGGAATATTGACATTTAATAAAAAATGCAAAGGGTTTGATTAGAAGTGTAAGGGGTTAATTGTCACGATTTCATATATAAGGATCAAAATAGAATTTGGTGTAAAGTGCAAGTGTGCAAATTATAATTTACCCAAAATTCCCTTTTAACTGTTTTTTGAATTAAAAATATTTAATTTGTTGATTTTTATTTTTTATTTTTTTGGGCGGCTTCATTTGGGATAACTAACAAAAGTCAAAAAATTAAAAAGTTACTAAAAAAATTAAAAAATTCATACTATTTGGGGAAGCTTGTGGGAAAGCTTAGAGGGTAAAATTATTATTTTGTCATTTGAATTCAACTACCCAAAAATCAAAAAATTAAAAGTCAAAAGTCAACAATTGTAGAATAATCATTTTGATTTTATTACAATATTTTATTGCACATCTTTTCATAAAAAGTCAAAAAATTATCCCAAATATACATCTTTTTTTTTCCTCTATTTTTTTTAGCCAAAAAAAATTAAAAAGTACACTTATATTACACATCTCAAACAATCCGGCATATGTAGATCTCCATTTTCATAACTTCACCGCAAGCACTAAACTTCAAACAAAGCCAATGTCATTTTGGCAAAGGTTCTTATTTTATTTTATGTTATTTTATTTTTTTTACCTTGGAAATAAATTTTGGCAAAGTTTTGAAATTACCAATTTACAAAAGAGATGGGTTCTAGTTCTCACCCGTCCTACTTTAGTGATTTTATCCGTTATTTTTTAACTCTCAATATGAAGATCATTCAATTGAAAAATTAAGATTGATCCAATAATTTTAGCCACGTAATTTCATTATATACGTCTTCAAAAAATAAACATACATAATTTTAAAAATAGACCATTTATTTTTGTAAAACAAATATATTTGGACAAGTTATACTGGTGGTCCCTATATTTTACACCTTGTGTCATGTTAATCCCTACACTTTCAATTGACTCGATTTTGAATCTTAATTTTAGATTTTGCATAAATTTGGTCTAATTGATAATATCATTATCGTTTTTTAAGAAAAAAAAATCACTAAATTGGTTGAGATTAACTCACTGAGTTAGTTAAGTTTATAATTTTGCCCTTAAAAATATGGTACATGACACTTATTTGCATATTTTTCATAAATTAATGCTAAAAGTTGTAACCAATTTGATCAAATTGGGACAAAGTCATAAATTCAAGATCAAAATTGAGCCAATTGAATTTACAGGAACTAAAATGACACAAGAATCAAAGTATAAGGACTACTGTTGTAATTTGCCCAATATGTTTAAATCAAAGCGATATAATTATCGAATAAATTTGATTTTTTTAATGAATAATCTATATACGAAACCCTTAAAAAATTAAGGGATCTAATTATTGAAGTGAAATCCATAGTAATACCACTTACTTGAACTAGACCATCAAAGTGCTTTTTATAGGACTAAACAGAAACCGTTTCTTTTACAAAACATCTGTTACTCCATTCAACAATACCACAAATCCAGAAAAAATACCAACAAAATACATCTATAGATCACAATCATTCTAGGTGTGATTCACATCCTATCAATTTTAAGTCTACATCATACAGCTCATTTCGAGGTATATTTCTTAATAATACTCTATTTTATTTCCATCTCTAATCACAGGGTATGCTCATACTGACACTCACAGCAGCAATCTCAACCTTCCATCCCGCCCACTGTGGATCAAAAGAGTCCTCAACCTCTTGCAAAGGTCCAACCTCATGGCAAATGACTTTCCTACTAAGCGGCTTTGGACTACTAGTAGTTGGAGCCAGTGGCATAAGACCATGTAACTTGGCCTTTGGAGCAGACCAATTCAACCCCAAAACTGAGTCTGGAAAGAGGGCAATTTCAAGCTTCTTCAATTGGTATTACTTCACATTCACTTTTGCAATGATGGCGTCATTGACAGTGATCGTGTATGTTCAGTCTAATGTGAACTGGGCTTTGGGATTGGCTATTCCTACATTCCTCATGTTCTTGTCCTGTGTAGTGTTCTTCATTGGTACAAGAATTTATGTCATGGTGGTTCCACATGGAAGTCCATTGACTAGTGTGGTGCAGGTTATAGTGGCTACAATTAAGAAGAGGAAAGTGGAGTTACCAGAACAACCTTCGATCTCTCTGTTTAATCATGTTCCTAGTTATTCTATCAACTCCAAGCTCCCTTACTCAGATCAATTCAGGTAAGTAACACTACTTCCTGATTTATTTTATTTTATTTTATTTTTTTACTACATCATATAATTTGACTTTCTTTTAGTTTATTTTTGTCAATGTTGATTTTTTCATTTAGGTTGGGTTAGATAAGACGATAATAAAATTTTAATATATATATACAAAAAGTATTAAAAAATCACTAAACAAAAATAGTTCAGCTTTTTAATGCTTTTTGTTTGATAAATTTTGACTTGTTTTTATCTTTAGTTGACTTCTTCCAAACTTTCCTAATTTATTGAAATTTTTAAAATATATAGTCTACACAGATCGAAAAAAATAAAAATAAAAATAAAAATTGACTTAAAGTTGAAAAAGTTTTATAAACACATAAACCAGTCATAAAATTGGACACAATGCATTGATGGACAAGATATTTTAAAAATGGATCCAATTAATAAATCTTGTTCGTTTATACTTTTTTGTATCCAATTTTGTGTTCTGTTTTTATATTTCTAGCAATAATGTTAATTTTATGACCCTTTGACATTAAGTCCAGAGTCATATCTCGCATTAGATGATGAGGATGCAAAACATATTCATATCGATTGACCGAAATTGTCACTACTAAAAATAGGGCCTTTTGAGTCGGTTTTTTTGAGTCGGTAAATTTTACTGTCACAAAAAGTAGTGTTTTTGAGACGGCACAGAGTTACCGATGCAAATACCAAACCTTTAGAGTCAGCACCGTTGGCCGACACAAAAAATTAATATTTGATAGCATTATTTGAGTCGGTTGAATTTACCGACTCAAAAGATAGACTTTTTGCGTCGGCATATACCTTTTGAGTCGCCAAATTTGTGCCGACGCAAAAAATTATATCTTTTTGTGTCGGCAACAGATGCCGTAGCAAAAAAAAATATTTTATAACCAAGATATATATATTTGCTTGATTATGTTTAATACTCATTTCGATATTAAAAATAATAGTTAAATTAAAAGAGAATTAGTAATATAAAACTAAAAGTGATTCTAATTATTTTATTTTATTTTTATTTGGATAATAAAAATATGTAGAAATAGAATTATACAAAATTTATTTAAAAGATTAAATATAAATATGTTGTGATTGGATTAAGAAAATACATAAATTAATTATGTAGAGTATTAGTATTTCTTTAATATTATTATTTTTAATTATTCATAAATAGTGTATATAGGCATAAAAAATTTAAATTAAATATGAATATTTTGATAATAAATAATTTAATGTTAAATAAAAAATTAAATATAAATTAATATTAAGACATCAATCAGATTGATAAAAAATAAAAATAAAAAAAAATAAATTTAATTTGTGCGATACATGTAATTAAGCACATTCTGCTTTATTTATTTGTATATCAAGATAATTTGTTTGAATATCATAATAATGAAATTATAATTATATGTATATATATTTATAGATATACTTTTATATTAATATTGAGTGTATATACTATAA